>JAWNPC010000481.1:7012500-7372500 GCA_035045365.1 Drosophila leonis | reverse complement strand
GTGCTTTAACGAACTAACCACACGAACGTTTGCAATGCTCTAAGCTGTTCTCGTGTGCTCTCTCTCTCTCTCTCTCTCTGTCTCTTGCTTGTTGTGCTTTTTCCTGACAGCTACGCTGGCTAAATTTGTTTTATCATCATAATATTGTGTGCTTTTGTTGTGCACGCACACACACACACACACACATGCACACATACAGCGTTGCCTGCATGCATAACACGCTGTATATGTATTGCTTGAAAGCTTAGGGACGTAGTAAAAAAAAAAAAAAAAAAAATATGTAAGCGTAGGACAACCCCAACACAACGAAGGTTTTGTACCTAGGGAACGAAAGTGCATACATAACACACACACGCACACATACATATGTATGTATATACTTAGCTGACATACAAAAATGTCCTGAAAAGGGCAAACGCTGTTGCTATATATTTATGTACATTTATATGCGTGTTCGTCCCACAGTCCTGCCCCCCCCCCCCTCTCTCTCTCTCTATGCATGATATAAATAGATTTTCACATTTGTACATAATAAGATCGAAATTGAACTGCAATTCGTGTGCTTTGGATAGGTTTATTTATTTATTTATCATTGTCAGAAAGGTACATACATACATATACTAATACACATACAACATATATGCAGATCCAGTTATATATATATATACTATATAGGGAATTACATGCATACAAAAATATTTATATGAATTGGCTTCCAAGGAATATCTAATATGGTACAATAATTTAATAGTTTAGCCTAAGACAAAAAAAAAAAAAAAAAAAAAAAAATTTAAAAATTATAAAAAAAACATACACAATTATCATAGTAGTAGTGTGTAAGGTGTATATATCACAAATATGTAAAATTTATTTTTAGCGAACAAAAAAATGTGTTGATTGATAAAGGAAGAGCCCAATTAGATTCAATGTGGAATTAAATTAGGTTTACCTTAGCATCGAACTATATATTTTTTTATTATTATAACTTTTTGTTTTTCATTTTTCATTTTTCGTTTTTTATTTTTAATTTTTTATTTTTTATTTTTTATTTTTCGTCTCGCTTGTAATTATAGTTAAGGTCCTTACAACAAATAGCGCATTTTTATAGTTTGTCATAGGATAAGAGACAAATACATACATACATACAATATACATATACATATACATATCCATATACATATATATTTTTAAGCACATTCATTTGCTGTTTGTAGATCGAGCTGCACATCTATATATAATCTATATAACTGCGTAATTAGTACCAACAAACATAGACAAGAATCCATTAGCTTAAGTTTCTAGTTTTGGGTTTTTCCTCATATGCGAACAATCAAACAGAACAGCCCAGTCGATTTAAACCAGTGTGCGAGGGCAGTCTGAAAACTTGACGAACTAACAAAATTGACATTGAAAGGATTTTGGTTATGGTTTTTGTTTTGTTTTTGTTTTGTTTTGTTTTTGTTTTGTTTTTTGTTTTTTGTTTTTGGTGTCTGCTGCAGTGCCGCCAACTTTTCAAACTACTCTCGCATATACCCTTAGCCCCCGCACCCCTCTCTGCCCCACCCGTTTAACGTCGCGTCTCGCTGGAACGAATCTGCTCCCGACTGCCACCACGCTCGATGTACCAATTGTTGTTGCGCTTCTGCTCCTGGCGATGGCGCGACTGCTCACGATGCTGCATCATGCGCTGATGCCACTCGCCGCTGCCGCTATCATCCACATCGGCATCGCCATGACGCTGCTGCTCCTTGGACTTGTCCACATTCCACTTTCTATTGTGGCGCTCCTTGGAGTCGTGCTTGTGCTCCTTGGAGTGACTGTGCCGCTGATAGTGTTTGGTCTTGTAGCGCTCCTTGGAGCCATCCACATTCGCATAGCGATTGTTGTTGTTGTTGTCGCCGCCATGGGCATGGAAAGCTTTGGGTGATTCGCTGGCCGTGGGCGTTGCGTCCTTGCCAGCGATGGTGCCTAGCCGCTCGGTGGACTTTTCAAAGTTGTGAAAAGCTGGAGATTGCTGCAGCACATCGTTGACCACATTACCAATCTCATCGGCTAGAGATTCGGCATGCGGCTTCATTTCCATGCACATGGCGGCAATTTCCACATAGTTGCCATCGGGACATTTGTATGGGCGCTTCAGGTCCGCTTTGGTAATGTCCACCGGATCCACGGAGTTGCCATTGCCGGGCCAGGCCTTAAATATTTTATAATCCCTGCGTGCCTGACCCTGACCATGACCATGACCTTGACCGTGTGCCTGTCCCTGACCAGCCATGGAGCTGAGATATTGCAGCTGCTTGGCAATGATATCAATTTCGGCGCGCATCAGATTATTTTGTAGCTCCAGCTCCAGCACACGCTGCTCCAGATCCGTGATGGGCTTCTCGCCACTAAGGCCCTGCCACTCGGGATTACGCAGACGGCCAATGAATGCCAACATGGCCAAAGTGGCGCCCACATAGAAGATGCCAGTCAGGCCCGTCTGCAGCAGCGGCGACATACGACAGCCTTCACGTACAGCTGCTGGTGCCTTTGCTACCCTTGCCACCTTGGCTGGTGGTGAACCATCCAGGCGCTGGCCAGTGGCACGTCGCCGTTCACGTAACTGTTGCTGCTGCTGGCCAGTCTTCAGCTCCGGCAGATGGCCCAATAGCGGCAGCTCATGGCCCGCATCGAACTTGTAGCTCAGCTCATTCAGATGCTCGCGCAGAAATGGATGCGGTGAGATGCGTCCAGTGCTTTCGCAGTCACTGATTATTGAAATGCCATCGGAGACGTCCTCGGCCTGCTTATCCGCCTCTTCAGCGAGCTGGCATCTAAACGAGATTCATGATATTACTCTCACTCTCACTCTCTGTCTCTCTCTGCTCCTTGCACTTACTCTGCATTGGTTTGCTCCGCCTGCTCCTCTGCGTCTCCCTCTGCCACTGCCTGCTGGCCAGCTGCTGCTTGAGCTGCGCCTGAATCCTCGCTGCTGCTGCTGCTGCTCGCATCAAGTATATCGATTCTATCCGGTGGTAAAATTGTCCATGACGATGATGTGCTAATGGGTAGCGACTCCTCCTTGGCTTTGGCTTTGGTTATGCTGCTCTTGCACTGCTCCTCCATGCTGCTCGCGTCGTTGTCGTCTGGGCTGTTGGCCTCTTTGTCTGAAATATGCATACAACGAATTCGTTATTTTCGTCTTCGACCTTCGCTTGGCGCTCTAGAATTATAGCTGCTAGCCAATGGGCCAATGGCGCTACTAACGCCAACAGTGTTGACAAATTTGCTTTCTTTTTGTAGCTGAATTTCGCTGTTTCTTCAGCGAATTGTTTAAATGTTTTTTTTTGTGTTTGTTTGTTTGGCAAACAAATATTTTGCAGTTAATTTACTATGGTTAAAACAAATATTTGTTAACTTAATCGAACTGTATTTCGCTTGAATATTTTTTGGAAAATTTCTTTTGTTCAACTTATTCAGAAATTTATTTAGACAATTTACAGTTATGACTGGCGTTCAGTGTTGGCAAACGAGCTATTTAAACATAGCTTCATCTAACAGTTTTTATAGCAATTGTGACTATGAACCCATTGAAAATGGGAAATCAGGGTATAATGTTTTTGTGAAAATGTATGTAACAGGCAGAAGGAGGCGTGGCAGACCCCATAAAGTATATATATTCTTGATCAGCTCGACAAACTGAGTCGATATAGTCATGTCCGTCTGTCCGTCCGTCCGTCCGTCCGTGTGAACGCAGTGATCTCGCAAACCACAAAAGCTAGAGATCTGAAATTTGAAATGTATACTCGTGTATACCCTACGCAGTACGAGTTTATCAATATTTTTCGATAACTCATCCTATTTCCTTATTATCGATGAAAATCGATAATTTTACTTTGTTTTTCAAGCGTAACTTGAATACTGTTTTAGCTATAGGTTTCAGATTTTTTGTGTATATCCGTGTTATAAATACAAACATTTTGTAATTTTTGGATTTTCGATGCCACGCCTCCTTCCCCCAAAATTTTTAAAAAACCTATTTCAAATACTAGAGATTTCTGCTTTGGCAAATACATACATATGAATGTCATTATTACGCTGTAAAAGTTTGATTACGAAAGTCTATCTAGAAGCAAACCTATTGAACAAATAAGTTTCCAAAATATAGCCCATACTGCAGCCCAAGCGCTGCCCACGCGCAGTCGCTGCGTAAACTGCGCAGTAGCAGAGCAAGTGCTTGTACGTGCGTGTGCATGTGTGTGTGTGTATATATGTATGTATGTATGTATGTATATATATATATGTATATATAAAAGAAGCGTAAAGTGATTTGAATATCGCATCTTCGCAGGGTTCAGGGTATCTCTTAGTCGAGCAGTCTCGACTAGAGCACTCTTACTTGTTATGTATGTATATGAGGATGTGTATAAGGATAGAGATAGAAATATAAACGGAAGGAGATGAGAGCTTATAGCTCAGTTCATTTGTATACCCTGAACCCATTGAAAATGGGAAATGAGGGTATGTTTTTGTGAAAATGTATGTAACAGGCAGAAGGACGCGTGCCTCGACAAGCTGAGTCGATATAGCCATGTCCGTCTGTCCGTCCGTCCGTCCGCATCTTCGCAGGGTTCAGGGTGTCTCTTAGTCGAGCAGTCTCGACTTGAGCACTCTTACTTGTTTAAATTTGTTATGTTATGTTTAAGTGTTTTGATGTTTTATTGCTAAATCTGTTTTTTTTTTTAAATTAATTTGTAATAACTTTTATTGACTATTTAATAACACTGTTTTGGAGCAAAATCTGTTTTTAGAATTTTAAAATAATTTGTATTGACTGCTTTGAGTTAAGTACGCGTTTTTATAACTAAATCTAGGTATTATGCTATTTTTTTATTCATTTTTTTTAAATTTATTTTTTTATTAATTCTTTTTTAATATAAATTTTAAATTTTTTAAAATTTATATAAATTTTGTTCCCTATAAATCTCATTTTTGCTTTAAAAAACAGAAAAAAAGAAGCGCTGCACTAGTTGCTCAAGCTCAATGCATACATGTTTGTATGTATGTTTGTATGTGTGTATGTATGTATGTATGTCTGCATACATGCATGTGTATGCATAAGCATGTATGTATGTATGCATGTATGCAGTGCAGTGTACTTGCAGGCCAACGTATGTATGTATTTACTGCTGTTTTGTCCGGGCCTCGGACTATATACGTATGTATGTATGTATGTCTAACAATACCTGGGAATATACATACATATTTATTGTGCTTTTGCGTGAAAGGTCTCGAATGTGTTTTTGTTAGTTGAAGTTGAAATTTTAGCAATTCGCTACGCCGACTTTGTTTTTATTTTAGAATTAACAACAAATTGTAACCGCACGGTCTGTGCATGTGTGTGAGTGTGTGTGTGTGTGTGCATGTGTATGTGTGTGTTGTTATTACGCAAATTTCTGCATTTGTTGTGCAAATGCACGCACTCACATATACACCCACACACACACCCACACATACACCCACGCACATACATACACATGCATGCAGAGATAACTCAGTTTGTTTTGCACCCATACTCACCCAATTTCGTTTAAAAACAATGCATATATGTATACACACAGCGTGTGTGTGTGTGTGTGTGTGTGTGCGTGTTTGTGTTGTGTGTGAACGCGTTCACATTTATATGTATTTAAAATTCACTCAACATTGAGATTTTATCAAGCTCTCGCCTGATAAGTGAAGGACCTTGAATCTTCCAGACAATTGTTAACCCACAAATGCAGATAATAACTTTTCTGCAGCTATGAACGTACGTCGCAGTTTCACCTAACGAACGCTTCAACCTTTGTGTTTGGACTACACACGCACATAGATACAATACACAAGCAGATGTTGTGCCGATATATCGATAACATTTGCTCGATAATGTGGGTATTTTTTAGGCAATTTTCTCTGTTGGCCACATATGCGGGCACACTTGCAGCGCAATATTTGAAAAATATCTTAAGTATTTGCGGTTTTTACAATTTCTTAACAATATTATATAATTAGGAATAATGCAAAACTCTTACCTTACAACGATTTATCTAGTATACGCCGTATCTCGCCCGCCTCGGAGCTGCAATCCCAATTGGATGAATTCCTGGCCAGCTGCTGCTGCTGCTGCTGCCTGTTGGCCTGATGCCGCGGCGCCGGCGTGATGGTCGCATACGGCTGACCATTCGCCAGGACATAGCTCTGTGGCATGTGCAGCCTGGGCGCCGGCACTGGATGCATGCGTGGACTCTGCTGCAGCTGCAGCCGCTGATGCTGCGGCGTCCAATATATTTGGCTGGTCTGCTGCCCGGAGCGATCCAGTATTAGGGGCGTGGCACGCCCATTCTGCTGCTGCTGCGGCTGCTGGTGCTGCTGCTGTGCCATTGCCAGCTCCTCGATGCGCACATAGCCCTGTGGACTGGCGCGTATATACTGTGGCTGCATATACAAACTGCCATTGGCATAATCAATCAACTTGGCCGCCTGCAGCCCATCCTCTGTCTGGATGAGCACATAGTCCGTGGGCGTCAGCGTGAGCAGCGATTGCCGCTGCTGGGACACATATTGCTCGGAATCATTGGAGAGCAGACTGTTGCGCTTGTTCACGTGCGCATAGATGGGTGTGGAGCGCGGCAGGCTTTGGACACGCAGCGGCACCTGCGGCCGCGCCAGACTCAGCTGGGAGCCGGGCCGTTTGTGCGTCTCCACGGAGGCATAGGAGACGGGCGAGATGTCCGCATGCTGACGCTCATAGATGGGCTGCATTTTGGCCGCCGGCAATGGATGGCGACTGATGGACTTGCGACAGAAGTCCTTGACCTTCTCCAGGATCTCATCGCGCGTCAACAAGCCGCCGATGCGTCGCGCCGCGCTGGACTCTTTGCGTCGCAGCACCACCGGCGTCTCGTTCTCGCTCTCATAGCCGCGTCGCATGGCCTGACTGCTCGGATTGGTAATCAGATCATCCAGCACGCTCTGGCTGCGCGCCGGCAACTGTTGCTGCTCGAGTTGCTGCTGCTGCTGCAGTTGCTGCTGTTGCTCCTGTTGCTGCAGCAGCAGCTGACGATTGCGTCCACTGCTGCCGGCATAGGTATTGCGCTGCACGGAGCCACGCACGAATCCGGGCGCTGCCAACTGCTGCGACTGTAGATGCTCATAAATGTTCTCCTCGCTCTGACGCTGTCGCTGCAGCAGCAACTGTTGCTGCTGTTGCTGCTGCTGCTGTATGACCTTGTTGTAGAGCTGTCTATCGGTCACCTCTTTGATCGCCCTCAATTGCTCCCATTCATTGTGATTGCTGCGCACTGGCGTCGACGTGGCCATGGGATTGCTGCTGCGCTCCTCGTTGGACTGGCAGGAGGCCACCGATCGTCGCTGGCCCACGCTCTCCAGCCGGCTCAGGGTGCGCTGGCTGTGCTGCTTGATTTGATTGCGATCCATGGAGGCGGAACGATTGAAGCGATTCACATTGCTTGCCGGCGGCGAGACGCGTCTGGGTATTAGGCTCTGGCGTTCCATGTTGCGCTGGAAGGGTGCCGGCTCCAGCCGTGTCTCCAGCGTTGGCTTCGATCTGGGCTGTGGCTGTGGCAGCTGCTGCTTCAGCTGCTGGCCATTTGGCTCGCGATTCTCGAGCAGAATGCGTCGCATCTCTGTTGGCGTTTGCAATTTCCGCTGCTCCTCGCCAGCGCCGTAGACGCTGCGCGGCACGGGCATTGTGGACTTGGGCGTGGTCTTGCGGCGCGTGGCAAACAAACTGTTGGAGAGACGCTGCAGGACGCTTAGCTTTTTGGTGTTGCTTTTGCGCAAAGCGGCCAAGGATTCGGCTACCTGTTGACGTCGCTCCTCGGCCGTGGCACGCGTTGGCGTTGCCGTTGGTGTCGCCGTCGGCGTCGTTGCCGGCGTCGATTTGGGCGTGGAACTATTTAACTCCCGCTTGGGCATCAGCGCCAAGCCCTTGCGCTCCAGATACGCCTGGAACTCCTCGGAGCTGATGGTGTTGGTGAAGGTGCCCGTGGCGGGCGCATTGCCATTGCCATTGCCATTTGTTGTCATCTTTGCTGGTTCGGGCTGCTCGCCACCTGGCTGATTCAGCTCGTCACTGGACTCGCTTTTGGTCAGTGGACCGTCGATCTCGTCGAGATCGTCGTCGGAACTGATTTGCAGTTTCTTTACGCGCTCATCGAATTTCTTGGCATTCTTAGTCACCTCGGCGGGATTGAAGTAGACGCCGTTGGTGTCGGTGCCCGTGCGGATTTTCAAATTGGCCAACTCTGGATAGTTGGGCTTGGAGCACTTCTTGAATGTGGCCGCCTTGGGTTTGCCGTTAGCCTCCTGCTGCTGTCGCGCCAGCTTCGTTGCTGGCGCCTTCGTCTCCCGCAGGCGATACGCCGCCTGCTGTCCGCCCGGCCAGGCCTGCTGCTTGCGCTTGGGCAGCTTGCCCGCTATGTCGCGCAACTCCTCGAATTTCAGGCGCGCCAGCACCGTGGGATCATAGACGAAATATGCATCCGGATTCTTGATATATGTCTTCACATACTTCGATTGCTTCAGCACCTCCTCGGTGGTTATGTAGTCGTCGGCCAGCAGCTGCGCCTTCTTGCGATTGTTCGCCTCGTTCTTTAACTGTTCGCGTTCCTTGTCCTTTAGGGATCGCTCCTCCAACTCGCGCTCCTTGAGCTTTTCGCGTTCCTTTTCCTTCTCGCGTTCGCGTTCACGCAACTGTTGCGTCACCGTCTTGCGTACACTCAGTGTGGAGCGCTTGGTGGGCACCGGCGGCGGCGTCTTCTTCTTGCCACTCTCTATGTGGCCATTCTTGAAGGGATTCTGTTGATCGACAATGGGTTCGCCTGTGGTAAACTTGCGTATCTTCTCATCATTCGGATTGAATGTGACGCACTTCTTCACCTTCTCCAACTTATCGCTCGGCTCAACTATCTTCAATGTTTCCTGCTGCTCCTCTTGGACTATATAATCGTTGAATATCTTGGACTTGTCAAGCAATAGCTGGGCATCGTCTAGAGACTCTATGGTATCGCTTAGTGTTCCATTTGCCTGGGCGTTCGTACGCTCGCTGGCAACTGTGTCAGACATCTTTTGCCGTAACGCGCGTCTAGGGGAAACTGGGCTGGGGAGTACGAAGGGATTTGGAGTGGAAGATAGTTGGAAATCACTTTTGTATATCCGCCCACCATTGAGATTGTTGCCACTGTCAATGCACGCAAGAAATTCTAAAACAAAAGGATTCATATAAGTATAGAGCTTACTATATCAGATCTGAGCTTACTTGCAATTTATATTCCTTAGACTGAGTCAAGCGCTAAGCGTGTCCATAACGCCGGAACTTCTGCTATCTGCAAGTTGAGAGCAAAGAAATGAGGTTTTAATACTTCGAAATCTATTCGAAAATAGATGTGCTTAGCCTAGTCATGTCTATATTATATAGTCATCTTAACAACTTGATGATCCTAACTCTAAAATCTTTAGAAAAAAGAGTTTTAGACAATATAGACTCTATATATATTTGATATATATACAAATTACAATTCTCTGAAATATATTATAATAGATTCAAGTCTTTGAAAAGTTATAGATCTAATAACTTTTCCTATTCTGTATGCCAGATTTCAAGTAAAAGACGCAGAACGATCGTAAAACTCACAATCGATATTTATCGATCTTAGCTTAAGCTTTGCCTTTGCTTGATTTATATATACTATATATCTACATATATACAGCTGTGTTCATGAAAATAGTAGTGCGACTAAAATGTTGAACACCAATGTGAGGGGCTGCATTTCTTCCAACGGTGTAGCAGAGCTGCGGATATTCAACGCTATCATGACTAAGGAGTTTTATTTGGACATTTTAAAGAGCGAATTAACTGAAAGTGCGCACAACTTTGGCTTCGTTGATCCGGAAAACACCAGAAAACTTAAATACAAGCTGTATTAGGATAATGAACCGAAACACAAATCGCATTTGGCTGCTTTATAACTGCAGATAAGTTATTGACACCCCACCCCAGAGCCCGTATCTCAATCCTATGGAGAATCTGTGGGCATTACTAAAGAAATTACCGAGGAGTGGTTCTATTCGAACTCTAATTTATGTTGTTGCCTAGCCTTGTCTGATCGCTTGTAAAATTGCAATTTTTGTTGGTGACATCTGTGTTCGGGTTTTTGGCATATGGCACATGGCAGGCAGGCAGTCATGGGCAGAGAGCTGTGTAGTCGCAGGTAAAATGCGAAAGTAGAACAATATCTGGGGAAACAAACGTTTGACCCTAAATGAATTCCATTGAAAATGGGAATTCCGCTTGTAATTGGTTTAGTTAACAGACATAATATATATATATATATATATATATATATATACATAGTTTTGATAAGGCTAAACGCCTGTTCGTGTCGTGTCTATTTAGCCTTGTTCGTCTGTGTGAATGCAACGATCTCAACGCTTATGTAAGCTAGAGATTTGCAATTTTAAATATACATATATCTACTATATATATACATAAATAAATATATATTTATTTATACATGTGTATATAGCTCAGCCTATGAACCTTTCAAATTAACATTGCAAACTTTTCTGAGTATTTACAGCAAATCAATTAAAATCATTATGAAACTTGAGTTTTTTGAGTAAAGTTGCCGACCATAAAACCCCTTTTTTATACCCTGAACCCATTGAAAATGGGAAATCAGGGTATAATGTTTTTGTGAAAACGTATGTAACAGGCAGAAGGAGGCGTGGCAGACTCCATAAAATATATATATTCTTGATCAGCTCGACAAACTGAGTCGATATAGCCATGTCCGTCCGTCCGTCCGTCCGTCCGTGTGAACGCAGCGCATCTCGTAAACATTTGTGATCAAATTGACTTAGGTGTATACAAAAATGTTATTAAATAGTTTTATGTATGAATTTATTATTTTGAAAATTTAGCAAGTAAGACTAGAGCACTAGAGTTGCTGCTATATATATATATATATATATATATATATATATATATATATTCATCAGACCGGAAAGTACGCGGAAGATGTGAATAAAACGAAAATTTTTGAATCTTCATCAATATTTATTGGATTTCCCTCAAAATATGCTTCTTTATGATCGTTACACATATTCCAGCGCCTTCCGGGTATTTTCTGGTCACAACGTATATACATATATATTTATATCAATAAGATAATATAGATCCGCCCCAACTCCCACGCCACACACTTCTGTGAGGTCCCAAAAGTTCACATCAAGCATAGTCGGGGTATATGCAAGTTGGGCACTTTTAGCTAGCAAACGCTTCTTTCTCTTTCTCTTTCTTTTCCTCTGCTTCTTTTGTTTTTCTTTTTTTCTGCTGCCAACTGTGGCAAATTGTTGTATTCGCCACAAATTTGTTCAAATCGTTTATTATTGTTCATTAGGGCATGGCCAAAGAATTGTGAAAAATTGCCAAAGCAAAAGCAAAAGCAAAAGCCAAAGCCAAAGCAAAGCAATTTCTAAATAATTATTATTTCTTCCGGCTGATAGACATAAGTGAGCTGAATACAGTATATGTAGATATAGCTATGGATATAGATATAGATATAGCTATAGCTATGTAGCTGCTTGTTATGTGTGTGTATGCATTTGGGTCACTTGATAGCTAATCTTTTGCGCGTACCTTTTGTGCGGTAATGAAATGCGCATATGGCTAAACATATGCAGAATTTCGATCTACATATGTATGTAATGGCTATATATACACACATACATATACATATGTATATATATGTGTGTGTGTGTGTATGTAGCATAAATGGTCTTGCATGCGCCTGCGTTTACCAATGTAATCAATATTTTTCACCCATATTTGACGCCAAAGTTGACAATTGTCTAACACGAAGATTGCCCCGTGCCTTGCCTTGGGGTTGGCACACACACACACACACACACACACACACACACATACACACACACATGCAGCTGACCGGGGCCAGCGGGTGGTAGGCGTGGCAGGGGTTTGTTCAGTGCATTGCATGCAGCTGTTAACCGGCTTGAGGCATTTAGAAAAAAAAAACTGCCTTGCATCCAATTTGCATGCAAATCTGACCGACTTCTAGTTGATTTTCCCTCTCTCTCTCTCTCTCTCTCTCTCCCCCTCTCTCTCTCTTTGTAAATATCTAGTGCACCTTGATACGACTAGCTGCGCATTTAGTGTATGTCTCAGAAAATCGCCAGCCGATTGCAAATTGAAAGCGTCGCTGAAACCATTTTGCTGCCTTTGTGCTAATCCATTTCGATAGAGTTCGAAAAGCATCTAGAATTATGGGTTTACCTATAAGTGTGTGCCATACACAAGCACACACACACACACACACACACACACACACACACACACACACACACACACACACACACACATACTCACACTGTATTGAAACTGCTTTCATAACTTTAAGCTAATTGAGTTCATGAAAATCGCATAGAAGGGCGGTAATTAGAAAAGTGTTGAGCGTGGAAGTGAAGAGAAGTTGCGGAGAAGAGGATAGGTTAGAGGCAGAGGGAGAAAGACAAAGAGAGAGAGAGAGAGAGAGAGAGAGGTGAAAACATGTAGTAAGAGACTAAGAGAGCGAGAGAGACAATGAGAGAGAGAGAGAGAGGAAGGAGAGAGAAAAACGTGGGATAAACAGAGAGAGAGAGAGAGAGAGAGAGAGAGAGTGACTGAGATACAGATGCAGATAGAGAGAGAGAGAAAGAGGGATAGAGAAAGACACACAGAGAGAGTCAGAGAAACAAAGGAAAAAGCGAGAAACAGAGAGAAAATGAGATAGATAAACACTGAAAGCAAAGAGAGAGAGAGAGAGAGAAACAGAGAAACATAAATCTAGGGAGAATGAGAGACAGAGAATGAGACAAATTGAGAGAAAAAGAGAGTAAGAGGAAGCGAGAGAGAGACAGACTGAGAGAGAAAGGGAGAGAGGGAAACAGAAAGAGAGAGCTAACAGAGCGAAACAGAGACAGGCAGAAAAATATATAGACAAAGATAGAACCAAGAGGGAAAGAGAGAGATACAAAAAGAGGAGTAGAAAGAGAGAGTGAGAGAGAGACAGAGAGAGAGAGAGAGAGAGCAGAACAGAGGCTGAGAGAAAGTAAGAGATCGTTTTTGGGTATACTTCTGTATAAGAACTTATATAGAAACAAATCAATTAACATGTGTAAGACATACTTAAGTTTATGAGAATTGCAAAGAAAGGTCAACATTTGTTGCTACTTTTAATTCTTTCTTCGACGAAAAGCAGCTATATATACCTGGGATAGGTTTCAATATTGAGTTGAATATACAAATTCTTATATACATATACGTACATAGTATATTTGTGTGTATATACCTTATCATAACACTTTAAAGAAAGTTCTTAATGAATTGTTCTACGAATTGAACATTTTCTCTATTTTATGTACACAAAACCCCAATAACAATAAAAACAAACCGGGACAGGTGTTCCCCATGTACACACATATTTCTAACCTTCAGCCCAACTCTAAGAGATTTCAAGCGTAAATAAATATATACCTACATATATATATACATATATCCAGAAAAGAAGTCAAAAGAAAACTTAGTGAAATCACATAGAACGGAATGCCACCCTTTGTCGCATATTTCGCTTAAATGGAGAAATGTTTCGAGCATTTGTGTGGGGTCAACATTCACCACCCTTACCTTATAGGTTATACATGTGTGCGATCCACCCCTGCTCGATGTCTATTAACTAACATCCCCCGAGAAACTACGAGCAATATATATATATATAAATAACCATAGGCACAGGAAAAGTGTTTTCTGGATTGGAAATGCAATTGGAAAATATTTTTGAAATTTTTGGGTTTTTGCTATTTTTCATTTCATCGAATAGGCATGCACATACATACTCTATATATGCAGCTGTGTTCATGAAAATGGTAGTGCGATTGAGCACTAAATATTAGAGAACATTATTTAGTGATTAACACAATATTTTGAAAACAATTTGGAACGAATATTAAGATCAACATATTTCTTTTAATTAATAGTAGCAGCACTACTATTTTCATGAACAGTGCAGCACTACTATTTTCATGAACACAGCTGCATATATAGAGTATGTATGTGCATGCCTATTGGAATATGATGTGTTTTGGGGGTGTTTGGGGTTTGGGGTTTGGGAGGAGGCTTATTAAACATGGATATATTTAGAAATCAAAAGAATTTTGAGTGCAATCGTAAATAAATGTATATAAATATATATAATTATTTCTTGTTTTGTTCACATTAAATATTTTATAGATGTTGAGCTTTGCCTAATTGGCATTGGGGGAGACTTGCATATACCCTGTAAAAGGGTTATAAGTGCTGGTATTCTTAAATATATAGATATAGAAAGCAATATTGATGACTATTCTCTCTAAAGAAACAAAAATAGAATAAAATATGCACCTTTCTCTGCAATTCTCAACAGCTCAAGCAAGGCTTACAGCCTTTAATTGATTTGTTGTCTATATAGCAGGATTCTGATTGAAAAAGAACAATTATCTCTCACTAGTCTCTCACTTTCACTCAACCTCTGCTTCGCTCTTCCTCTCATATACCCTGTAAATCAGTTTTAAGTATTCTTTATTTTGGTTTTCAAGTCAATATTAAAGCTTATACTGGGCATATATAGTTTCTTTTTGTAATTTGTCGATAAATTAATAAAAACATTGTAAACAAAAGTTAAACAAAATTTGCACCTTTCTCTGCAATTCTCATCAGCTTTAATTGATTTGTTGTATATATTGAAGGAGGCTCCCTTTATCTCAGCCTGTGTTCTGCTCTCTCTCTCTCTCTCTCCCTCCCTCTCTCTCTCTCTCTCTCTCTCTTTCTCACACACATTCTCTCTCTTGGACATACCCTGTAAACAAGTTTTAAGTGTTCTTTATCTTGTATATAAACAAACATGTGCTGCAAGCAGCTATCGATTCTTTGTAAAGATAAAGAAATCGTTTTTCGAAGGCTTTCGAATAAGTCAAGTAAATCGTTTCTTTGTGTCCACAAAAGAAATACATTTCGTATAGCTGAGAAGGCCGACCAAGCCAGAAGCAACTATAACTAAACTATATTTCATACGCCTTTGTTACAAGTCATAAAATTTCTATTATCAACTATGAAGAAATCAAATATTTTCAAACATTGAACATTTCATTAGGCAATAATTACGTCTAATGATTTTTGGTTTATGTAAACTTCAGTTTTTCTTAGAGTTTTTTTAGTGCGCTCACAGACAGAGTCTTTTTATCTTTTTAAGCAGACGACAATTGGGAATGATTTATAGAATTGAGATGCGGCGCCATAAAGTCAATGGGCTGTGGTCCAAGAAGATTTATGCGACAACTTGCAGATAAGATACGCACACACACACACACACACACACACACACACACACACGCACACACGCTCTCTCTCATGTACAGTTATATGGGATCAGCCTTAGATGGATATCTTAGCCAGACGCTGGCATTCAAACTGCAGCACAAAAGTCCTGCCAAAAAAAAAACAGCTAAGGGCAGTCTAGACAAGCTTTATCGATTCGACTGCAGCTTCTCTCTCATGTGTGTTGGTCTAAACATATATCTAGCGCTAATTGCGTGTTTATCGTCGACTGCAAATGGCCAAAACTCCAGCTGTTTGTATTGAGAAACACCTAAATTACATTTTTGTTTCTGTTCTTTCCTGCTCTTTGGAGTAGCCCAGATCTCGTCCAGCTTTGCTGGCATTGCTGACTGCACTTGGCTCTTCTTCATTTGTATTATAAACGTCTCATCTCCCCCCCTCCCCTCACTCCATGTAAACAAAATAAAACAAAAAGCAAAGAGAAGCAAAAGCAACACACGCAAGGGAATGTGTAAAGACAACAAAACACGCGCCAAGCCAGCCCAACTGATGACTGACATTGACGATAAATGAACAATCGACCTCAATAAAGGCAAACATATGCCCCCCCGCACAGTCCGTGCTGCCTATGCTGGCCATACTGTACGTGTAGGCCATACCAGTGTCTGTATAGCCTATAAACATAGTTCGTAAAGTTCCTATAGCCTCTATAGCTCGTACAGTCTGTATCGCCTGAGAATCTCTCAAGCTCATATGGGCAATGTTGGCTATATAGTGCGTATGGGTCCTAGAGTCCTTAAAGCACAGACAGTCCTTACAGACTTAGAGTCCTTAAAGCTCATACAGTCTGTATAGACTATATATTTCTATATCATACTATTTCTATAGCCTGAGACTCTCTCAAGTTCTTACAGTCTGTATAGCCTATATGGTCCGTATAGTCCTAGAGTGCTTAAAGCTCATGCAGTCTGCATATGCTACATAGTTCGCATAGCCTCTATAGCTGTATAGCCCGAGACTCTCTCAAGTTCTTACAATCTGTATAGCCTATAAAGTCCTTATAGACTTAGAGTCCTTAAAGCTCAGACAGTCTGTATAGCCTATATGGTCCGTATAATCCTAGAGTGCTTAAAGCTCATACAGTCTGTATAGCCTACATAGTTCGTATAGCCTCTAAAGCTTATTCCGGTCGTATAGACCGAGAGTTCCTCATGTTCTTACAATCTGTATTGGCTATAAAGTCCTTACAGACTTAGAGTCCTTAAAGCTCATACAGTCTGTATAGACTATATATTTCTATATTATGCTATCTGTATAGCCTACAGTCCATTTAATATGTAGAAGCCATACAGTCAGTACAGCCTATACGGTTCGTATAGTCTTTAAAGCTTATACACCGTAAAGAATAGTCCGTGTAGACCCCACAGCATATTTAGTCTGTACAGCACTTAAAACCTACAAGCCACAAACTGCTCTAACAGCTTATACAGCATCGTGTTCTCAAACAATTTGTATTGTTCATAGAACTCAAACAGTCTGTAAGGCCAGGTCCTGTAGGTTCTACAGTCTATATAGCCTATACTGTCCATACACACCATACAGCTTATACAGTCTGTACAGCCTATATATGTAGTCCGTCATGCCAATGGAGTTCACATAGCTCTTACAGTTCGCTTAGCCTATATAACCCCATACAGTATGTATAGCTTATAGAGCCAACAAGTTGCATATACGGCCTATATAGTCCGTATGGCCCATACAGCGCGTATAGCCTATAAAAGACAAAAAGTCCTTACAACCTATACGGCAACTTCTTATCCATGTAGTTCTTATGTTCTTATTATCTTCTGCAGTTTATGCAGCCGCAACAGCTAATATAGCCCTATAGTCTGTATACCCTGTACAAACTGTATGGGCTATATTAGCTGTCCATATATTCCTTATAGTCCGTACAGCTTATAAGCTCTCATCTCCTACAGCCTATGCAACTCCCAAAGCCCATGCAGTTCATGCCCTACAAGGTAATAGATAGCTTTGTATCCATATAGAACATAGAGCTCATCCTAACCCCAACGTTCCATATATGCCTTATAAGTTATAACTCATATAGTCCGTACTATCACTCTACAGTCAGTCACTCTACAATAAAGTCAAATTGACATCAATTTCTATCGACAGTTGAGTTGGCAAAATTTCATATGGCTTGCATAAAGATTGCAAAATGTGTGTGCGGGAAACCTTGTCGGGGCATTGAGCTGGCCATAAAGCCCATATCTAGACATGGAGCGGGAGAGGGCGAAGCTACGCTTCCAATCAATAATTATGTTTTTATGCGATTATTCGTTATTCGCTGTTGCTTTTCGAAAGAGGTAAATCCCGTTTTGGGTTAGACGATACATGATATTGCAGCTTTGTATGTGCTCAGCGCCAAAGGCAAAGGCACAGGCAAAGGCTGATTGGCTAGAAAATACCCTAGGCATATAGAAAATAATATAAATATATAGAAAATAATATAAATATATTGAAATATAATATAAATATATATAATATACATATATGAAAGCAAACGATCCATTAGAATCTATGTTAAAAACTATCGATAATTTTGTTATCGATAAACAGCGACTCACTTTAAGCCCTAAGCTTTTTGTTTTAGTATATTAAAACATATATTTGGAGCAAGCTACTATAAAGTCTAAGGTATACTCTATAAGTTTGATTGTCGTTTGCCTTTAGACAGTCATTTTACAGGGTATACTTAGTGTTGTATCTATTGTAAAGGCAACTCATACTCTCCCACTATACTCTCTAAGTTTGATTGTGTTTAATGTTTGCCTTTAGACAGCTATGAATAACTGCGCTACTCTTTTTACAGGGTATAATTAGTGCCGCAGCCATTGTAAAGACAAGTCAGACAAATCATATATCTATTATAGACACAAATACTATATACTTTGCCAGTCTAATTACGATTACCTCTACAAAAAACAAACTTTTACTCATTTTACAGGGTATAATTATTGATATATTATTATTATAGAGACTAAAGTTACTCGTCAAGCTTAATTGTGTTTTTAGTTTCTTTTACACAGCTCAGTAAGCTAGCCGCATTTCTTTTTTCTCTTACGCATTTTACAGGGTATCATCAGTGTTGCATCTTTTGTAAAGGCAAATAAGGCAAATTATATAGCTATTGTAGAGACAAGGCAGATTTCCCTTAGTTAAGTTATGATTTCTTTTACACGGCTCAGTGAGCTAACCACCCTTGAACTTATTTTACAGGGTATAATCAGTGTTGCATCTATAGTAAAGTAAAAAAAGGCAAACTCTCCCTAATTGTGTTTGTGATTTGCTTTACTAGCCACATTTCTCTTTCTCTTCTTCTACTCATTTTACAGGGTATAATTAGTGATGTATCTAATGGCAGATCACAGCCGTCTTCTTCCTCTTCTTTCTGTTGTTGTTGTTGTTGTCTGTGCTGCTGCCTTTTAAGAAATTGCTCAAGTGAACTTCAGAGTCAAGCACGAAGCGCATTTAGAAAACTGGTTTTCGTTTCCTCAAAATATTTAAACGTTAGTTACTCGACTCGCTGATCCCATAAACTCGGCAAGGCCAAGAGTTACTTAGAAGTAAATGAAGGGGAAGGCAAAAACCATTTCAAAATAAAAAAACTATATAAAAAGAACAACAAAAAAGAACCAAACACTTGTACGATTCTTTTAGTATCTGGTTGTGGCTCTGATTAGAAGCGCTCGCTTCGCTTTGCTGTACTGAGCCCTCGTGACTTGTGTTCCAATTGGAATGGCAACGGGCAATTCCAATTCCAATTCCAATGTGAAATTCAATTTGAAGTCAGGCAAAAACTTCGTGATTACGTGTGTGCTACGCACAGTGCGTACTTTATCAACTCTCTACATATTACAGACATATGTACATACATACATACATATACATACATATGTATGTATGTATGTATGTATCTGGTACGCACGCACAATAAATTGCGCAACACTTTCAAGTATCTCAGTATCTGTATCTTTGTATCTCCCGGACTGGCCGAATGTATCTTTGACTGTCCAAGTAGCTTGGTCTCTCGCAGTTCCCGTCTATTTGCGTGTGTTTTTTTTCTTTCCTTCTTTTTTTTTGTTTCTGTTTGATCTCCGTTCGCCTAGTACTCAGTGCTACTTAAAGCGCCCAGCCGGCTCAAGTGTTTGGTTTTTTATTTACGAGCATGCCCAAGAAATGCCCAAGATATTTTCTGAATTCGAATGCATGGATATACCGTGCTACGGCGATACCCTGTTATGCAATAAATATTTTGCAGTATTTCAAGCATTTCAAATATTTTATATTCTATTCCATGATTTCTGACTACTTTCCAAATACCCTATAAAAAAGTGAACCAAAGGGAAAACTTGATTTAAAAACTAGTTTTTATTTTATCAACATAAGTTCTTGATTTTTTTAAGCAACTAGACACAGTCAATTTAGAGGGTATCATCTAGTCGTGTCATGCCTTTGATGCCATTTCATTCTTATAATATAGTTTGATTCTATTTCATATTTCAAATATCTTATTTGTGCTTTATCTCTATACATAATTTCAACCCACTTCATTTACAGGGTATGTAATAGTCGTGTCATGCTTTTGATGTCATTTCATAATTATCATATGCTTTGATTCTATTTAATATCTAATACAAATTTTGTATCTCTTTAAGGAACTAGATATTCAGTTTACAGGGTATCTGCTAGTCTCGTCATGCCATTGAAGCTGTTTTATATATTAACAGTATAATTTGATTCTGATATTTCAAATCTCTTATAAGTTTTAGCATATTTCTATAAGCAACTTGAGTTACTACATTTAGAGGGTATCTTCTAGTCGAGCCATGCCATTTCATTTGATAAAATTTTATATTTTTCATATACTTTGATTCTGTTTCATATTCAAAATATTGTTTTAAGTCTTTATCGCTTCAATCAACTAGCAACACTCAATTTACAGGGTATCTTCAAGTCGCAAGTCATGCCATTGATGCTGTTTTATATTTATAATGATATGCACATGTCCATGGCTCTGGGCGTCCCCGCTGCTCAATCTGTGCACTGAGTCGAATGAATCTCTAATTGCGCATTGTGCATACGTCATCATCTATTGACCTTAACTATCCAATATTCTAGCCGACTTACAAATATATATATATATATTTATATATACACACATGATCTACCTCATGGCAATTGCAATGAATTTAAGTCAATTGCGATTACTTAATTCTTGGCATCGATTAATTGTTAAAAGATGACGCCATTCTAATGCCAACGCAGCCGACCCCATCCCATCTCCCCCTCCCGAGATTGACCCACTAAAGCGCCGTTGCAGTCGCTTAGCCTAGGCACAGTGAAGACACGAATTGTTTGTTTTGAATTGCAGTTATGAATGAAACCGTCTTCGATATTGTTTAAGGTAATTCGATTAGCCACAAACTCGCTGAAGAAAATTGAGACCGAAATGACGAAACCAAAAGCCACACACACAGACCTCATGAATTTATGCATGCCTTTAGAATGCCATTGCGAATGTGCATTCAATTCGCCATTGTTTACGAGCTCTCCTCACATTACAAATCGTACAAATAGCGGAAAAATTGATTATTATACGAGAACTTAGCTGCAGGATAGAAGAGCTGAATGAAGTGTCTTGTGCGTGGAAGGGGTATGCCCATATAGTAATTTAACTCAACTTATCCGACTGAATAGTATGGTTATACTGTATCCAAATAGATAAGAGAATATCTTAACTTATCTGAATATAGACTGTAGTATAGTTAGGCTTTATCCAATTATCTTCGCTTAGCTATATGTAAGCTGTATTTTAGATAAGCTTTATCCAACTATCTCAAATTATGTGAATGTAGAAATTAGTATAGATAGACTTTATCCGAGCATTTTAAGATATCTGAAAGTCGACATTATCTATAGATAGACTTTATCCAAATATCTTGGTTTATCCGAATATAGACTCTCGTATAGATAGACTTTATCCGAATTTCTGAACTTAACTGAATGTTGACATTAGTAAAGATATACTTTATCCAAACATATAAACTTATCTCAATGTCAACTGTATAGTATTGATAGACCTTTATCCTAATATCTCAAATTATCTGAATGCAGACTGTAGTATAGATAGACCTTATCAAATGTCTAAACTTATCCGAATGTAGGATCTAGTATATATAGACTTTATCCAAATATCAGAATTTATCCGAATGTAGACATTGGTATAGATAGACTTTCTCCAAACATATAAGCTTATCTGAGCATAGACTGTACTATAGATATACTTTATCCAAACATATTAACTTATCTGAATGTCGACTGTAGTATAGATAAACTTTATCCAAACATGTAAACTTATTTCAGCATAGACTGTAGTATAGATATACTTTATCCAAATATCTCAACTTATCTGAATGCATATTTAAGTACAGATAGACTTTATCCAAACATCTCTCTATAGAAAGACCTTTATCCAAATGCCATAGCTTATCCGCACATAGCTAGACTATATATGCAAATAGATTCTCTCAAGAAATACGTAGACAATTGCAATGCCTACGATGCACTTTTAATTAAGTTCAATTGAGAAATTACTGGAACAGCTAAATCTATCTCAATTTGCATATAAAACTAGATGAAAAATTCAAGCGCTGACTGAGAAATTGGGTAATATTTGGGAAAAACTCCATATGAACTAGAAAATAACAAAGATATAGCTTAGAGAAATGAATATGAAACATACGTAATTCGGATGCGACATGCAAGAAACGTGTGGAATGCGGCATATAGCTGATAGTTCAGTTATGTGACTAGCGTGGCCAGCTGGGCATTATGTATGTTTGAGAAGTATACCTAGTATAACTATGGCTATGGGTATTACGAATACACTGAAGGTAATCTTGTGGATCTTGCTTTACTTGTAGCTTTCTAACCACTGTGTGTGCCCGGCTTCATAACTCAACATGTTTCGCATTAATTGTGACTTTGAGAGATTCGTGACAATGTCACAGGCCCATCAAAAACTTAGAACGGCTCGAATGTCTTCAATTTTTAGTGAGACTGTCGAGTGATGAGATATTGATTGATTTAATGGCCGCACCATAAATGGAGACATTTCCAGTGATTAGCTCGCAGCTAGTTGGTCACGTCATCGTGTGCCCACTGTACACTGTTTGTCAGACTTGATATACTAGTAAGTATATGCGCATAGACAGATATCGCTGCGAGACCATATATGTATAAATATTGAGTTTATATATATATATATATATGATATATGTATATGATATATATATATGATATATATATATATGATACATTCGTAATCAATATCAATAGACAATAGTTTGTAGCTGATGCTAATGAAATTCAATATAGCTTAATGATTTTATAGATCGAAATTAGTTGAATCGAAACACTATATCATATAGCTGTCTGACAAATCATCGATCAATACTTGAACAGCTATATATATATGAACAATATGTACATACATATACATATATCTATATATACTAAGACTAATCACACTTGTCATCTTGAGCTACTCTATCATAGCGACTTATAGGGTATTTCGATAAGGCAAATTTACTTTGAATAATGAAATTTTTGCTGTTTTTTTTTAAGGCATTTCAAGTTCAGTTAAGTTTTATATATTTATATAAATTATCTAGAATTTATCTAGACTTTCTTTATATAATAATTTATCTAGCTATAGCTAACTTTGCTTTGCTCCACTGTGCATGACGTCACAGCTAACTTTTGGCTGAGCTTAGTTGTTTTAGTTGTTTCGCTCTGTCTGTGGCCCTTCCTGCGCCCATCCCTTTCTCTCTCCCTCTCTCTCCCTCCCTCTCCTTCTGCTGTCAGTGCACAACTTGTGCAATTGCAGTTGCAAAAGAGCCGTTAAATTGATAATTCACTGAGTTTGTGTGTGTGTGTGTGCGTGTATCAAATTTCACTCACTGTGCGGTCGCGAGCTGCAATGCAATCAACAGGTGAACTACTAACCCAGCTTTATGAAGTGTTTGCCCTTCGCCCCACCATACCTTAGCGCTACCCCAAGCCCAACTGAACTCTGTCTGGCTTTTGGGTATCGTATAGATGTGTATGTGTGTGTGTGTGTGTATATGTGTGTGTGTGTGTGTGTGTGTGTGCATAGAAGGTAGCCAGATATCGCTGGCAATTGCGATTATACAGATGCTTGCACACAGCGTTTTGTATATCACTATATAGTATAAAATATATATAATATATGTATATATACATATGTATGTTAATTACTATATGTGCCAGTGTGTGTGTGTGTGTGTGTGTTTGCTTGCTTCGCTAGCTGCCTATGGGCGCCGGCTTAAATGATTACGAACGATTACAGCAGCCGCCCATACACCAAATTCCTATGAACTACACACACACACGCACACACACATGCAACATAGTTATACGCTGATTACACAAATACATGCACACACACACACACACACACACTCACACACACACACACACAGGAACAAAGCTTATTTGATTTTTGTGCGCCGCGTACATATTATAATTATTACTTTGTATACCATTTTTACCCACTGTTTGTGTACCTTTGTAGTTATGCAAGATTTTCAGAAGTAACAAAAAACTGAACAATGGACAAAATAAAGAAAGAGAAGAAGCAGAAGCAGCTACAAAAAAAGAGCTAAAAAATGTATATATGTATAAAGAAAACGCTGTGTGTGACTTTTGCCGGCAATTTAGCGTTTTTTAGTCAAATTTATGTGCACACTTCTATGTAACTGAAGTCGACAGTAAATTTAAGACATACATACATATGTATATACCCCTATATACATACATACATACATACATACATAGTGTAGCAAAGGTTGGCAATTGCCTTGCCCATAAATCATAATTTATTGTATGCGGCATATCTGTATCTACATACATACAGCAATCAGTGTGAACCACTTAGATTACATACTCGTAGCAGATTCACCTTGACAGTGTGTGTGATAGGGAGATAAGACGCTTTCGATTCGTAGTATTTGAAATTTTTTGGTACGCTCAGTACGCAGCACTCGCTCAGCGTACAGCTGTGTTCACAGCATTCTCATGTGACCGGGGCGAACTTTAATTTTGAAGCCTGAACTTTTAACTGTTTCGTGTGCACTGAGCCAAGCGAGTGCTCAGTGCTCAGTGCTGACCATTTGGCTAGGCTAAAGTGGCTAGTTTAGCTACTTTTTTTCGTAGCCTTTTTTAATAGCTTTTTTGAGCTATTAATTGTGAGCCTTTTATAATTGCATCACATTGAGCTTGTTTATGAGTTGAATCTTTGAATTTATCTTTTTAGCTTTTTTAGCAGCCTTTTTTTATTTTTAAATAAAAAATTATAAAAACAATTTTTGGTTATCAAATTTGTACACTCATTCGGTACTATTTAGTTAACAAAACACGCAAAGCTTCTTTTTCAACTTTCTTTTATCTTATATAGTTGTATTAAAACCTTTTCTACATTTTGTAGCCCAAAAATATAGAAGCTAATAAAGACGCTTAACTTTAGCTATTTTACTGCAGTGCTAACTGCTAAAATTAGCTTTAAATTTGCTGACATTGGCTGCACTGCAAAAATAAATAAAATAAAATAAATAAATATACAAAAATAAATAGATATATATATATATATATATATATATACATATTTATATATATGTATATACATATACATATAACTGATATCTTACATATTTAGTTATCGCATGATGTCAACATCATAAGTTCACTTTCTTTAATTTAATTTTATTTGTTTAGCCTTTTTTTTGCATTCGGCTGAAATTAGCTTTGACTCAAGCAGCACTGAGCACAAGCCGCAGCAGAAGACGAAGACAAGCTACTGGCAGAAAGAGAGAGAGAGAGAGATAGAGAGAGGCACAGGCACAGGCACAGGCAGAGGCGCTTTTTGGCGCACCCCGCTTTCTGCGAATCGAGTTGCGAATCCTTAAGACCTTAAACCGGTATCGGCTATCGGATATGGCACACGCAGAAGAAGAAAGAAAAAACAACAAAAAGCTCTGAGTAATGCATGTAGCATGCAGCTATGTAAATCTACACACATGTATATAACACTGCTGTTATACATATGTATATGCATATGGAGAGCTTTAGTTAGTCAGTCAATTTCACAGGCAGCTGTTTTTTTTTTTTATATATTTTGTGTTGCGCGCAAATGTTGCCAACAGATTGCAAAATGATTAAAACTGATAAGATAACGAGAGAGTGTGTGTGTGTGAGTTCTAATTGGACAGCTAGTATGTAAATGATAATTGTTTGCTGCTGTCGCTGTTGTTGTTGTTGTTGTTGTTGTTGCTGCTGTTAAACAACAAAAAGCAACTGTGAAAAAGACATTAAACAAAGCGGCGGACGCTTTTGCTCGTTTGGCTTTTTCTTACTTCCCTTTCGCTGTTGTTGCTATTGTTGCTGCTGTTGTTTGAGGCTTTATGCCGTTGTGCACAGTTGGGTTAATATTTCGAGAAATGTTTAATGCTCTTCTACCTTCTACCACCATTTTGTGGTCTCACACACGCACACACATAAGTTTGTTGTGCGTTTTTTTTTCGGTTGGGTTCATTCACCGGCAACGCAACAGCAGCAACAACAACAACAACAGCGGCAGCAGCAGCGGCAGCGGCACCAACAACAACCACAACAATCCAATAAGAATCATCCAACTTGGTCTCGTTCAAAACTCTTGCTTAAGCACAGCCGCTGCTGCGGATGCACGGCTGCAGATACAGCTACACACACACACACATACACAGCTATACAATAGCACACACATACACACACACACACACACACACACAGAGACACATATCACGTTATTAATTTGGCGTGTCTTGTCGTCAATTTCTAATAACATTTCATGACTACAACAACAATAACAATATAAAAAAATATGATAGAAAAAAACGTACAATATGTACGAATATTACCGTAACGAACAAATACAGTTGCAGTTGCACATATACAAACAAACAAACAGTCACACACACGACCGCGCGCACCGATTCCAATTCATGACTGACTTGAGCTGTGTGCGTGTGTGTGTGTGTGTGTGTGTGTGGCAGGCAATTACCAAAACTACAACACAACAACAACAACAACAACAGCAGCAACAACAGCTTGCAGTACTCACAACAATAAAAACACAATCTACGACGCGCACTAAGCGGTGTACTCCAACGTCGAGCACTTTTGGGCAGAAGCAACAAATATCAACAACAATCAAACAACAAAAAAAAACACGTCCGCTCACCACGAAAGTCGCATGTATTTTGAATCTGACAATTCGCCTGTTAACTAACAGCGGGCACATTTCGTTCAGTTTACGTTCGATTCGTTTAGTTCGAGCGATGTTCGTCGTTGTGTGAGTAAATTGTTGCGTTCAGTGCGAGCACTGGGGTGTGTGTCTACACTAAGGCGATGCTTTTAAGCATTTGTGGCGTGTGCATTGACTAAGTGGTAGTTGTAGAAGTGCTGCTGTAGATGGCGGTAGTTAAGGTGTGTGCATGCGCTGATGTTAGCAGCTTAAAAGTTTCCAAATGGTTGTTGTATGTGATTATGGTAGATGAATAGGCTATTTGCAAGGGAGTTATACAAGATATGTATATATATACAAGATAGATATATATATATATATATATATATATATATATTGAAGTGATGTAAATATATTTGTATATGTAAATGCATATATTATGTTATATACTGGTAAATAAGGGCGAAATGGATTTTTAAATAATATTTAAGCTGAAGAGTAGTAGAAGTTAAACGAGTTAGAAAGAGAGAGAGAGAGTGAGAGAGAGAGAGAGAGAGAGAGAGAGAGGGGAGAGAGAGAGAGATATATATATCTTGTAGAATTGTAAATTGGCGTAAGTTTAGTGGAGTGTTATACCAAGTGCTATACAAAGTGTTATACAAAGTGTTATACAAAGTGTTATACAAAGTGTTATACAAAGTGTTATACAACGTGTTATACAAAGTGCTATACAAAGTGCTATACAAAGTGTTATGAAAAGTGTTATACAAAGTGCTATACCAACAAAAATTGTTTATAAAATCAAATAAATGGTTTATTTGGCCTTATGCGAATCGCAAAGAAGGGCAGGGCAATTAAATTATGCATGCATACATAAATTCATATAAAATGTCATTTAAAAAAGTCATATCTGATGAACTCACTCTCTATAAAGATGGCCTATCTAAACGTTTGTTTAGGCCAAAACAATTTTGGAATGTCTGTGTGTGGACTATAATTTGCCTGAAAGGCTGTAGCTGCAGGCGAATGCACCTATTAAGCTCGAGGCGCTGCTGGTCTATGCGCGCGCTGAGAGGCTCACTTATGATCTAAGTTATAAATTTGGTCTCCTCCTTCTCCCGCTCTCTCTCTCTCTCTCTGTCTCTCTCACACACATGCGCAATTCGAGTCGCACATTGTGGAGTCGTGGTGGTCATCGTCGCTGGACATCGATTCCAATTCGTCTTTGGCTTTGGCTTTGGCTTTGGGTTTGGGTTTCGGTTTGAGCTTTGGCTTGGTTCTCATCATCAGCTGCGGCCGCTTAATTCATGGGCTTAAGTTACGGTATTCGAATTGGGATTTTCGTTGCCGGGATCTGCCCATTTCATGGTTGTAGACCGTTTAAGTGCCGGGACCAGCTCATATGCATATGCGAATATGCTGATCATATGCTCACTCTCTCCCTCTCTCTCTCTCTTGTCTCTGGGTTTCGATATATAATTGGTCTTTGGATCGGGCAGACACACACACACACGCACACACATGTGCAAGGGGGCCCCCAATTTGAGTGATAATGATTATGCGTTCCCTTCCACATCCACACACACACACACACACACACCTCTGTCTGTCTGTGTGTGTGTGTGTGGCATGGGTGTTATTGTGATTTGTGGTTAGTTGCAGCTTCTGTGCTACGTTTAAGCCATTGAAGCTGTCAGGTCTACGTTTGACTTAAAGGCTCATTACGTTCGAAATAAAAAAAAACAAAAAACAAAAACAACGCAAAATATCGTTAAACCTTTGGCAATCTGTGGGAAAATTTGCTTGTCCATAATTTTCATTGGGTTCAATTAAATTTGCAATTGCTTGGGGCCTCTCAGCGCAATATGGACTGTATTCTCATGAAATCTCTCGCTGTTCTTCTTCTTGTTCTTGCTCTTGCTCTTGTTCTTCTGCCTCATTTCCATACGCAGCTGCAACAATCGCTGCTAATCAACCCAAAAAGTAATGCCTCTGCCACTCTCAATTGACTTCATATAGTTTTTGTTGCAATTATTTAACTCAAATTAGATACCCTATTCTGCAATTAAATAAGGGTATATTAGTTACCCTCAACTGTCGTCCATTGAGATTGTTTTTACCACAGCTTCAATTGTTTTTTAGATAATTTGTTGTCTTTTCATGATCGAGCTGGAGGCAGATAGATTAGAGATAATAATAATAATAATAATAAGAATAATAATTCTAAAAATTATAAGAATAATAAGAAGAATAATGTTAAATGCAATAGAATAATATTTACTCTCTGTTCAGACTCTCATTGCAAAAAAGAATGTGGAAACATTATGCAAGCGTTACTTTCCCTCTCTTTCTCTCTTTTCTTCTCACTTTCTCTCTCTTTCTCTCTCTTTTCTCTCTTTCTATCGCTTTCTCTTTCTTTCTATCTATTTTCTCTCTCTTTCTCTCTCTTTTCTTTCTCTTTTCTCTTTCTTTTCTGTCTCTTTATCTCTCTTTCTCGCTCTTTTTCTATCTATCTCTCTCTCTCTCTCTCTCTCTTTCTCTCTCTCTCTTTCTCTCTCTCTCTCTTACTCTCTCTCTCTCTTTCTCTCTCTCTCTCTCTCATTCTCTCTCTCTCTCTCTCTTACTCTCTCTCTCTTTCTCTCTCTCTCTCTCTCTTTCTCTCTCTGTGTTTCTATCACTACATCTCATTCTCTATCTCTATCTCTGCATCTCTCATCATATCTCATATCTTTCTCTTTTTCATTAGCGCTTTCTCTATCTCTGTATCTCTCTTTCTATTCCTTTCTATTTATTTATCTA
This sequence comes from Drosophila leonis, assembly GCA_035045365.1. Taxonomy (NCBI): domain Eukaryota; kingdom Metazoa; phylum Arthropoda; class Insecta; order Diptera; family Drosophilidae; genus Drosophila; species Drosophila leonis. The sequence goes on along the minus strand of JAWNPC010000481.1, from coordinate 7,342,921 downwards.
ATTCTTTCTCTTTCCCTATGTATCTCTCTCTATGTGACTATATTAGTTTCTCTATGTATCATCGTATCGTATCTATCTATGTCTCTATTTAGCTCTCTTTTTCTCTAATTCTCTAATTCTATCTCTCTTTTTGTCTTCGCTTTTGTCGCTTTCTCTAATTTTGTCATTCTCTCATACATTCTTTCATTCTCTCTCTCTCTCTCTTTCACTAATTGTTTTATTCTCCATTACCTTTTCTCTTGTTTTCTCTTTTTTGATTCTCTTTCGCTCTCTTTCTCTCTCTCTATATATGTATATGTCTCTTCTTATAAATCTCTCTCTACCCTTCTCTTTTTCCCCTTATCTCTCTCTCTCTATCTCTCTATCTCTTCTCTCTCTCTCTCTCTCTCTCTCTCTTCTCTCTCTCTCTTTCTTTCTCTCTCAATTCCTTAACTTTTGTTCTCCTTTTCATTCACCTACATAAGTATCTCTTTAAATCTCTGTATTTCTCCAACTTTCTAATTCAAACTCTTTCTTTTTATCTCTGTCTCTCTCTCTCTCTCTCTCTGCGTCTATATATTTCTTTTTAAGCTTATTCTGATCTTTATGCTGATCTGTATCTAGTCCACCCTCATCTCTTTAATTGTCCTTTTACTACTTTGACTTTATGGAACTATCCCACCCAACCATAAGTAGATCTCAATAGAAATAGAAAGGAAATAGAAAGTCTGTTTCGTAATCCATATTTAAAACTGATCTCAATTGCAACAAGTAATCTAACCAGTAAGTATTTCGCTATGTTCTTAAATAGAGTTCCACTTAGATAGATTCATATCGAATCGAAATCAAAAAACTTTAGACAAGATAATTCGAGGCTTGAGCAATCCTGGGCAAGGGAGAGACGCAGGTGTAGAGGCTGTCGGTTGTGGCCTATTAATGGGGCAGCGTTTCATTCATTCAGTTTTGGGCCACGTTAAGGCGTCGTTCGAGGCGTTGCACATGGCATGGTGAATGGTGGTGTTGGCCACTGCGGGCGCTCGCACCTGGGCCAACGGCTGGCTGCAGTCGCATCCAAACTAATTAGCATAAAATTGAAAATGCGCTCATTGGGCCAAAGGGACTCCTTCATGATGCTGCATGCGGCGCGAGTCAAGTGCAACTTGCAACCATTTGATGGCGTTGGCGTTGGCGTTGGCACTGCCATGGCTGGGTAGGCGGTACGGTCGGCCAATTTAAAAGGCATGCTGCTTCTGGAACGAAGCCAAGCCCAAGCTATGCCAGCTTCCAAGAGCTTCCAGCTCGTAACTTTTCTGCTCTCTCACTCTCTCTCTCTCTCTCTCTCTCACTCACTCACTCTCTCTCACTCTTTCTCTGCTGTGCCGTAGCGAAGCGAGCAACATAAAACAATTACGCCTACACTTGGCTCTGTGGCTGTGGCAAGTCTTTGGGGTTGACTGTGGAGATGACGGCGCTTGCATAGGCGCAAGTGTGTCGTGCTCTGATCTGTTGATGGCGTGCACGACCTTCCACGGGCGTCAGCGGCTCATTCGATCTATAAGCATAAGCACAAGCTGCCAGCAGATTGCATCGCGCTCTCTCTCTCACTCCACGTCTGTCTGTCTCGTTCCCTTTCTATTGAGCTGCAGTCAAAAACGGATTCCAGTCGGAAGCTGTTAAAGGCTCGACTCGGCCTTCTGCTGCTGCTGCAGCAACTGCCTGCCTGGCTATGAAACACAATATTCATTAACTTGCAGCGCATTAATGTTGCAGTTGCAACTGCTTTATGCGGCTGCCTCTGTTTGGGGCAAGGCAGCGCAACAACTGAACAACGCGAACGTGCTGCAGCCTCAGTCGCAGTCTCAGCTTTTTTTTTTTTTTTTATGGTTTTTGCATGGATCTGTTTGGCTGTAATAATGCGGCTATTAAACTCTGCAATCACTAACTCGAACCAATCCATTGGTTACCTGAGAACTTTTGTTGCTCTTCTCTGTTTCTGTTTCTGTTTTTTTTTTTAATATCCATTTCTTTTCTTCTTCTTGTTTTTAACGACTCGCCATTTGTGTGTTTGTTGTTGTTGCTGTTGCTGTTGTTGTGTCATTTGGTGCTGCCGTTTGTAGCTGCTGTCAATTTGGCATTACGCAAGGTCACTGGATGAGCACAGCTCACAAAATGGTCAATAACACAGCTAATGCTAGGGTATTTGCATGGCCATATACCCTGTGCAAGATGCGTGCAGAGGTATATGTATTTGAAATGTGTTTTTCTGATGACTTTTTCCTTAGATGCCATAAACTATATAAATAAATAATAATTTTCCTTTTTCGCTCTGCTTTCATAGCGTTTTTTGGTTCAGTTCGTTGAGAATCAAAGTAAGCTTCTATGATCTATGATTTTTGCTTCAAAGATCAAATTACTTACCTTGCTAGAGTCATTTTATTCTTAATGAAAATCAATTTTGTGGACTACACAAAAAATTTGGTAACTGTTTTGGCCAAATTGAGCGAGATATTCACAATTGAATTTGAATGCGTTGATGGGAAATTCAGTTGCACTACTATTTTCATGAACACAGCTTTACATCTGTATATATCTATATATATGAATACAGGTTGGTATGGACAGCTTTAAATAAAGCTCTCGTATCAGTTTATAAGAATTTGTATGCCAAAGGCTTTACAGTAAATATGCTTAGCATATAGTACTCATATCACCTGAACGATAGCAAGAATAACTGCACTAGAATAACATACAGCAAAAAGTTAGCAAATGTAATAAAGTCAACTAACTTCATGATCGATGGAAATCCTCAACTAGCTTCTTCACCAAACACAATCCTCTGTTCGGCTATCATTCATAGCTCCCCTGGGCGATAGTTAAGCGATATTAGCCAAGTTAACTTTCCATTGACCAACTTTCTTTTCACGTCACATTGCCAAACTATCTGGCTGGCGATGGCGATAAGCGACAGTTGTCCGCCTGTGCTAAGTCCTGTGGGCTCATTGAAGTGCGAAAGTCGAAAGGAGAAAAATCAAAAAAAATAAATAAAAGGGAAAATCACTGACAAAACTTTTGCTCGAAATTGTGGGAATCGCAATGCTGTCGCTCTTCACGCAGCTGTCAGCTGTATCACAGCGACTGGGATTGGGATTGGGATTGGCATTGGAATTGGAGTTAAGAACTTGGCAGAGTCGAGGGCGCAGGCAATTGCCCGTTGGCTGGGGGTTGGGGCTGTTGGAGCTTGTTATTAAGCGCTTTGATTGCTGGTTTCGAGTCGCCGTCGACTTTATCTGCATCTGGATAAACAGCACAGGCATTGCCACACACACAAAGAGACAGAGAGAGAAAGAGAAAGAGAGAGAGAGAGAGAGAGAGGCAAGTGTAACTATATTGGTTTCTAGTTTGTTGTAAAATTATGCCCAATGCCATTGCCAAGCTTTTTGTCAATCATAATTGAAATTTGAATGCCTTACTTACTTAGCCATGGCAATGCCATTTGGTATGTGGCTTAATGCCTTCTGCGCTTCTGCTGGCCACGAACTCGCCGGTTTGTCACAATATGCACTACTGTGCTTCTGCCTCTAAGTCACAACTAATTTTGATTGATTACACGACGACCCATTGTCCCATAGTCGAGCGTCTGTCAACCGTGGACCAACGCGTTTCTTGACAATAAATTGTTTGTGGCCAAGCTGGGAATACCCCTTACAAGGGCAAATATGCAAGAGTGGGTATGCTGAATGCTTAGGTAGTATATAAGTTTTGCTTAATGAGCTACGAAAGGTTTTAATTAATTTAGCTTATTGAAATGCAGCTTACTTATACACTGCGCACTTAAGAATATTTTCAAAATATTTTTAAAGTACTTAAAATATATTAAAAAATATTATTTTAAAAAAAAATTTGATCTGAATTTTCTGTTGTTTTGGTCCAACACTTGGCTGGAAAATACATAATTTACTCTAGAGTCTTGAGTCTACTTTTTCTCTATACTAAATATATACATATTAAAGAAGATCTAGTTGCATTTAGACACATTTACAGCGTATCTACCAGTCGTGCTCTACTAATTATTTATTTATTTTATTTTATTTTTGACAATAGCAAGAGCAACCACAACGGCATCAGCATCGGCATCAGCATCAGCTTAACGCTACTGACTCTAAGCCGATTAGGTTGCTCAGTTTTTGTGGCACGGTTTTTCGGTTCACATTGGGTTAGATTGTAGATTGGAGATTGGGTTCAGGTAATTACCACATAAAACGTTTGACACATCTTGGCAGGACGTGTGTGTGTGTGTGTTGTCGCTCTTTGGAGTGGCCCAAAACACAAGCAGTTGGGCAATTGACTAGATCGTTTCGGCTTTTCACACCATTTACCAGGACGAACAGGTTTATAGACACTGTCCAAGGGCCAACAAGAGTCTTGTCATTTTCAGCATGATGAATGATTGATTCGAGTTGACAATGTGTCGCTGGCAACAAAGGCAGAAGTTTTATACTTTTGATAGTGCAGTAAGAAGTAGATTAGATATAAATTATGTTTTCGATTTGAGTATTGATAAAATATCAATATATAATACTATATGGAAGTTAAGTGTTTATTTAGCTGTTGCTGAGGAAGACTAAGACTTGATGGGCATAGATATGTTTGGATATATCTAAGTTATGGTATATATGTGTGCGAAAAAGTAAAATAAATCTTAAGACTAAGGAAAAAGTGTTGCTTATATCCAAACGGCTATATGAAGCTATGAACATGCTTAAATCGCTTGGGTTTTGAGTTGTTTTTTATACCTGGAGCGAGTTGAAAATGGGAATAGAGAGCATAATGATTTTGTGAAAGGTAGAAGGAGGCATGGTCGTATGGTATGGTATATATGTAAAGGGTGGGCCATTTAAAAGATTCGATTTAAAAATGCAATAAAACAAAAACGGTTTGAGATTTTGCCAAATTTATTTATTTTTTTTAAAGTATAATTGTGCTGCTTAGAAATGGATTATTATTTCATTCAAATGGCTGCCGCGGCTGTCCTTACATTTTGCCAAATTTATTTATTTTTTTTTAAGTATAATTGTGCTGCTTAGAAATGGATTATTATTTCATTCAAATGGCTGCCGCGGCTGTCCTTACAGTAGCCCATTCGGTCGGACCAATTTTAGAGCACTTTTTCGAGTGTTTGTGGTCATATCTCGTCAATGGCATCAAGAATGTTGGCCTTTAAATGGTCAATTGTCTCTGGATGGTGGACATAACTCTTGTCTTTAACGGCGCCCCACAGGAAATAGTCCAACGGTGTCAAATCGCAGCTATATATATTCTTGATCAGGGCAAGAAGCTCAGTTGAGCTATCCGTTTGTCCGTCCGTATGAACGCAATGATCTGCTAAGCCACAACAGCTAGAGCAAGTGCATCTAGGACATAAGTTATTCAATACTTAATTTTCCAAAGTAAAGCCCAAGCAGCCCTGAAAGCCCTAGTACATCACTTGCTTATGTGTGTCATAAAATAGGTGTTGAATGATTGAAATAGCAGCTCTGCGCAGAGTTCAGGGTATTTCCTAGTCAGGCACTCCCGACTATAGCACTCTTACTTGTTGCTATAGCTCCTTTTACTTACAACCAAAATATGTTTTTCTAGTTGTTAAATTTATACCAAATCTATATTTTGTCAAGCCAAAGAAAGTGGATGCAGATATTGTAAGCAAAATATTAACAAAATACAAATTTGAAGTCTTCAGCAGTTATAGTTTTGTTCTACATTAGACAAAGTAAAGAATAATCCAAGCTAGATCTCTTAAGCTCATCAACCTAATCAAGCATCTCGCATATATAGCTAATATCTAATATTTCCAATAGTTTCAGTTTTGCCGCAGCGAATCTCTGGACAAGAAAACTGAATTGCACAGTAAACGTTTTTCTTTGCCTTTCTTTTCTTTTTTCATTTCAGCTCTTAGCTTAGGTAATTATGCAGATCTGATTGGATCATAATTGTATGCGAATATTAAGCATGCGGCGTCAGTAAATTCCAGAGACTCCTGTTCTATGTGTGGCAGCAGTAAAGTGTGTTTGTATATCAGCTAGCTTGAGTGTGTGCGGCTGTTGCCTTAATTATTTTTATCATGTTACATTTTGAATGACATAGCTCAACATGCAGACAGAGACAGGGACGGGTATAGAGATTGAGAGAGAGAGAGAGAGAGAGAGAGACAGAGGCAGCGACAGAGACAAAGTCAATCTCAGTCGCAGTTCGCAGTCATCGCCGCCGCCGCCACCGCCGCTGCCGCTGCCTCAAATCTCAATCTGAATCTCAGCCGCAGCGCACGCAGTCAAGAGATGAATTTGACATGCGTCTCTGATGATGATTTATTTTCATTTTCGTATTTTTAATTCACTCTGCGCCATTGTCGAGTCGAGAGAGCGTGAGTCTGTGTGTGTGTGTGTGTGGGGAGTCGAGGCCGAGGGTTGGGGGACAGGGCAGGGCAGGTTGCTTTGGTGCTTTGGTAACGGGGGCGTTGCGGTACGCATGGCATGGGACTGGCCGGCACACGGGCATTATCGTCGATGGCAAAAAGTTAATGATAAAGATGATGACCATCAGAATTGGAATAATGTATGTGGCTCTGGCTCTGGCTCTGGCTCTGGCTCTGGCTGTTGCTGTGGCTCTGGCTCGATGGATAGATGGATGGACAGGCTGGCAGACGGGGCGCCCAGATGGACAGACCAACTAAACTAAACTGAGACGCAGACAAGCTGATACCAACAGAGACAGAGAGAGAGTGAGAGAGAGAGAGAACTTGAAGACTTCAACAGATTGCAGACTGAGCTGAACTGAGCTGAACTGAACTGAGCTGAGCTGAACTGAGCTCAACTCAACTGTCCCGAGGTCTGAGGCCATTTTTATCGAACCACAACGCAACCATTGTTCAGTTCTAGTTTGGGGCTGCATTCTTCTTCTTTTTTTTCTCTCTCTCTCTGTCTCTCTTTTCATATTTCGCTCCTTGTGGCCATCGTTTTGGACAACGCCTGTCGCCCTCAGCTTCAGCTTCAGCTACAGCTTCAGTTTTGGTTGCCTCCTTTAGCCATTAACCTGCTAAATTACGAATGAGGCAAAGTGGATTTAACTTTGCTCTTCACTCCACTTGCCTACACTTGATGCGATATGTGGCCCGGCTGAGGCCCCTGATCCTGGCAATGATTGCAGTCAGCAACAAAATTGTTTCACTGTTCTTGTCGCCCATATACAGCTGCCCTTTTGCTCTGTCTGTCCGTCCGTACGTCCGTCCGACTGTCTGTCCTGTCTGTCTGTCGTCACAAATACGCAGGCAACAAAATCTGAACAGATAATGACCACTGTTCTCGCACTCAACTACAAGATGAGCGGCTGATATGACGATGACGAATGCGACGATTTTGAAAATGTTGCTCGACGACTGCCTGAGCCCTGTTCTGCCTGCTGCTATGGCTGATGGTGGAGGCGGAGGTGGAGGCGGAGGCGGTGATGATGTTGAAGTCAGTAAGATAGACAGACGGACGGACGGACGGGCAGACAGACAGACGGACAGCCGATGATGGTTATATCCCCGTTGCACGTTGCCCGTTGCTCGTTGCTCGTTGGCCGAGAGTTCTTGGCCGGGCTAAGGCTGAGAATGTGGCTTGCTGTGTCCTGTTATTGGAATAATGAGTTTTTAGTGATGCGCATCGATTTGTCAATTGATGATTTGTTGTTTTCAGTTTTCAGTTTCGTTTTGTATTCCCTTTTCCTTTTTGCTGCCTCTGCCTCTGCCTCTGCCTGTACCTCTTCTTCTTGTTCATTCCCCTCGACAAGTGGAGTGGCATGTGGTATATACTCATGTATATCATTAATTCCACTTTTGTCATATTGAGAGCTTTACAAAATTTGATTAATTGCATAGTTTGCATCATGGGGAGTGAGAAATTGTCACAATTGTAAATGTCCCTACGTGAGACGTTGCCTGTAATATCGAAATATCAAGAAAGGACTCGCTGTCATTGATCTCTCGATTAATTGATGAATCGCTTTATCGCTGCCACGCTGCCCATTTATTTACGGCCTCTCAATTAAGTTGCCCGCCAAGGAATGAGTCCTATGTTGCAGGCAATCAAGCATATATATTATACCTATATATATGTATATAAGAGTTATATATAAGATCGAGATGGATAGATGTCAGCTATAGCATTGTGATCTTAGAGTTTGCTTTGTTAAGCAGCTTTTGTTAATTTCTACCTACAAATATATTTCATTTAGTATTTTTAGCGTGATTAGATAAAGATTTTGTTCTGCATTTCATATGGCTTCAGTTTGATGAATATAATTTTTTAAATTTCTATATCAAAGTTTGTGCAAATTTTAAACTTTAATATTATAATAATCAGGATGGCAGCTTCCAAGAATTTTTAAAAAAACATTTGACATACTATGTATGTTATCTTATCAAGAACTTTATCTATCTTTCTCTATCTTTCTCTATCTATCTATCAATCTATATATTTTCTAATCTACTTCTTAAGGCAACTGCATTATAAGTATTCCATTGTCTACGAAATCTATTTTTTCAACTTTATTTTTATATTTATTCATGAATATTTATTTTATGCCCTTCAGAATAATCCTCATTAGCTATTGCACAACTTGTGCCAACTTGTCCTAACCTCTAAGTACGAAATTAATTTTTGTGATCTGGCTGAGCTGCTCTTACACGATGCCTTCTTTGTCTTCCCAATCGTAGCGCAGCATTCCCAATCATGAAGCATCTGCAGTTTCTGTAGCAAAGAGAAGTGAATCTAGCTCGGATATTCATTGCTCAATTTCAGACTCAAATATACTTTTTAATTTGTTAGCAGCGCAACTATCGATCAGCACTCGATCAGGACATCATTAGTGTCTTAGTTTTCGGCCAAAGCTTTGATATAGATTTTTTGCTGCATTTTTTGGGAATAGTCAAAGATCGAAGAGGAGTCAAAACACAGCTAAACTAAATAGTTGTCAAAACGGGCAAATTTGTCCGCTTCAGTGAGAGACAGGAGTACCGAGAAGAAGCCAGAGAACAAATGAAAATCGGAAATTGAACATACGTAAATCAAGGAAATTAAAAAAATCCCTTAACTCGGCTAAAAGCTTTGTCTACAGTTAAGACGAAGCATTTGCAAATGCAAATTATAAATTAAGTTTTTAAATTATATTAAAAGAAAAATATGTTCAGGCACAACGTGATCCGCTTCCTGAACCAAAAATTAATAAAGCATAAAGAAACATGAAGTATATACTATAACTAAGTGCGAGTATACTCAAATTAGAAATAATAATAATAATAATAATAAAAAATAATCATTAATGGATTCATTATCAATAAGAATTCTTATAAAAAATATACAAAAATTCTAGTTCTGATTGAAAATTGAAATCAATATATAAACATAGATTTGTGCAAAGAAATAAGTTACCTTGACTAAATCATATATCAGTTAGAATTAGTCTAAGAACTGTCAAGAATTGAAATTGGGTTTAATGCAAAAAGTCTAAGCCTCATTTCGAGAAAAAAAGACAGACCCATCTGCAGTGCAACAAACTGTTTGAAAACATTAAATGAAATTGAATTCTCAAAAAAAAGTTTGTAAGCGCCTTGAGCTGAAGTCACTTAAACACGCATTAATATGCACGAAAAGCCTGACTGACTGCGAGAGACTGGCTGATTCATCATTGAGCATATTGTGTGAAAGTGTTTCTTTATTTATTGCGCAATAGCAAAACAATCTAAAATGTTGAAGCAGCCACTTAAGAAATCAGCAACAATAACTTGCAACGGGTCTAAGGTTAAACGGTGGCGGCATGCCCTTACTATATATGCTCAGATATATATACATATATATATATTTATATATATAAATACTTTGTTAGCATGTGTGTATCTTAACCCTTTTGTCTTTTTGGTAACTGTTGAAAAACTCTGCTGCCCAAGCTGCCACTCACCGACTCACTCGCCCATCCATCCATCCATCCATCCAGCCAACCATCCATCTAACCATTCGCGTCCTAAACGTTCGTCCTTATCGCTTGAATTCCAACGGGCTAGAACGAATTAAATGCTTACATCAACAAAGGGTCCAGCTAAACCTCTGGCACCCAATGTCAAAAGACTTGCAAAGACTTGTTCAATCAAAAGCTGAACGAAGCTGAGATACCCTAACAAGTAGTTGAGATTGAAGCAGGTTGAATATTGTCTGTTTGGCTTAAGAATATTCTTGTTGGAGTAACTATGCCTCGAACTATACATTTTGCTGCTAATTGGTTGGAGGATCACTTGTCAGATCAGCTATGATCCTACATGATCCATGATTCTCCTCCCTTTACATATGCCAACATAACAAAATCTAGTCAAGGCATCCTGCACGGCCCTGGTCAAGCATCTTAGAGTATGAAAATGCAAGTATTAAACCCAATTCAAAAAGAAAATAAAAGAAAAGCCATAACAGTGGAAAATACATACAATACATATGTAGAACCGTGTGTGGCGGGAGGCATCTGTGTGCTGGGCCCTGGCGCTGGCGCTGGCACTGACGCTGGCTACACTTAGCCCTTAGCAGTTGGAGTATGCTTATAAGCCGGGCCAGGTGTGTGAGCCTTAGCGGTTCAAATCGCATTGACGTGTGTGCCAAGAGAGCGTAAAACCTCAAACACGTTGCGTAACTTTCGTGCGTTACAGTTGAACCGGAAACGGAAATCTAATAGACCAAAGCATGCATAAGTGATGAAGCGAGAAACTGTGCGCACCCCGCTACCATCAAACAGCCTCTGACCAGGCGAAAACCCTTTTCAATGCTGTCCAAAGGGCCGCTCGTCGAATCTTATCAGAATGCTTCAACTTTCGCCCATCACGTTTGCCTTTTTTCCTTTTCCCTCCGCCCTTTTCCGTTGTTCTTTTTTACTTCTTTTTACTTTTTTTGCATCATTTTCATTCGCTTGCAGCATTAACTCGATGGGGTTTTTCTTTTGGCAAACTTTTGCAGCCGCAACCAACTGTGTGTAAGGGTGTGAGCTGTGTGTTTGAGTGTGGCTCGGCCTTGATATTGTGAACACATGTTTTCAGGAAGATTACCTTGTCAATCGGTTCGTTGAACGATTACTTTTCAAATGTTTTCGAAAACTAAAAACCCACCGGCGTCATTCTTGCCAAAAAGCCAAAGAACAACCAGAAACACCCTACTCCAAAAAAAAAAGAAGCAAAGCCCAAAATCCAAAAAAAAAAAATATAATACAATCTTTGCTGTACCAAAGCTGTCAGACGTGTGCTGCCCAAAAAGATTCACAACTTCCTTCCTGCACGGCAAATAGAAAGCAACACCAACAACACCAACACAGATGGAGCTCAGCGACAACATTGTTTTATTTCTCATTTCACAGGCCAATGCAATAAAATCGCCTAAATATGCTACTCAGAAGGTAAATCGTTTCGGTTTTCCTTCCTTTTTTTTTTTTACTCCACAAAATAAAGAGAGGCAGAAGAAGCAGCAGAGATATGCTTCATCTGCATCGCAAATGCGCCCCGCAGTGCAAACATTGGCGCCTTTGCTAACCGACCCAGAGCTCTGTGTATTAACAGCAACAGTTCGACCTTAACGAAATAAATATGACCTATATATGTTATGGATGTATGTATGTATGTATGTATGTATGTATGTATGTGTCTATATGTGTATGTATTTCGTACTGCCGGTCGAGCCCAAAATTTGTTCTCTTATAGATGATCCTCGATTCATTTGCTCTTGCGTAACTTGTGCATTGCTTCCAAAATCTACTATTATCATTGGTATTATTATTATTATTAGTTTTATTAGCAATGTTATTGTTAGCAGTATTATTAGCTTTGTTATTGTCATAGTTATTGTTATTGTAATCATTAGTATTATTATCATTATTATTATGTTTAATCATAATAAGCATTATGCTATCAATTATGAAATTTTTAGCTGGATTTTAAAATATAACAAAAATCAAAATGGTTGAAATAAATGAATCTAAACACGAAATTTGGAGGCTCTAGCTCAAAAAATGTACGAGATATGATTTAATAACTTGATTTCGATAAGGTTTTTAATCGATAACAATAAAACGGGAATAGTTATCGATTTTTTAGAACAGACTCGATATGAGCGTGCTCTTCAGGGATCTACAAAACAACAATTTCAAGTCTCTCTTATATGTTCTGAGATCAACGCGTTCATACATACGGACAGACGGACAGACGGACAGACAGACAGACGGACAGGGCTAAATCGACTCAGCTCGACTTCCTGATCAAGAACATATATACTTGATATGGGGTCTGCCACGGCCCCTTCTGCCTGTTACATACATTAGACACTTTAACAAAACCATTTTCAATGGGTTCTGGGTATAAACATTCAAAAGAATATCGTACAATATTATTTAGTTCAGTTTATACTCGATTTCTAAGCTAAAAATTAGATAAGATTTATAAGATTGACCTCAAAGTTTTCCATATAAAACCAACTTAATCGAAATACTTTTTTCCTGTAGCTGATTTGCATAGTCGTTAGAGCTCGCACTGAAAGGCCTAAAGGGACGCCCATCTGGGCCAAGATCATTTGGCTGTGGCACAGCGCTTTAAGCGAATGTGACGACAGGATGCTCGAGTATACGATGTCATTTGCTTGGCAGGAAGTCAATTATGAATTCGGCTTAATTAGAGTAGCAATGAGATAAACATGCACATATATACACCTATATCTATATTTATATATATATGTATGTGTATATATAGTTGGAAGTTGGTCTATTGGCCATATTAGCTTGGCATATTTCGTATTACATGTCATCGGCACATGGACCGTCACAACATTTGTTGTCGTTAATAATTTAAGAACTGACTTTGTGGCATTTTTAATGGTTGCATATATAATTTTTGTTTTCATTCCTTTTCTTTTTGTTTTGTTGTTTTGTTTTTGTTTTGTTCCCCCCGACAAGTGGCCATAACGATTTAGACGATTGACAGCTGCGAAGTGGGTGTCCATTGGTTACCTTTAACCATGGCTCTCTTGGCCATGCCGACAGTTCTTCTGCTGTTGCTGTTGCTGCTGCTGTTGTTGTTGGTGTTGTCTTTGCTGTTATGCAGTCCGTGCCGTTGTTAAGTTTGTCATATTTTATGGGCCGGTTACGTCCGGCTCCGGCTACGGCTGCAAGCTCCAAGCTCCAAACTCCAAACTACAGCGCAAGCAACAGTCGCCCAGTCCATTTTGGCAGCTCGACTGCCCTGGTCTGGGGCCCCCTCTGTGGAGTGATATATATGACAGGCGGATTTTGTTTTTAGTGGCATGGGTGACAATCCCTTTAGAAACTTTTATTTATTCACGCATGTTGGCAAAATGTGCCCCTTACACGCAATTCAAGAAGAGCGGCTAGTCAACTTGCAACAAGGCAACGCAACAAGGACGACAACAACAACAACAACAACAGCAGCGACAGCAACGACAACAACGATAACGACAACCACAAAGACAATGAGACAACATGAATGAGACCTGACTTTTACACAATGTATATATATAGATATATATATATATAGAATATGTATATGTATGTTTGTATATATCTCTACCTGTGTGTGCTTTGTGTATTTGCTTGAAGCTATTGCATTATTAATTATTGTTAATTAGCCGCATGCATTTTATTTTGCTTTTGCAGACTAACAGGCGGAACAAGCCGGCCCAATGGACTGACTGACTGACACCTAGCACAACAAATCAACTTGTAATTGTCTCAATTAATAAGGACGAAAATAATAGACAAGAAAACTAGTTTGCATCCATTAGCATTTACGCACATGTTGTCAATAATTACACAATGAACAGGTCATGGAGGATAAACACACATAAATAGACGGATAGAGGGAGAGAGAGAGAGAGAGAGAGAGAGAGTATGAGAGAGAGAGAGAGAGAGAGAGAGATAGTGGGAGAGAATGAGAGAAAGTGAGAGTGAGAGTGAGAGTGAGAGAGAGAGAGAGAGAAAGAGAGAGAGAGAGAGAGAGAGAGAGTGAGAGGGGGAAGAAAGGCAAAAACAGAGTGAGAGAGAGAGGGAAGCCAGAGACAGAGATACAGTTAGAGAGTGAGAAAGATTAAGAGGGAGAAAGAGTGAGAGAAATAGACAGATTGGGGAGAGATACAGATAGAGAAAGAGAGGATGAGAGAGAGAGAAAGAGAGAGAGAGAGACAGACAGAAAGTGAGAGGGAGGAGAAAAAGGGAGAGGTGAGAGAGAGAGGTAGAGTGACAAGTTGATAAAGAAAGAGAGCATCATAAGAGATATAGCAAAAGAGAGGGTGTGATAGATAGAGAGACCTATAGACAAAGAAAGAGACTGAAAGACAGAGCGCGAGGGAGATAGAGTCATTACTATCCTCAAGACCTGCTGGATAGAGTCTTGACCTAGTAACATAGCAATGATCTCGTATATTTCTCCTCTCTTTTTGTTTACTGCACCCTAAAATTTCTCCCTCCCTCTAAGATATGTTTCCCAAGCTATTAGTTATTAATTTCTGTTTATATTAAAGGTATGTTTATCACTTGATAGATAGACAGTCAGAGAAAGAGAGATAGACAGAGGAGAGAGAGAGAGAGAGAGAGAGAGAGAGAGAGAGTGACATAAGTTTTTTGGTAGATTTTAGAGTTAAGTTTAAGGATACCAAGGAAAGCAATAAAAGACAGTCTAAGTGACATGGGACCATGAATAAGTAAATTTGTATGAAGCAAAGGATTTATAGAGTCAAACCATGGATGTCAGCACTACTATATATGGCAACAGAATATTGAGGATATAAGTCATAGACTGCATAAAGTAAACATAGAAATTATTTGAGCTACTAGTGATTATGGAGACTATGCTTCCATAGTCAATCATAGTCAATCAATCAAGGATATATTGTATATTATAAAGTAAACAGTTATCAGTTATAAAGTGACGTTGGAGAACATAAAGAAAAGGTTTAAGGAAAGCATGAATGTCACTTCTATTAGACTTCTCTTAACACCCCTAGAATAAAGCCGTTCGGCTATATATATAAATATATTATAGGGAATAAATGAACTGATAATTCGAACACTTTGCAAAGTAAACTTGACTAACCATTCAGCAATCAAAGGCATGTATTCTTAAGTCTCTCGCACAAATCGTGTTTTGACTAATTTAAAAAGTTTTGTAAATAATTTAATTATGTTTATGATTAGCTGTCGAGTGCTGGTAGCTTGGGGAAGACAAAGTGCGGGCAGCCAAACAAAGGAAATCGAAAGGCGAAGAGTCAATGGACAATGGCTACAGGTAGTGCAAGAAGAGTCGGCTAAAGAGCTGCCAGCCACAAGAAATTGCAAAATGCAGCATGAAAAAAAAGAAGAACTTTTCGGATTCTGCTTTTTGGCAAGTCGAGCGGAGGCGGCGCCAGCGATCGTAACAGTAACAAGAGCAACCAAAATACAACAGCAAAAAAGAAAAGGAAAAAAAAAAACCAAGAAGAAGAAGAAGTCAAAGACAATTGCAAAAAGGGTTCAAGGCAATCAAATGGTTTATGGGGCTCAAGTTGTGAGTGGAGCAATGTGAAAAGATGAAAAACGATCGCCAGATTTTGCAGTTGGCCCCAGGCAGGCAACAGGTTGGCCCAGTGTGACCAGAGCTGCGTGAAAATTGTCACAGTGAAAGTGAGTCGAAAGTAAGCGTGTTGACATTACCTTGGCAGCACTTAATCCTATTCACTGGCTGTTATACAGTGTAGCGTGATGAAATCGTAAGCTCTCAACTCTGACTTAATTGCAGTTTATTCATAACTTAACCAGTTCCACGTTGGCACCTAAATTCACCTCATGAGTACCATGTCCAGGTCCAATGTGATTTGTCAATCATTGGGATAACTTTGTGAATGTGAACTGGCCTGGCACACTTGACACTCTACAGCTGACACTTGACACTCGACACTGTGACACTATCACTTTTTCTCAAGTCAATTTGGCATACGATTAGTCAACAACTGGATTAAGATATATAAAACTTATGGCTAACTTAACAGAGCTATGCAAGTTGATGGAACTTTGACTGATTACAGTTTCAACTAACATAATATATATGCTCACGGCTTGATTGCTATGAAAAGTATGGTAAGCAAGTAAGAGTTCTTTAGTTGGGACTGCCTGTCTAGGAGTTACTCTGAACCTAGCTAAGAGCTGATATTACAATCATTCTACAATTTCTGTTAGTCATGCATGGACGGACAGACGGACGGACGGACGGACGGACGGACGGACGGACGGACGGACAGACGGACGGACAGACGGACAGACGGACGGACAGACGAACATAGCTCGATTCAGCTCGTCATCCTGATCAATAATATATATACTTTATGGGGTCTGCCACGCCGTCTCCTTTTGCTTGTTACATTCTTTAATACTAAATGCTCAGGCCTCTATATCTACTTCATTTCATAGCAATCTCGGTCTGGAGGTGGTTGATTTTTTGTAATACTGCGACAGGCATAAGGCGATGGAATATTTCAATAGTTAACTGTTATTACTAACTGAAACTATCGGAAATACTTTCAATCTTAGCTGATCACTCAACATATTTCTATACATTTTCATCAACTCCAACTGCAAGAAATCTCCTTCAGAATCTCCATTTGACACCTGTGTAAATCAG
The DNA here is from genome assembly GCA_035045365.1 of Drosophila leonis. NCBI lineage: Eukaryota > Metazoa > Arthropoda > Insecta > Diptera > Drosophilidae > Drosophila > Drosophila leonis. The sequence continues at coordinate 7,326,225 of JAWNPC010000481.1, read as the reverse complement.
CAACCGCAGATTATGTCTAAGCCGAAACTACTTCAACTGATTCCAAACTCTACTCTAGTCGAATCTATACATATATGTATGCAGTGGCCTGTTCTAGCCGCTGTCGGCTGACGGCTGTCTGAGCATGTCCTTGTTGAGAAGGATACCTGGGCAACAGGAAGCGTATCGCCCAGGCCGACGTGCAAACTCTCATGCATAACATGATGTAATGTGTGACATGTACGCTCCCTTAATTGGCTGCATTATTTATGAGCCAGGACTTGGACTTGGACCATCCACTGACCAGCAATGACAACCCACAACAAAAGGGTTGACATATGGGCACACACATGTGTGTGTGTGTGAGGGGCTCTTCAATCACAACGTCAAGAGAGTAAATTTGGATTTGGTTTCGGGCAAAAACTATTGTATCGCTCGGCTGCATAAAATATTTACGAACTCAATTTAGCATAACGAAATGTTTTTCGTCTTTCAGTTTATTAGCTGACTGACTGAAGGATGAACCTGTGTGTGTGTGTGTGCGGCAGGATATGCTGGAGTACAGTTCGCTCCATTGATTATCAAGTCAGTGGCGCTCTTTGAGTTATGTTCGTGCCATGCAGAAACCATTAATTAAATGCCATACCAATGGCCCCTAATCAGCCAGTGTCATTTGTCTGTGCGTTGCCAATCATTTGTCCCCAAGCAAATTCAGGGCAATGCATCAATGTGTGCTGGCTGCCCAGAGGGCAGGCGCCTTGAATACATCTATTGGGAATGCTTTTCTCTTAGTTTCATAATGTAAGAGCTTGAACTGATATATATATATATTATACATATATTTATATATATTTATATATATGTATAATGAGCAACGCTCTGTGAAGCTCTAAATCTGAGCAGACATCCGGTTGAGCGTGCAACGCTTATTGCTGACCAGTGCGGGACATTCTACAGAGCTGAAGACAGCTACACTCAAAGAAAGTTCGAATACTTTGCTCAAAGAAAGAACAAATTTGTTAAGAAATTTAGAAATTCTTCAAACTGAATTGAATCTTAAAATAAAATATTTAAATTTAAAATATTTAAATATTTAATTTAGAATTGTTAATAAAAACTTGTTAAATTTCTAGCAACTAAGTTAGTTTAAGAATGAGTCCAAATATGTTTTATTTTAAACTTACACTAGCTTAAATCATAATAGAAATTAAAAAATATATTTTTAATATAGAAAATATTAAGGCATTTAATGTTTAAATATGATTTAGGTTGGCGTGGTTAAGACGCAATCTGGAACACCAATTTTGGACAATCATTAATCATAGTTTTTGAAGACATATGAACCAATGACTTCACCAGCCCATAAAGCGCACCAAACCGTAATCTTCTGTGAATTTAATGGTGTTTCAATAAAAGCTTTTAGATTATTCTTTTTGCTTTGCATTCAACCAAAAATGGGCTTTGGAAAACAGAATTTTGAATGGATATTCAATTTCAATATTAATATCAATTTGTGTTGCATTTCAACAATTTGCAAACGTTGCTCTAGTGCAAGTCTCAAGTCTCAACCCAAAGCAACTAATAGCTGTTAAATGGGTTGTCAACTCAAAGCTCTAAAGAACACGTGAGATTGGAAGATAGATATAGATAGATAAATGTATGTTAGATTAGAAGACAAAGAGAACAGCTAGAGAGTTCTTCTTGAACAATTTTATAAACTTTAATTGCAGCCTAGCTAAATTTATGAAGTCCAACACTCAAGATACCTAAAATGACTTCATTTTTTAGCGTGTATCAAAATATATATATATAACATTTATATACATATATATATAACTATATACTGCAGTTGTCTCTCTGTCTGTGTGTGTTTGGAAAACAAGTCGCGGATCGCGTCCTCGGCAAGGGTAAAAATAAATTACTTTAAACGGTTTCGAATAGCAAATTGCAGATTGTCATTTCAAAAGACATACCTTGCCACACATATCAGTGTCAATGGCTAGGGACTGTCTGTTGGCTGGGGCACGGGGAGCGGGTCCAGATCTCTGTCTCTCTGTATGTGTGTGCAAAACTTAAAATGACGAATGACCACAAAACAACAAACACACACAAACACACACACACACACACACAGGCGTGTATAGGGATAAGGGTTTTGAAATCGGGATCAGAAGAAGTAAAGCCACGAACGGCAATAATAAAAACTTCAAAACAACATTTTCGCCAGAATTGAGATTGGGTTGAAATTTTTATAATTGAGTTTGAGTTTGAGAGTTTGAGAGTTTGAGCAGATTTCGTATTCCTTTTTCGCATATATTTTCGTTAATCTCTTCTTTTGTCCCAAGCGGGCGACTCTGGCCAGCAATCAGCAATCAGTTAGGAAGTAAGCAAATTAAAACGATCCCAAAGTGGAACAAAGTGCGCGTTGCACATAAATATAGAGCTCAACTATTGCAGCTTTTGTGAAAAACAGAGAAAACACAGAAAAAACACCGCTATTGCTGCTGAATTATTGACATCTGTTGCTCAGACGCCAATCGGGCAACAGATTACGAGCAGCAGCAGCAGCAGCAGCAGCAACAAGCAACTGGGGGCATGCCACATGCAGCATGCAGCTTCTCGTCATTATGCATGTTCGAACATTGTACACACACACACACACATACACAAACACACAGTGTGTGTGCACTGTGCACTTTACTCGATATCGTTATGGCCATGTAGAGCTGGCCAATAATAAGTACGAGTGCAGCACAGGCAACAACTTCCAACTCCCAACTCTCAGCTTCAGCTTTAGCTACAGACAAATGCAATTTCGCTGTCCGATCATCGATCCCTTCTGTTTTTATGCTCGCATGTGGTGCACTATACCAATATATGTTGGCGGTGGTTCAGTTGGTGGGGCAGTTGATGTTGTCGTCGTCGTCAATCGTCGCATCGGCTCCAGGCTGAGGCTGTGGCTCAGTCTGAAGACCACTGGCACTGACGCCCTCTCTCTCTCTCTCCCCCCCCTCTCTCACTCTCTCCCTCTCTTTGCCGCCGCCTCTACCTCTCTCCATCATCAGCTTGGTTTTTGTTTTGGCCTAAGCTGCTGTGGCTGCTGCCATAGTATCAAGAGCGTGTAGCAAAATTCGTGCCGTGACCGCCCCTTTCAATTCTGTATTATCAGATTAGCTCTTTTCATAAGCCATTTGTTGTTGTTGCTGTAGCTGGCGTAATGCTATTGACCGCTAGCATTAAGTTACGAGCCAAAGTTAAGCCAGCCAGGCAGCCAGCTAGCCAAGCCAAGCCAGCAGCCAGCAGCCATATGATGCTCTATGATGCTGTTGATAATAATAACAATAATAATAATAATAATAAAAATGAAAATAAAAATAAAAATAATACTAATAATAATAGTAATAGCAATAATAATGATGCTGATCATCACGACAGGTGTAGCTAAGAGCCAATGCTAAATATCATAAGAGCTCAGCTTAGTCCACGATTTGGCCATAATTATGCATAACAGCAGCAACAGCAGCAGCAGCAGCAGCAGCAGCTCAATCCGCGCTTAGTTTAATTGAGCTTGATTTTTAAGCATTTTAAATAGCATTGCAGCTAAGCTTGTAAAAGCATCAAGTGTTTTGCCAACTTAATCAAACTGCTTTGAAGTGGATGGATGGCAAATCAGGAAAATATATGTATACTTTGGATGAGTTTTGTCTTTCATTGAAAATATAGTCTGGAGAGGTTACAGAGAGGGAAGCATGCATTATCTTGTTCAGTATGAAGGACTTCAAAGACGTGCTTAAATTCCATTCAACTCTTGATACTACTCAAACTCTCATACTTCTACCTCATTGAGTTCTTCTGGCTATACTCGACTGCATAGATAGCTTATCTACTTTTAATTCATAATTTTATAATAGAAACCAAAGATCTTCTTTGTAGAAATCAGTTTTTTGAGCCAAAAGTCTACTTGATATTGGATAACAGATTTGGCTACACTGTTAGGACGAAGTAAAAATTTGTTCTTTGGTTTTATTTTTCTAAATTTATATTTATTTAAATCACATTTTTATACTAACTTATATATAAATTATTCAACATTTTTTATTATTTATTTATTATTTACTTATTATTTATATATTATTTATTTATTTATTTATTTATTTGTTATCATATATCATAGCACATCATATTATATCATATATGTATATATATATTATATTATCATATATCATATATAGACTATATATTGTCATATATCATATCATATCACTTCATATCATATCATATAAAGTCCTGTGTTATATGTATGTCATATTATCATATACCATATATATACTTATATCATACCATATCACATCATATCATCTCATATCATATAATATGTCAATACATGTATTTATATTATATTATGTCATATATCATATCATATCATATAAATTCCTATCATATTATCATATATCATATATACTTATACTTTTATCATTTCATACCATATCATATCACATCATATCGTCTCATATCATATCATATGTCAACTGTCAAATTCCCTTAGCTTAAACGCGTTCTACGCCATGGCAGGTAACCTTTGCTGTTTGGTGTCAATCAAAGCTATTATATAAGGCAAAAAAAAAGAACAAAAAAAAAAAAACTTAAGAGCTACACACATACATACATACACACACACACACACTTATGTCTACCATCTATATAATAATAAAATTAAAAAAAAAAATTATTAACGCCACAAACTTTCAATCGGTTGTCGCATCCATTTGTTGTTATAAGCTGAGGCGTATTGCTCCTGTTGTTGTTGTAGATAATAATTGTGTTGTTGTTGTTGATAATGATGATGTTGGTGTTGGTGTTGGTGTTGGAATTGCTGCTGCTGGTGTTGCTGATGTCGTTGGTAGTAATTGTTGTTGCTGTACCGCTGCTGCTGCTGCTGTTGCTGCTGTTGCTGCTGCTGCTGAGACTGCGACTGAGTCTCAGCCTGTGTCTGATGGTAAGGCGCTGATAAGGTGCCCTGATGCTGTTGCTGATGCTGTGGCTGATGCTGTTGCTGATGCTGTTGCTGGTATCGTTGTGCTGCGGCCGTTGTCATAGCCAAAGTGCCCATGCCCATGCCCATACCCATGCCCATGCTCACGCCCATGCCAGCACTTAGGCCAGCTCCAATCGCATGCTGGCCGCTCTGCATCATGATTGGATGCTGCGGCTGTGCTGGCTCTGGCACGATGGGAAAGTAGGCAGCGTGCGGCTTGAAGAGCTGCGCATAGAGCACAGCCGCCGCAGCTGGATTGTTGGTCAGCTGCTGATAAGGATGCGCATAGCCATGACTTTTGCCATGAGCCGCTGCCTTATTGCGGCCCAGCAGCGAGTTGTTGCTGCGACGCAAACGGCCGGTTGTCTCGCCAATGGTCAGATCCTCGGCATACGGATCCAGGGCCCAGTAATGACCACGTCCCGGATCATCAAGGGCGCGCGGCACACGCACAAAGCACGGATTCAAACTCAGATTGTGGCGTATGGAGTTCTGCCAGACGCTCTTGTGATTCTGATAGTAGGCAAAATTATCGGCTATCCACTTGCAGATGCCGCTCAATGTCAATCGCTTCTCCGGACTCCTCCTTATGGCCATCACAATTAGCGCGCTATACGTAAAGGCGGGCTTCACATCCGACGTGCTGCTGCTGCTGTTGCTGCTGGCTGTGGGGGCATTGGTGTTGCCATCTTCAGAGGATGCATCCTCGGAGCTATTGCAGGAATCGCTTGGACTGGAACTTATATAATATTTGTGCACCTCTTCTTTGGCCTCCACCTCCACCTCGACCTGCTGTCCCTGCCGCTCTGTCAGGTGCGTGCTGGAGAGCAGCGAGCGTATGGAGAAGCTAGACTGGAACACAGGCGCAGTATCCATGGATATGTTTGAAATGAATGCTCTTCCGATGTGATGTGTCCGCTGTGAATGTTCTCAATTGACTGTGAGGGACTTTCACTTGGCATGGTCTATTTATTCAAGCGGCAACTTGTACCGGGAATTGAGAGTTAATGTGCGCAAGCTGCAGGATTATGACTCTATATCCTGCGCCACAGATTAAATTCGATTTGCCCGGCCGCCCTTGTAATCGTTACTGGGCCACAACTGCAGATCAATGAAAGCCAAAGCCATGGGATTCATTCATTGATCCCAGCTGAAGCACACACAGCTACTTAGTTGACAAATGCAAACGTTTTTGGGATTAGCAAACAGCTTTTTAAATTGGATTAATTCTACCTGCCCAACACTCCCATTCTCAGCGCCCGCGGCCCGTAACTTCAGAAAAATCCTTTCTAGCCGTTTGCCTGCCTGCCTGCTATCAAATCAGGAAATATTTGTAAATGTTCGTGATCTCTCTAGAGTGTTGTACTTAGCCTTGTGCATTGGCCACGTGAAACATTGTCATTAACATTGTTATTGTTCTTAGCATTAGTATTAGAATTGTTAATAGTGGTTTTATTAGACTGATATATAAGTAATTTATTCATATATGAATTTATAAAAAAAGATTCCATTTAAATATTATTGTTATCATTGATATCATTAGCATTAGCATTATCATCTGTAGTTTTATTAGATTGGTATTTATATATTATTAATATATGAATTTTCTTCCTATCATTAGGCTGGCATAGAAATGATATATTTCTGTATTATGAAGATTATTCCTTTTGAATTTTATTATTGTTGGCATTATTATTGCCATTATCATTACTGTTTTCATTAGATTGACGTATAAGTTAAGTGTTTGTATATGATAAAAATATAATATATTATCATTAGCATTATCATTGTCAATGTCATTACTGTTTTTATTAAACTCAAGTATAAATTACTAGTTTTAGTATGATAAAAAATCTATTACAATAATATTGCTATTATTGTTGTCAAGAGCATTATCATTGTCATTGTCAATGTCATTACTGTTTTCATTAGACTGACAATGTAATTAATATTTAAAAGTTATGCAAAATATTACTCTTAAAATACTGTTGTTAATATTATTATCATTACAATTATCATTATCATTATCAATAATTGCCCATTTAGACCAACATATGATATATTGTAGTAAATTGTGAATAATATAATTTGAAAATAAACTTTAATAAGGGAATTACCTACATTTTTTTACTACGATTCAAACCCCAATTCAGCGTCTCAACCAATTAGCCTCTTTCATTGAAAATATAATGTAAAAAGTAATATTTATTGTGTTTTTCATTGCTATATTCGAAAACAAAACACCAAAAATCAATAGTGAAGATAGCGTCAGTTTAGCTCCGCTATAGCTATACTAATTAAAGTCATTCATTTTGCTAGTCTTTACCAAAAATGTTATAATTGCGCTTAGTTATATGGTAATAACTGGGAATGGCGTACTCTGAAACTATGCTCTACGATGTATATGCAATAGTTGCGATGCGATTCAACGCCTCACTGACTGCAAGGTCCTCAGTAACAAATTAGTTTTGCAGTTGGCAGGAGTACATTATCAGTTTTTTTGGCTGCCACATCTGTATGGCGGCGATTGTGCTGGGCAAAACACAGTCCCGGAACCGTAAACAGACCCAAACCGTGTAACACACCCAAACCCAAACCCAAACCCGAACCGAAAGACCGAGACCACATTTCCACCCACTGCCACTGGCAGACCAAAATTTAACAATTGCACGTTAGGGGCTAGACATAGACTGCATTATCCGTGGCATCCAAGGTGTCTATATAGCGGCATATGAGTACATATGTACATATGTATGTACATACATGCATGCATGCACACATATGCATGCATGCACATACGAGCAAACTATACTGATATTTACCTGTCTACTTGCCCTGGCAATTCCTTTGTGTACACTACTAGAATTATGTAATACACTTTGTAGTTGTATGTGTCCCAATACACACGTATATATAGAACATATATTCACAGAGCAAAAAGTGTAACTACTTATAAATACCCAGTAAAAGTTTAATAACGAAGTTGATGTGATTATTTTGTAGCTCATTTGCTTGCTGAACTGAACTTTTTACAGGGTATGTCAATTTTCATATAGATTTTACTGTCAATTTTAATGGGAACATGAACCAACTAAATTTTACTTTAATTAAACTTATTTATTTATTTAAAAAAAATTGATGTCATATATTGACGTTGAAGCGCGTGTCAATAAAAAGTAAAAACTAAAACATATATTATAAAGCCTCAATAAGTACAGAGCAAAGGTAATTCAATAATATCACCAGGCCAAGGGGGTATTTTATTTGATCGACCGGCCAACTATGCCCCAATTTACAGCCAAATAAAGTCAGTGATATTACTGAAATACTTACTTAGTACAAAAGCGACTAAAGCAAAGGGAGAAATAAAGAGAGAGAGAGAAAAAACATGAAAAGAAAGTATTGGCAAATCAAGGAAATTTTGCCAGATAGCAAACTATTTTCACTGAGACGGGAGGCGCCCGCCACTGTTTTCATCAACAACACCCCACTGGAACAAACGAGAACGGTGAAGTACCTGGGGCTCACGCTGGACAAACGTCTCTTCTTCAAGCCCCACATTCTGAAAACTGCAGCTAACTGCCGATCCCGTCTTAAGCAGATGTCCTGGCTGCTACACTCCAAAAGCAAATTATCCTTGTGCAACAAGCGCAAGATCTTGACTCACATAATTACACCTATCTGGAGATTCCGAGTGCAAATATGGGGAATGGCCGCCAAAAGCAACCGCCATAAGATTCAAGTAGTGCAAAACAAAGCCATGCGACAAGTTACTGGCTGCCCTTGGTTCATCCGAAACACTTGCCTACACAGGGATCTTAACCTGGCCACAGTGGAAGACCAGATCTCCTTCTTCTCGAGACTGTATAACGATCGACTCAAAGTCCACGCTAACCGGCTCGCAAGAAAGCTGCCTACTTCTCGCCCCCTAAGAAGACTAAAAAGACGCCACTTTGGAAACCTTCTCACGCAGTCTTTGTAAATAAATGTCTAATATAAATATAAGTTTAGGTTAGTATTAATCAACGTAAACCAGGCGATGTTAAATTAAGACGCAAGGATGATAATGGAGTAAAAGAAGCTCTGAAACCTAAAAAAAAGAAAAAAAAAAAAAAACAAACTATGCGCCTGCTTAGCGTTGACTTAGAAGTTGACCTGAAGGCAAGAATTTGATTATAGGAAGAATGAGTTCTGAGGATGTGTCCTCCTAAAATATTACTATAATTAAAAATATAATTAAATATAATTAAAATTAAAGCATTAGTGAAACTACTTACCTTAAGACGTATTGGACTTTAAAGAGAACCAAGATAACATAAATAGATATTTAAATATATACTACAAAATATATATTGAAATTTACATAAATAAATAAATAAATAAAGTATAAGAGTTTAGTATTGCTGTCAACTCACCGTCACACTAAGCACACCAGTGTTTTAAGTACTACAGAATGTCAATAAAATCTGTCATGTAAAAAAAATAATAGTAGTGCTGTCTATTGAATAAGTTTGTTTAAGTATTAAGTTATTTAATCATAAATCTAAACAAGTTTATAAAATGTCTGGAGCATAGACATCTTCTATGATTAGTAAGCTTAACTTGGATTCAAGCTGCGATGGTTAGACTCTGCTTAAGAAAAGATCTATTCACATATATAAATATATATATTATTTATATATATTCACTTTGACTGGGCATTTCATAGTTTTTAGTTACCGGGTATTACATAGTTGGCTATCACAAAGCAGCAATATACACTTTTACTGGGTATTCATGAGTTAGGCAATTGTGTTCTATTCACATATATAAATATTTATATATATTCACTTTGACTGGGCATTTCATAGTGTTTAGTTACCGGGTATTACATAGTTGGCTATCACAAAGCAGCAATATACACTTTTACTGGGTATTCACGTGTTGGGCAATTGTGTTGTCTGTGTTTTTGCTTGTTTGTCTTAAAAGCGTTGCAACTAGAGCCATAAAATACCAAACACGCTCATCAGTTGTTCGCTGTGTGTGTGTGAATGTATCTGTGATTTGGGCACAAAAGTGCAGAATTACGTAGCTTCCACAAAGCGGGCCGTAAACAAAAGTTGAATTGCATCTAGAACAACATTATCCATGTAATATTGTCATATCTTTGAGCTGGGTCTGTGTGTGTGTGAGTGTGCAGGTGTGTGCGTGGGGTAACTGTCGCCTATTATACATGTGTGTAATTGCAATATGTATGTTATATGTGTGTGTGTGTGTGTATGTATGTCCATATCGTATATAGAAACTTGCACATATGAGTTGGAATAAAGTAGCAAATGAAATGCAGTCAGAAAAACTAAGTACAGTATATATATAGAAGATACACACACATGTGTGTGTGTGTGTGCCGCCATATGGTGGCATATGCAACTGTGTGTGTGTGTGCATATGTAAGCTTAATGTAAGGGTATGTAAGCGGCAGGGAGGCGGCTCTGAACGTGCCGTGGTTACGGATATGGCGTTGGTGTTGCTGTTGCTGTTGCTGTTCTTGTTGCAGTTGATTGTTGTTGTTGTTGTTGTTACTGCGTGTCCTGCAGGCTTAACGATAACATTGTGGCAATTTTATTTGCCCACAATCTGTTGTTATGCCTCGAGTACGAATACGAATACGAATACATATACTGCAGGCCGGAGCCCTATGCCCAGCAAGATAGAGAGACAGAGAGACAAGGAGAGTGAGAGAGACAGCGGGACTTTTGCCAAACAGGAAGGAAGAGAACGAATTTCAGCGGAAGGAAACACTAAAATGTTACTTTAAATAAATTGCACTACTCGTACACACCGTACACTCTATTATTTTCTCCTAAGGGAGGCCAATGCATTGCACTGGCGGCAATGGCGTCGACGACGACGACGACGACGACCCAGGGGTGACATGGACAACCACAAGCCCGGAGATACTTTTATTTATATATACAATATATATACATATGTGTATGTGCATATGTGTATCTATATAGATAGCGCTGGGTAACAACAACTACCCACATGTGGGCCCAAGTGCGATTGCGAGTTCAACCCATTCGATGCATTTATTTATTTGGACACTGAACGCCCACGCGGAGGCAGCTAAATTTACGAGCCATTTTAATCGATCTGAAATTAAAATCGCATGCATAGCAACCCCCTAAAATGTGCTAACCGCAAGTTTGCATTTTACCAATGGCATCCTAATAAGTATCAACGCCAGCCCTCTGACCTATGCCAAAGTTGGCATTTAATTCACATATCATTCGAAATCAAAATTACATTTGGGACAACTTGAATAAATGCGAAATATTGGAAGCGTTTTCAGCGCATTTGATACAGAGGATATAAGGAAAGTTCTATTTATGCTTATCCTATACCAAAATAGTTCTTGGTACCTAGAAGTTGCCTTATCTAAACATTAGTTATTCGATATTACATTTGATACAAGGAAAGTTTTATTTATTCTTGTCCTATATCAAAATAGTTCTTGGTACCTAGAAGTTGCCTAATCTAAACTTTACTTATTAGTTTTTATTATATTATAATATACTAATACTATTTTGCTTAGTAAATACCACATCTATATATCACTTTTGGAATTTCAGGCACAACACCTAAGTGAGCTACTTGGATAAAGCCATCCATAGATGGGACTTATGCTTATGCCCTTAGCACACATTGTTAAACAATCCTTTCAACAAATGTTTTCGTTGCATCTTCAAGGGCTTATACTACAATATTTATATTATATAATTATTTATATTTTTTGTGCATCGATTTCCTGGTTAGTCTTCGAACTTTTCGCCCCATGTAGTAATTTGTATTAATTTTTTGGTATTAGAAGTACAATATAAAACCTAAATTTTCATTGCTTTGTTACCTTGCCTAATCTAGCAAGTTGTGCACTTATTAACTTAAACTTAATTTTCAGCTTAGATATGAGCTGAGCCAGAAAACTACAAGAAACAACTTTGTTCACATTGATTAACATAATGATAGCTCTTCATTAATGATGAGCTGTGCTAAAGCATTCAAAACTATGAAAAGTGCTCAATGCCAATCATGCTTCTATGCTTCCTTTATACATACATACACATGACAAGCAACACACGCACACGCTCATATACACTCACACATAAGCAAGCGCTCCAGTACAATATGGGAAATTAATTATTGAATAACTTTTGCCCTAGATACACTTTCTCTACCTTTATGATTTGCGAAATTACTGCGTTCTTACGGACGGACAGCTGGACGGACAGACGGACAGACGATGGACAAACGGATAGACAGACGAGCAGACAGAAGCACTGACAGACGGACAGACATACAGACGAACACATACAGATGAACAGACATATAGACGGACAGACAGACAGACGAACAGACGAACGGACGAACTGACGGACAGACAGACGGATGGACTACGGACAAAAATACAGACGGACAGACATATAACCGAATAGACGGACATGGCTAGATCGACTCAGCTTGGCATCTTGATCAAGAATATAACATATATACTTTATGAGGTCTGTCAGGTGTCCTTCCTCCTTCCATTATTCCTAATGTGTGTGTGTTCAATGTGTTTCCAAGGACTCTTATAAACTTTATTCGTGCTAGTGAAAACCAATACATTTTGTTGCTATAAAAACTTACTTTTACAACTTTCAACTCTATTAAATGAATTAAAAAGTTTTGATTATTCTTGTAAACTTGATTGGTTCATCTCAGTAGCCCAACTTTGCCCCAAATAGAAAAATGCATTGTTTTTTGTTTTTTGTTTTTATATTTTTCATGATATTTTATTGCAAACATATATAGCTTAAATATGAGTTGAAGGTATTTGCCTGGTTACTGCTTCAGAACTATCCCACTATATGATACTCTAGGATTCTCGTAAAAGAAGACAACAGAAAAAAAAAAACATTCATATAAACTAGAAAGATAGATCATATCGATACAGTAATTGGTAATCAGTTTTGTTTGCCCCATTGAAAGCATTTTGTTCTTCATCATCATCATCATCATCATCATTTATCGTTGACTCGTTTTCAATTTGTTATCATACAACTTGGGATTCTCCGTACAAATCAATCACAAAAAAAAAAAAAAAAAAAAAAAATATTGTAGTAGTAGTAGTCGACACCACCCACCCACACATATCTATGTTAAGTATGCGCTTAGAGGCTATGCTTACATAATCGAGTATCACTAACAATATATATCGTTATTAATTAATATATTAATTTGCTTTATTATTCATTTGCTTCTCTCATCATTATCATTATAATACGCATTATCATTATTATTATAATGATGATTATTATTATTATGATTATTATTATTATTATTATTATTGTTATTATTATTATTCAATTCTCTACAATTTCATGCTTGTACACAAAACAACAGTTTTTATAAATACAAGTTCAAAAAAAAAATGGGGGTTTCATTATTTTATTTATATATATATATATATATATATATATATATATATATATACATACATATATATATATATAGAAAAAAAAATGCTAGTTGATCCATCTAATATTTTATATTAGCCTAGTAAAAGTATTGTTTATAATGAGCGCCGGCGAGCCAAGCTGCAGTTTGGATTGCGAATTCTTCCTCCTCCTTCTCCTCCTCCTCCTTCTTCTCCTTCTTTGATCGATAAGTCGACCTATCGTTTAATCGATTATGATTATGAGCAATGCTGTGTAGTCCTAAGTTTTAGCCTGATATTGCATGAATGAATTGTTGTTGTCCGACGACGATCCTTCAGTGATAAAATGCCAGCGCCTTGGCATAGTACGAGGTACATGGTCATGATATGCGATCCGGCGACTGCCGCTGGCTCTGTCCGGCCTCCTCGCCGGCCGCCTGCATGTGCATGTGTGTGTGCGCATGCGTATGATTCGCCTGTGCATCGTAGTCGGGCGAACCAGAACCAGAGCCCGAACGCGGACGCAAACCCATCAGCGAAACGCTATCGCAGCCGCGTCCACCAACGGGCGGTGTTATCGAGTGCTGGGAATTGGAATCGGAAGAGGTGCGACGGCAGAACGGACTGAGTGCACTGGCACCCGCCAGCATGTGGGGCGTCAAGTGGGGGAAGCGCGGCAGTCGCAGACCGGGGAAGAGCAGCGGATTACTGGCATGGTTAAGTAGCAGACGTGGATCGGTTGCCGATATGAAGGCATTCGGATTCGCACTCACATTGGCATTCGGATCACCAAAGCCGACCGAAGGCACCTGGCCATGGCCAGCATGAAAACGATGCTGCAGTGCCTCAAAGCAGAGCGGCATACTAAGCCCATGGGCGCCAGCACAGATGCGTGCCAAAATCTCGGCGTGAATGCTGCTGGGCATGCCGCCAGCTGCGTTAACGGGACCGCCAGCAGCGACGCCAGTATTGCCGAAGGCCTTGTTGTTGTTGATACTCATCAGCTCCAGCAGTGGATCGGGTGGCAGCAGCAGACTGTGCTCGTCGCTGGTGGAGAGCAGCTTGCGATGCAAGTTGAGGTTCGAGCTGTGGCGATCGCGGCTGCGCTTCGAGGGGAAGGCCGCATTGCAGCCGTCGATGTTGCACTTGTGATGGAGCTTTAGGTGGACGCTTTGGTAGTGGGTCTTCAGGTGGAAGTGGTTCTGAAAGATGTCACCGCAGGCGGTGCATTTCAATGGATTCTCCTTGTCGATGGGTACCTCCGGCTCGGGCTCGGGTTCGGGCTCAGGCTCCGGCTCCGGCTCCGGCTCTGGTTCTGGCTCTCGTTCACGCTCGGCTTCTGCCTTGATGCTGCCATTGGAGTCGCCGCCCTTGTTCGTCAGATTCTCAGTCAATATAATGTTGTTGTTGTTGTTGTTGCTGCTCTTGCTTAAGCAATCCTCGACGGCCGTACGACCAAAACCAGGCTCATCGTCGCCCAACAGCTCCTGCTTGATGCGCATATAGCGATTCTCATCCGCATCGGCGCCATAGGTTAGAGCCAGCTCATCCAACGGCTCCTGCTTGATAATCGATCCACTGGCCGTGCTCAGCGATAGATCCAGCGTGCCAACTGCCTCGTCTTGGTGCGCGTATGTATTCCTTGCTGTTGCCACATTCTGCCGTTGCACAACTTTTGGGTGCTGCAACTCCTCCTGCTGCTCCTCCTCGTCGTCTTCGAGCTCCATTTTAATGTGGGACTTGGCTTCGCTGGTGTAGGGCGTTAACGGGGGCGAGGGTATCGCCTTGGTAGACTCTGTGGAGCCGGTTAACACCTCGGCTTCTTTGGCTGGCGCATCCGTTGCTATAGCTGCTGCTGCTGCTGCTGCTGCCGTCGCTGCATCGCCATCGTCATCGTTGAGCTTGATCTTCTTGATGGACAAATCGGCGGCCACATCATAGTTATCCAGTGAATTGTCGCAAGAGTTCTCATCCGATTGCACGGTGCAGCGCACCGGATTTTGGCTTTTGCGTTTGCGCTTGCTCGCCGGCGTCTGGCCGAGGGCGTGCGACGAGTCGGTGAGGCTCTGCGAATCCTCGTGCTGTTCATCAGCCTCCGGGCATGGATCCGGCTCTGCTTTGCTCGGACAGGGGCTTGGCTGTTGCTGTTCTTTGGTTTGACTGTGACTGTGACTGTGAATGTGACTGTGACTGAGATTGTGACTGTGACTGAGATTGTGACTGTGACTGTGACTGTGACTGAGGCTGTGGCTGGAGATGGCCGAGGTGGAGCGCTCGTCGCTCTCATTGTCATTGTCCAGCATGTAATCATCGTGGCTGTGCTTGTCCTTATCGGGAATGCTGTCCAGCTCATCGCCGACCACAACAATGCCATCCCCATCGGGATCATCGTCATCATCGTCGCCGTCGCCATCTCCGTCACCATCGACATCGTCATCATCATCGTCATCATCGGGCATATGTATGCCCACCTCGAGTATCTCATCATCGTCATCATCCTCATCGCCCGGCTCGAGCGTCGTCTTGCGCCGCTGTCCCTCGTAGCGGCCGAGCATGCCATTGCTATCCATGTAGGATCGCCGCAGATATTCCTGACCATGCTTCAGCTCCAAGCCGCCCATCGCATGATGTCGCAGATCGGGCGGTGGCGTCAGCAGCGGGAAGCTGCCAAACGGACCCAGGCCCGCCATGATGCCATTCGGTGCCTGCAGCAGGAGCGGATGCGGCTGGGCGCTGCGTCCGTCGTGCGGCGAGATCTTGCGACGCAAGTGCGGCGAGTGCAGCTTGGGATTCGGATTGGCGCTGTGACGATTGCGTGAACGCCTCGAGCTAAACATCATGCTGCAGCCATCCACCGTGCACTTGTGCATCTCGCGCAGATGCACGGCCGAGAAGTGAATCTTGAGCGCGCCCTTGTCGCAGAAGGTCTTTAGGCAGACATTGCACTGGACGCGCTTTTTTCCAGTCACCGGATTGATGAACTGCGTGCCCAGATTGGCCGGCATCGAGCCCCACTGCCGCTTGCTGCCCGGCGAGTGGCCCGATTTGCGGCTGGCGCGCATATTCGAGCCGGCACCGGAGCCAGAGGCCAGTGCCAAGCGTGTCATGCGCTGCGATCCACTCGCCGGCTGTGTGCCCGACGCACTGGACGAGGAGCAGCTGCTGTTCGACTTGTCCCCAGCAACGGCGACCAAGTGACGAGATTTGCTGATGCTCGAATCCTCCGGCGATGTGGGTTGTCCGGTCTTGTGATGATGCGAATGCGAGTGTTGGTGGTACTGGCTGTGACTGTGGCCATGCCCATGGCCGTGACCGTGACCGTGACCGTGACTGTGGCTGTGACTGTGATTCACCTGTGCGTGATTTGGCGAGTGCGGCCCGTGGCCGTGACTAAGTTCTGCGACGCTGCCGGCCAACGACACCTGATTGTTGTTCGACTGCTGCTGCTGCTGCTGCAACTGCTGCTGCTGCTGCTGCTGCTGTTGCGGCGGTGGCGGAGGTGGGGGTGGCGGTGGGGGCAAGTGATACGGCAACGGATGCCCGGCCATGGCCATTGCGCTAAAGAACTGATTGCTCTGGGCAGCAGCAGCAGCAGCTGCCGCCGCCGCTGCCACCGCAGCGTTTTTCTCACCGGCTGTGGTTGCCTCGTTGATGCGACGACGCGCCTGCGCCAGCACCGCCGCCTGCTGCTGCAGATGCACGGCCTGCTGGTGCTGGTGGTGCACGAAGTCTGTGGCGTTCGGCGGCGCACCGAACGAGTTGATTTTGCGAAAGTCAAAGGGCTGCATATTCTGCAGATCGCTCAACGGATTCAGATGCGCTGTGCTCATGCTCGTCGCTGGCGGCGATGTGCCAGAGCCAGAGCCAGAGCCGGTGCCGCAAATGTTGCGCTCCCTTTCCCGTTCCCTTTCCCGTTCGCGTTCCGTTGGCGATGGCGAGGGCGGGTTGCGAAAGTAGCTGGCGGATAGCTTCTGATGCAGCTGCGACTGGAAGTGCAAAAAGTGAGCGTTCATGCACTGCGTCTGGGACGGCGTCTGTGCATGGGCCTGAGCCTGAGCCTGAGCCTGAGCCTGAGCCTGGGACTGGGACTGGGATTGGGACTGGGTCTGCTGGGCGGCTGGGCCAACGGAGCCAGCGTTTAGTGCATGGCGTGTCGGCAACGGCAGCGGCAACGGCGGCGGCGAGCTGCGTCGACTGGGTGTCATAACCATGGGACAGCCGTTGGGACTCCTCACTTGCCGCTCGCTCGCAGCGGAGCGCCTGAGGTGCTCGATGTGCAGTCGATGATCATGGCCGGGCGGCAGCGGATAGCGATAGCCAAGCAGCAAGCCTGGATAGTCAGCAGCAACAGCACCCGAGCCACTATGAGGATCTGTGTTGCGGCTGCGATTGACAATCGCCTGCTGTTGCGGATGTGTATGCGAATGCGAATGCGGATGCGGATGCGGATGCGTGTGCGACTGCTGCGACTGATGCGTATGCTTTTCCTGCCCAATATTCATCAAGAGCGTCTGCCTTACAAGCTACCGTTAATCTATATAGAGTTGTGACAATTCGTTAGACTAGACACAGATATATGTTTCCCTTGCAGATCCAGATCCTAATCGTTGATTCGTTGTTCCTTCTTCCAATATTGCGGCAATTTTCGAAGCTGCAATGAGAAAAAAGAGGAAGAAAATTTAGATTTTGAATAGATAAATATGGAAATATGCATAGTAAATCGAGCTAATATATGAATACATCTTATGCTTATCGGAATCATCAATTCAATGAAGTTTTGGGTTATGAAAATCGCATAGAGAGGCGATCAGGTAAATCTTCAGCTCTACCAATTCATTGAAATATCTTAATTCTCTAATTATGATTTATTATTTTCCATTTGCAATATATAATTAATTGTCACATGATTTGTAAGTTGAATAAATTATGATTTAAGGCTTATTCGCTTGGCTCTCACAAGCATTCGATTCGAATTCGTGTCTTGTCATCGATGTGGTGCACAACTGTCGCCCCTTGCCCCGCCCAATGGCCCCTCGTGTTTGGGGCAACACGCACCAGTCGCTGTCACTGTTGCTGTCTCCATGTGAAACATTGTCCACTGCTGATGCTCAAGGAGTTCCACCGAAAAGGCCTAACGAAGTGGCCAAAAGACCTCCCAGGCGCACCACAGCCAACTGCCATGTATTTTGCGTGTGTGTGTGTGTGTGTGTGTGTGTGCGTGTGTGTAAATATGATTATTTAAAAGAAAAATAAGAATAATGATGTGACAAATTCTGAGTGGACACTTCACGTTTTTAAGAGCGATGGTAACGATGCCGCACAGACAGTCACTGGACACACAGAGTGGACATTTGGCTGAACGAGCTGCGCTCTAGAGTTGCCCCGGCGTGACATGACAATGTACACACACACACACACACACACAGAGCGAGACAGAGGGAGCGACAAGTACCAGTGCCAATACGAGAAGAAGACGCTGACGCTGACGCTCTGACGGTCTTCGTGCTGTCGACCATGGCCACTTCCACTTCAAATTCCCATGTCACATTCTTGTGCGCCGCACAAGAGGCGATCTCCATGTCGATGTCTAGCCAAAGACCGCCATGGCACCAGCCATAGAGTCAGCCCCTCCAACCCCAGCCAACTCGCACAGTCGCAGCTCGTGAACGCGATCGCGATCGCGATCGCCATCGTTGCGACTTGGATACGCAAATTATGATTGGGAACGGCCTCGTCATCGTTCAACATCGCTCCCAAATGGTAAGCAGCATTAGCTGATCATTAAGCAACGAGGCGAGCACAAATTGCGCCTAATATTACCTAAATATGTATATAGAATACCATAAATATAAATATATATAAAATATATAGGCTATTGCTTTAATAATATAGAACATTTCCAACAGTAACGGAAAACGTGAAGGATGGGCTATCCTGACGACGCGGAGTGTATACATTACATATATATTCTTGATCAGCAACAATAGTATATTTACATCTCAGTTCTGTTTCAGTTTCTTAGATATATTTTCTGATAACTCTTGTTCATACTTGCTCCAACAGTGAAGCCATTCATATGAACGAACGTCCATCAGCTCTCGCTATTATTGGCAAAACGGGCATAGCTCTAACCAAATGACTAACTGCAACTATAGATTACCAAAACTATTCAGATTTTTAGAGTTAGGTATCAATCAGTTTTGCAGTTGAAGTTACTCTGCTTATAAGAAGTTTGCTTTCAATGTCATTGTTTTTGAACAGTGAACGAGTATTATGCAGTTACTTACGTCCGACTGCAAGTTCTCGGATATACAGCAGATTACTTAACCACTGAACAAAGTCACTTTCAATAAATAATATTGTTATTGACAAATGTACATACATATGTCTATAAGTAGATACAGATATATGTACATATATATGTTTGTGTGTGTTTGTTTGTGTATGTTTCGCTTTGAAGCTGGTATTGTTTCGATATTATTGCTATTACGACAATTGCTTGTTGTTTGTCGTCTGTGGGCAGTTTGCATGACATATGTCATCTCGGGCAAGTCATTTAAATACTGCACAAATTGTATTTTAATTGCCACCTGTTCATAAATGTTGTTGTTGCTGTTGTTGTTGTTGTTGTTGTTTCTGTTGCTGTTGTAATGACATTTATTTCGATTACGCCAAGCTCAAAGCCCAGTTTACTTGACGCTCTTGGCGCTGGCCACTTGCCCAGCAGAGATGAACGCTGGCCAAGTTTTAATTGCTTTCGACTGAGACAAATATATATTGTATATATATATATATATATACATATGTATATGTATATATATCTGTCTGTATGTTTGTCGATTTATTTGGTTTCATTTGAAGCTGTTGCCAAACAAGTTCTCAGCTTTGCTTTGCCGGTTGTTGTTGCTTATTGAAATATTTGTGTAATTATTTCAGGCGTTGCCCATATTTAAAATTAAGTGACATTTTTTTTTTTTTCTACTACGTTTTAGAGCGTGAATCAATGTGCTTTAGCAACATTTATTGTTCGGCTAAAACTAATTTTCTATAATCCAAATTTCCGGCTCTTAATAAATCACATTTGACCTGAACAAATTCAATTAAGCAACTTTTTGACTTCCATTTGGTTATGTCAACTGGTTCTAATGAAGCACCTTTACTTTCCCTAGAAATTCATTAAAATTTCATAATTCTCAAAAAGACCACCAAAAATTAAAGCAGAAATATTCATCTCGCGGCTTAGCGCTGCCAGGCCAGACACCAATCATCTTTATTGGCTTTATATACGTATGTATTTATATATGTTTCTCTTTTAAGGTAACGCATTTCGAAGGCCATAAAGCAGAAGCCATAAATGCGTGTTAAAGTCGACCAACAAAAATTTCAAATGTCAACCATTAAACGAACCGAATGTCCCAAAAGATGCCATAAAGACGCAGTCAGTAGTTGGCTGAGAAAGAGAGGAGGGAGCAGGCCAGAAGCGACAGCGTGTCGTATTCTCTCTATTTTGTAAAACTTAATTTATTAAACACATAAAAAGTGTCAACACGGCTTGCTGCATATAAAATATATGTGTGTATATACATATACACAAATACACACACATATGCATATAGTATGTGTGTTTGTGTGTGTGTGTTTGTTGGTCAAGCCTGCAGCCGGCAGCCGGCTGCCGGCAGCTAACGCTCCAACGCTCCAATCTTCCCATGGTCTTCCTCCGCCGTCTGTGGCCGAGTCAAAGCCGCCAGCAGCGTGACCACCGCATCACTTCAGTTTTGATTATGAACGCCTCTGATCGCCTCCGACTGCCGCCGAACAAAGCTTAACAAAGTGATTTCAACAAAAATTTTGTTTTTTCATCTTTTTTTTTTTTTTTTTTTTTGTTTTTAATATGCAAATCGCTTTAGGATCGTTGACGGACGCCGCTGTTGCATTGCCAACAGCAACAGCTACACCGCAACAACAACTTCCAGAGGTGGGAAGCTAAGGCAACAACAGAGCGCCAACAGATGCTGGCATCCATGTGAGTGCTCAATGGCAGGACATGGACACGAACATGGACATGAACAGGGACATGGGCATGGGCATGGGCATATGGGCTAGGGGTTGGAGCTGACGGTTTTTGGCTCTGCCTCTGACACATTTTGCGCGACAAATGCATATTCATCTTCAGCGACTAAGACTGTGGCGCTACTTGTACCCGGGTCCCCATGTCTGAGCCGATCAGTTGTGAATTTGTATTTTTTTTCTTCACTCTTTTGCTTTTTGGGAGCACAGCAGGAGTTGGCATTCTCCGTATTGTTCACAGCTTTGTAAGACCCTTGGCTCAGTGAACGCAATTTAGAGCTGGGGCTTGTGTAATTGAATCAAGCACCAAAGATGCTCAGCGAACCAAATCAACAGATAGCAAATGGAAAACGAACGAACGAGCGAACACGATCGGTAGGGAGGCAAGGTGTGAATTTGCCACTATATCCTAAATATAGCCAACACAAGGTAGACAAGTGGAGTTGAAATGCATAAGATCGATGATGACAGTGCCTCTACACTTAATCGATGAAGCGGGAGGCAAAAATATTTCACTATTTATTACTAAAGAGTTGGGGTAAAGTGTATCAAATCTATTTATTAATATACTTAGGGTTGACTGATTGAAATTAAATGATATGATGATGAAATCGATATTTGTCGATATTCGAGAATCGATAGTATTTTCACACTTAATTTGACTTGACAAATCTTTTTGGGACAAATCTATAGCCATTATTTTTTTTAGTTAGATCATTATTATTATTGATTTTGGTGATAGCTTAAGATAGCTTATTGAATATCGATATTTATCGATAACAATCCATCATACTTGAGTAGGAAAATGTTATAGGAATTCAGATTTTCGATCAGCTAATAGTGATCCGTGCTGAGAAAACAAATTGAAAAGCAATATTTGTCAATATTTATCGAAAGGCATCCAAAGTTTTTCATACCAAATACGACTTGAGTTTTTGTAATCTATCGTCATAAGGATCTTTAAATTTGATTACATTGATTAATGATTGTAAGAGAACTTATTGAAAATCGATATTTATCGATCTTGTGAGAAAACTAAATAAACATCGATATGTGTATCGATAGAAATTCATAGTAATTCTTGTTTATACACATACTTCAAATTTGACATGATTCAAAGATATTTTATTAAATAGCTTCCACTTGAAGCTGAATTCAGTATAATTCGTAAGTCTTTTTACTCTTTCTGGTTAGTTTTAATTGCAAATATCGGTGGCTAAATTCTTTAATATTCACCAATAATTTCTGTAACAAAATTCTTTCGATCGATTATACGATAATTGAATTTTCATCGACATTTTTGTTAACAGAAATTTTTTTATTATTAACGTTACTTTCGATAGTAAAACTGTTTTCATTTTTATTGAAAATTTCGATCACTGTTTGTCGTAAGATATATAAAACTAACACTTTTAAGACAGCTTTAGAACCACAAGTCACATTTGATATTTCAATATTCAATTTAATTTCAAGTTTTGTGTAAATCGGAAATTGTGTGAAGGCTCAAAATGCCAAATAACCTTTGTGGAGCAGTGCTGTTTACGCCCTCCCTTGCTGTGGCGTCATCAACCTGACGACAAATTTATGAGTTATGATACGCTCACTTGGCCACAGGTAAGCCAAAAGCCCTGAAGAAAGACAGACGGACGGACGAAAAGACTCGTAAATACATTGCCATATAAAAGGCATTTGGTGAAGAAGAGCCAACAGCAAAAGATACGATACGATGCAATACGAGAGACACAAAACGATACGAAACGATACGAACTGAACCGAACTAAACTGAGCTGAACCGAACCAAAGACAAGAGCCCATTCTTATATCTTATTTGTAGCCGGGAGCGAAACAAACGATTGATTGAAGGCAAGGCGGCGGCTTTGTTCATGTGCTACAACCATCGCATTTAATGAGATTTATATCAGTTTTTAATAGCTTTGTGACTCTATTGTGTTGCCCCGGTATCTGAGGCGCATATCTCAGGGCATCTCGGTCCGCATAAGATATGCTACGAAACAATAAAAATTAGTCTGTTGTAACATTGTCAAAAACGCCTATGAGTGACCGGCAGAAAGGTAACATGAATGCATAAAGCAATAGCCACACAACAGACACAATCTTTGCCTGCAAAGCTTTAGATCAGTAAGAGGCTGCTGCAGCAATCGATACTTACATATTGAGAAAAGTGCATAGGCCGCCCAAATCAACATCTGCAACGAAAGATTTTAAGTGCAAATTAGTTAAATGAAATACGAAAAGTCTTGAAAGATCAGAAAATAGAATAAAGAATTGCTTGATAGCAGATCAATTAGTTGACTATTAAAAAGCTATATCTCCAGCTGCATTTTCAGACGTCATATTTCAGTTTGGGTTTACTTTCAGTACCCATAGTCGGACTGACTTGACAAACAATGACAGTTCAAGTGCTTAGCTTAATAACATTTCAGACTGATCTAACTCTGTGACATTTTGATATGCTTTTATACATATATATTGTATATATCGATAACACTGATATAGATAGTCTATATATATCGATAACCACTCTATCGATAGTCTAACAATATACAGTAAATCAAACCAATATTATTTATCAATGACACATCAAATGTCAACTCATATTTAAGACGGGGCGAACTTTCGATTACAAATGAACACATACGCATATATTTGTATCGATAAGAATGCTATCGATAGTCGGACTGACTTGACAAGCAACGACAGTTCAAGTGTTTAATAACATTTCAGACTGATCTTACTCTGTGACATTTTGATATAACTTTATACATATATAGATATCGATAACAATGCTATCGATAGTCTAACAATACACAATAAATCAAACAAATATTATTTATCAATGGCACATCAAATGTCAACTCATATTTAAGACGGGGCTAACTTTCAATTACAAATGAACACATACGCATATATTTGTATCGATAAGAATGCTATCGATAGGCATACACACAATCACAACCTTTCAATGACAATCAAATGCTCTGTTTGTTATCCATGTGAATATTTAGCTAGCACATCTGTAATGCGGCATAAAGCGAATGCCACGAAATGGTGTTAATTCAAATCAAATGACAAAATATAATAAACGACCATAAAATTTAATCCGAGTCTTCTCTAATACGATACGGCCAAAATGTGCTAAGTGCCTTGTGCAAACGCAAACACAAGATCCCACGACATTCGCTCGCCGACAGACTGTAAACTATACGTAGATATTCGAGAGTTGTGTCGGTCGAGCAGCTTCAGGAATATTTGATGTAATAAATATGCGATAATTTGTGAAACATTTACGTTGGCTATCGATAAGTAAGTATCGATTTGTCATACACACAGCCAAGACAGCGTCAAGTTGACAGCGTTTGACACAAACTGGAAAATAGAAAACCAATTAAACTGGCTAATCAAATATTATTGTCATTAGCACTACGAAAAAAAAAAAAAATAAAAAATTTAAACGGCTTATTAGCAGTACCATTTAGGTATATATTATTGTCAGCTGTCGCAGCATTGTGCTGCCTGCCCGACTAGACGATGTAGATGCCATGTAAAGTGGGAAAGAGTTTTCAGACATAGTTAGATATAAATTATTTTTCTTGCTATCATCTTTACTAACTAACTAAAACGTCCAGCAAACTGCTTAGCACACATCATAAAAACTGACTTTTCTCTAATTGCTAGATATTTGAAGGTCGTGCATACCCGCTTGTCTATCAACATTTGTTCATTTCTCTCTTTACTGGCCTTTTCTCAAGTTTGTTTGGCTTTCAAACTTGGACAGTTAGCAGCTTAAATTCGTTTTTAACAATGCAAATATTGTAAATAGCAATTAGCAGTATTATCAGATGTGTATTATATTTTTTCTAAAAAGGCACATGTCAACGTCGGAGATACGTGAATGTGAATGCATGAATACTCATAAACGATTCAAATGATCAAATGAAAGAAAAAGAGGAAACATGAATTGACAGTTGATAAGTTGATGGCAAAACTCTCTGTGTGTGTGTGTGTGTGATTGGCAGTGGCGCACTTGACAATCCTGGCGACGACCATATGCGCCTCCTTTAGCATTGACGTTGTAATTGAATCAATAATAAAATCAAAAGGTGCTCTCGCCTCACCCTCACCTCACAGACCCTTCTACAATGACAACAACTGAAACTGCATAGCAGCCAAGCGTGTCCGTGTCCGTGTCCGTGGCTGTGTCTGTGACGGCGCCGGTGTCCGTGTCATCGTCAGCGGCAAGAACGGGGCAGCAGCGCACTTGAGCAAAACTGACTCGCTCGCACCCTCATTGTGTTGAGTAAAATGTGAAAAAAGTGTTGTTGGGGTTGTCCTGGGTCTCTGACATCGGTCTTCGGATCTGGGGCTGATCCATACGCCTTACACCTTCAATCGAACAATGAAGCTTGACTAACTGACTGGGTGATTGACTGACTGACTGACTGACGGGCTGACTGACTGACTGGCTGGCCGACGCGACGTCCCATGTGTCTGTGTGAGTGAGTGTCTCTTTTGCGTTTTAGAATTTGTTATAATGTGTATGTATATATTTCATTTTTTGAACTGTCTCCCTGACAGCCTACGAACATTTTGAGTGACGTACAAAATGATGTCGTGTTGTCGTTGTCGTTGCCGTTTGCCGTTTGCCGTTTGCCGTTGTGTCGTGCCACGTCCACGTTCACGTCCACATCCACATCCACATCCACGTCGACGTCGACGTCCACCAGGTTGACTCTTTCAGCTGTACCGCCGGCATTTCGCATTGCTACGAGGGCCCCGTCAGTTGGGTCCGACATGGCAGTAGTGACTTTGACTTGAATGTGCGACAAGAGAGTGCGCGCGATTTTCGAGTGCGACGTCAAATCAGCTAAGTTTTTAATACCCTGTTAACAATGCCTTGACTTTATGGGGCGTAACACCAAAGAGAATCAACTTGAGACACATTCACTGAGATCTTTACATCTTGCGATTAGTAGAATTCATTAGGGTCATTAGCAAATATTGAACATTAACCCTTAGGTGTGCTCGGTAATAGCCATATATTAGGGCGTATATGATCAATTCCGCTGACGTTTTATGGCCTAGTTGGGATTTGTGAGCATCGTGACAATTGGGCATAAATCATAATGCAGCCACATAAGGGTTAACGACGAAGTTTGGCGTCGTCAACTGCCTAAGGAACGTTCTGAAGTTGTTTGGCATTATAATCTTTGCTTTTCGCGCTCGCACGAGCTGACACTGCGATTGTGACTGGCGAATGAGACTGGAGACTGAGACTGAGACTGAGACTGAGACTGGAGACTGAGACTGAGACTGTAACTGTGACTGCAACTGAGCACTGAGAACTGCCAACTGAGAGCTCGGACCGGGACACAGAGGACGGAGGACTGAGAACTGAGGACTGGCATTCGCCGGTTCGCGTTTGCGTTTCTTTGAAAGGCACACGTCATGGCTGTGTCAGTGTTTATGCCGGCCGAGCGCCCGACCATGCATTATATACGTAGACAGGCGCTCAGTCAGTCAGTCAGTCAGCCAGCCAGTCAGCCAGTCAGGCAGTCAGCCAGTCAGTCACAAAGGAAGCACTTGAAAAGTGAACACGTTAACGGGGAAAAATAGTTCGTCGCCTCCTCCAAATGCCATTCTCAAAGACCGCTTCGGGGCGTATGAGTGGAAGATGGCAGAAGGTGAATTGTGTCGCCCGAAAACACTTGCGAATGCCTCTCGACTCTGTCAATCCAAACCAATTCAAAAAAAAAAGAAAATAAAAACGAAAAGAACTAACAAATTATGTAAACAATTGGTTGCTGAAGCGGCGCAATAAGTTCGAATTCGTTTGATATGCAGTCCGTTGAGGTGTTTAACCGGGAAAACTGACTGAATGTCGTCAATAATAACATTTGACTGCTCTCATTTAAAGTTGTCCATGATCGATGGATCTTTTGGTTAGAATAGGTTGGTTTAGTATCAAGAATTGATTAGAATGAGGGCGTGTCAGAGAGATAGAGATAAAGGTGCTATGGCTAGGTACTCTAAAGGAAGAGTCTAGTTCAAAGTTCCTAAGCCTATTCATATGATAGCTCTATGTTGCTAGGAGTTATATAGAGTTATCATATGAATAGGCATAGAAATCGTGGCTTAGGAAGTGATCTACGCTTCATGTTCTTCTAGCTTAAATAAGTATGACGTAGACAAGTTTTGTTGAGGAAATCTATGAAATCTATATGCTATGGTCGGTAGATAGTTTTTAAAACTTGATAGATCCTCTTCACTGCTATTCATCTACCAATCTATAGGCTGAGCTACCCCCAATTCCAAACAAATCTAAATTGAATATATTGAGTGAAACTTAAGACCCCTGAAACAATTTCCACTTTTACGCTAACTGAACTTAGCCAACAAACTAAATTGAAATACAGATCGACAGCTTTAATTTAGTCATAACTATTTAAATGTAAGTCAAGGACCGGGTCATGAGCAGCTAGCTCTAATTTGTGCACACTCTCTGCTCGAGGTTAAGTTCAGTCGAGTTAAGGTTCGCCACTCGCCCAATGCTCGATTCAATGTGTTGCTGAGCTGGCTGAGAGACTGACTACTGGCTCCGGGGCTCTATATGTTGGTTGGTGCTTGGCGGTGCATGCGGTGGCTGCGACGTTTAGGCCGTAACTAAACCAGACAAAGTTGATCGAGCTTATGCCGATCGGCTGCGGATCAGCAGCTTATGCTGGTTCCACTGCGTAACTAAGCGGAAAGAGCAGAGCAGAGCAGAGCAGATGAGAGCGGAAGGACGGT
Organism: Drosophila leonis; assembly: GCA_035045365.1. NCBI lineage: Eukaryota > Metazoa > Arthropoda > Insecta > Diptera > Drosophilidae > Drosophila > Drosophila leonis. The sequence goes on along the minus strand of JAWNPC010000481.1, from coordinate 7,297,879 downwards.
GGACGGAGGAGGAGAGACACTGTACAGGCGGTGGGCAGGTGGGCCTGGGCACCGTATGTGGTCGCTCTCAAGTCAATTCCTTGACCATGCCGCGCAAGCTGACCGACCAGAGGCCTCTGGGGCAGCGGATAAAAACGCAGTCTTGCGTCTGCAGACTACAGCCTCCAGTTTCAGCTGCAGCTCAGCGGTCGATTTTTGCGCACTCAAATCGAAATAGGCCATGGATCTGCCTGCGGTTGTCAGTACTCAATGTTGTTGTTGTTGTTGCTGGTGTTGTTGCTGGTGTTGATACTGTCCGCGTCGGCGTCGCTTTTGGCCATCAGATCACACATTCCCAGGCACAACAGCCACAGTCGCAGCCATAGTCCGTATCGATATCGCTCTGAACGATATGGACAACTGTTTGTTAGTTGTTCTTTTTCCTCTTTCCACTATGTCTCTCTCTCTCTCTCTCTCTGTGTGTGTGTGTTGATTCACAGTGATACTTTTACGAGCAAATGTTACCCAATCTGACGATTACAGACACCCATATCCATGGCAATTTGTTGCTATCTTATTTTCTCATCCTATCGACGGCACGGCAGGACTCTTTGTTTTGATATTGCCGACGCGTTGATCGCCAACACCGATAAAAGTGCAAAACAGAATCAAGCTCACATACTGTATGAGTGTCTGTGTGTAGGAGTATTTACGAAGGCTATAGCTACAGCCTGCACTCATTCATATTTTGAGTGGTTTTCCTTTTGCTGTTATGGCCAATCACTCATTGAAGCTTGCAGCTTGGGCAGATGCATTTAAAATTCTCAGGCTTTGCCAGCCTCATGGGAAGCATATTATTATGTCATATGTAAACTATATTATTATTATTACTATTATTATTATTAATATGTGCAAAAGTGTCTCAGGAAATATGAAATTCTAGAGCCAAAAAACTTTAAGAAGAGAACATTGAATTGAATCCCAATGAATATCTCATAAATAGTAATTATACCCTGAACCCATTGAAAATGGGAAATCAGGGTGTAATGGTTTTGTTAAACTGTCAAATGTATATAACAGGCAGAAGGGGGCGTGGCAGACCTCATAAAGTATATACATTCTTGATCAGGGTGCCGAACTGAGTCGATTTAGCCCTGTTCGTCTGTCTGTCCGTCTGTCCTCCTGTCCGTATGTGTGAACGCGTCGATCTCAGAACATATAAAAGAGGCTTGAAATTTTTTGTACGTCCCTGTATTGCACGCGCAGATCGAGTTTGTTTAAAAAAATCGATAGATAAACTAATCTATAGAAATATTTATGATTTAAAGTCAAGTTAGGCTTAACTTCCAGGTAAATCTCGTTTGGTTTAACAACACTTGGAGCCGTCGCAGTTCTAATCCACTTCAAGGCATACACTGCAAGAAAACTGTTGACAATAAATTAGTTAGCTAAAGCTTTTTGCACTCTTTGCATGTTTGTTCGCGGCTAAGTGTTCTCACGTTTTTCGTTATGTTTTTTATTTGCCATTTTTGTTTTGTTTTTTTCCATTTTCCTTTCTTCTGGTTTTTTGCGTGTTTTTCTTGAGCGCTAACCAGGTGTACTTATTGGGCTGGCAGGACATGAAACCAACTGAAACTCTTCAACAAGTTCAGCAGTCATCAATCAGTCAACCGTCTATATAGATATACGCGCTGTGACTGGCTGTGCGGCGTTGCCTTTGCCTCACTTTTGGGCATTGTCTTTTGTAAGCTGGCCCCTGCCTGGCCCCTCGGACAACCACCCGCCGCCCCTCGGTCCGCCTCGTGTGTAGGATTTTTCGGTTGCGTCTGAAAGGTTTTATTTATTTATTTTTATGCGGCATTACATTTATTTTCCTTTTTATTCTCATGCCTGCTGTTGCGACGGCGGCGGCTGCTGCTGCTGCTGCTGCCAGGTGAGATGTGAGCGATGCCGATGCCATTGCTCCTTTGCCCCGCCTCTCGCTTCTCTGCTCCTGTTCCTGCTACGGCGGCTGTTCCGTTTGCTTATTGAGGTTGAGAAGAGATAAGTGGCTTCTCTTTTATTTTTTTCTTTTCTTTCTTGATGTTGGCTGATCTACGACGCGGATGCGAGTGCTGAGGCGGCAAATGGCGGGGCAAAGTTTTCTCGTTCGCACATTTTATGATGGCTGAGATTGCCATACTTTTTAGCTGCTCCTTGTCCCTGTCTACCTCACAGAGTGTTTGTATGTATGTGTGTGTGTGTGCTGTTGAGTGATTGGATTGGCTTGGTTTGCTTTGGATTGAGTTGAGTTGAGCTGAGTTAAGCTGAGCTCTTGGCCATATTGATGGCAGGTGTCTCTCGTCTAACTGTTTGGCTGCCGATTCAACTTCGACTTCGACTTCGATTCGTTCTTCGCCGATTTGGTTGCCATTGTTTTTCATGTTTTCACGTTTAGCATCATCATCCTCATCTTCATCAGCATTATCATCATCAGCTTCGTTCCAACACCGTCAACCGTCGTTGTCGTCATTTTGCGCCATTGTGGCAAACAGCGGCAACTGGTTTTCTGGACATCATCGTCCCTCAATTCCCATTCCCATACCCATACCCATACCGATACCCATCATACCCCCCCTCCGCCCGCGCAACGCCCCCGCCAGCCAACCAACTGTCCTCAATCGCAACTCCATTGCCTGCGTTTGTCTTTTAGCCAGAATTGCCAATCATTCGCAGCCGCAATAAAATTACATGAGTAAAATGTGTCCGCGAGCATTCGTGGTACTTGATCGTTTTCAAGAGTGCGGTAATCGGTTTCAATTTCATCTTTATAGTGTTATGAAACTTGGGGTCCGCAAAAAGAGCTTTCGGCCGGCTGAACGCCGCCACCGACACCGCCACCGCCTCCAACACAAGTCACAAACTGCATTCAGCTCACTCCAACCGACAGCAACAGCTGCACAGGCGCCGTCGCATATCAATTCAATGGGGATTAGATGCCTTCCTTTGACTGAACATCTTTGTATATATTACGCTTATGTGATGTATTAATTGGTACAAATGCTTGTTTGTTCTATCGATAACTTGCATTTATCGATAGTTGTAAATTAGAAAACTATAATTGATCGATTCTTTGTTCATTTGAAAAATTTTAATGTTTTTCTGCATAATTTTTAAGCTGTTATCGATCAGGATATATCGATAAACGGCACCTAACATAATATGACTTATCGAAAGTGCAAAAATGTAAATATTCGATAATTCTACAAATGTTAGTTTTTACTGCTATCGATCTGAATATATCGATATGCGTACTATCGTAATATAACATGACCTATCGATAGTTGAAACTCATAAATTTACAATCAATCGATAGTATGTTAACTAAAAATTTGTTATATTGCTGCATAGTTTTTAAACTGCTATCGATCAGAATATATCGATATATTAAATGAATATATCGATTCTTTTTTTAATTCCTTGTCTTTTAAAATAACATAATACAAATATAAAAATAATTTTATAGCTCATCGTATACACTGTTATCGATAAATATATATCGATATTGACAATCTGATTAATAATTATAAAACAAAGATTACAATAATCAGCCAATACTTGTAGGACTATATAACTATCATTAGCACTTAGCTGGAGCTTAGTCAACGCCCAGCCAAACACTGGATTAGCCCCCTTTAACAGTAAGCCCCATTGCATTGGCATTTATGCATATTCAAGCATGGCTAATGCCATAACTGAGCTCAGTGAGCTAAGCCGGCCAACGCCGCCACTGGTTGACCAGGTGCGATCAGCATTTTAGAGACGCAGCTGCCGCTCAACGTCGCCATCGTCGTCGTCGTCGTCGTCGTTGTCGTTGTCGTTGTCGACGCTCTCACACCCAACGCTTACATCCGCTGGTCAAAGATGGACGTTGCATGCCGCCAGGCGCTGCTGCTACAGCAACAGCAATAGCAACAGTAACAGCAACAGCAACAGCTACAACTACAGCTCCTGCTCCTGCTCCACCATTTATTGTGGATTGCCCGCCCTGCCCGCATTTGGCGGCACTGCCCTGAGCCTCAGTCGATCCTGTGCCGAAGCCAAAGCCAAAGCCAAAGCCAAAGCTAAAGCCGTAGCCTCTTTGCCTGTAGAAAGCAATTCACTGTAATTGCTTTGTGACTTATGGCCCGGCCCAACTTGTGCGCTCGCCGATCGTCAGTCGGCAGGTAGCCAGGGCCAGAGACTGCAGCCAAAGCCCAACCTGGAGCTCTGTGCAGTCAGTCTGTCGAAATGGTAGTGGTAGTGGCGTCTTGACCTTGTCATGCCATTAAATAAATTCAAACAGAAACTAAACTCGGCATGTTCTACGACTTGCTCACTCTCTCTCTCTCTCTCTCTCTCTCGCTCTCTCTTTGTGTGCGTTGTCGATGTCGACGTCCCAGGCCTAGTCGTGCGACATGACAAGTGTCCGCCTAGACCCCCACCCACAGCCCGCCACCCGCTGAACTGCTGCAGCTTTAGCTTAAAGCCCAATAACCGACCCCACCCCCTTTGCGTGCTTCATCACGAGCCGCCGTCAACGGGCTGCCGTTTCTGGCATTCGCAACCGCAATCGTGATCCACTGGCCACAGGTCTCGCCCGACTCGCCTCACCTCACCACTGCGCACACAGTCGACAGGGCCCACTAGCATTAGCTATATAACGAGTTGCCATATTTTGATGGATTCGTCTCTCAAAGGTGTAAATATTAACCAAAGGGCAGTGCGAAAACGTGCAGCCAGCCAACGAACCACCGAGCCATCGAGCCATCGAGCCACCGAGCCACCGAACCACCAAGCCAAGCCCCATTCCCGGTTCGTCATCTTCGTTCCGCTGTCAATTGGGAAGCCTTGTGTGCGTGCTTAGCGTAGTTGTTGTTGCTCTTGTAATTGGTTGTAGTTGCTGCTGCTGCTGCTGATCTTCTTCGGCTATCCTAAGCTCATCTGCCAGCTTCATTGCCTAAGCAATAGAGCCAAATTAGATGCCCATTGATAGAGCTCACATCGAAACGCAATAGAAAATTCTTAAACCTAAATTGGTTCAGGCCGCATAATTATTTGAGCCACTATGCGATAGTAACAAGTAGATGGGCTCATTTACTTATGTTCTTCATTGCAAGTTTAACATGCACCTTAACATGTGCTTGCAGGTGTTAAGTTTGTTTGTTCACTGCTTTGCTAGCGTCAAATTATATGCTCTAAAGAGCTACTAATTCATGTTCATGGCAAGTTGAACAAGTACTTTACCATGTGGTTGCAAATTAAATACTTATTTTTATTCACATTCATTGCATATTTAACATGTACTTTGCCTTGCAGGTGTTAAATTTCATTTATCAACTGCTTTGCTGACATCAAATTGATGGAATAATGTGCTGTAAACAGATTTAGACTCATGTTCATTGCAGCTTTAACATGTACTTTAACATGTACTTCAACATGTACTTTAACATGCACTTGCAGATGTTAAATTTCATTTATCAACTGCTTTGCTGACATCAAATTCATGGAATAATGTGCTTGTGAATCATGTTCATTGCAGCTTTAACATGTACTTTAACATGTAATTTAACATGTACTTTGCCATGCACTTGCAGGTGTTAAATTTCATTTATCAACTGCTTTGCTGACTTCGAATTGATGGAATAATGTGCTTCTGACTCATGTTCATTGCAGCTTTAACATGTACTTTAACATGTACTTAAACATGTACTTTGACATGCACTTGTAGGTGTTAAATTTCATTTATCAACTGCTTTGCCATCAAATTGATGAAATAATGTGCTGTAAACAGATTCTGACTCATGTTCATTGCAGCTTTACATTGTACTTTAACATGCAGTTGCACGCGATAATCTTTTTTAGCTATTGACAGCTTCATCTTATTACTAATTTGTATACAATTACAACCACATGACAAATTCGTGTCCTTTTCCTATGCAGTAAAACTTGCTTAGCCATTGGCTTCACTGTACTTTGAGCCCTGTTGCCACTTTATCTTGGCCTCTTTAGCATCGGCTCTGTAAAATATCAACTAAAGCTTAATCTCGATACTTTCATTTGGCTTGCCCGATCGAAATCCGCATGCAAGCAACTCTCACCAGTCAACAAAAAATAAAAAAATAACAACAAGAAGAAGAAGAAATAATAATAATAATGATCGAAAGCATTTGGAAAGATGTGGGATGAGAGGGGGATGGATGACTGTGTAGGAATGCATTGTCATCCCGTTGTTAATGTTGTCTTCGGCTCTGCAGCACAGCGCCAACTGCTGCCAGTTATGACGAGTGCCCCCCACACCGAGCCGATCCACATCGAGCCAAGTCGAGTCGAGTCGAGTTGAGTCGAGCAGAAGCCCGACTGCGCCACCAAGAACATTGACTAATCAACATATCAGCACGATGGCCATGGCCATAGCCACAGAGAGACGGAGAGAGAGAGAGAGAGAGAGACGGTGCCAGCTGGAGGGCAGGGAGCGAGTTGGCGTTGCGTGTTTGCGACCAACCCATGCGGCGTGGCAATTGCAGCAGATAATGGTGCAAAGTGCCGGCCAGATCATGGCAAAAAGCAAAAAAAAAAAAGAAGAAGAAAAGCAAAGGGGATCCCGAAATGAATCGCATCGACGCGACATGGCACGGCGGCAAGTTGGCGACTATCGATGCTGGATGCGTGCCCGCTCGGCATGCTTGGACCGGGCTTGTCATTAGCTTACAGCTGCCAGCGTGAGCTCAATTACAGGCGCTGCAAACAGCTCTGGAGCTCCACTGCCCTGGGGGCCAGGAAATCGCTGGCTATTACAAAAATGTCCCAGTTCATCAATAAATACAAGTTTAATTGTGTGACACTGGATGTCACCCGTGCTTATTAAAGCTGCCCCAACTGAAGACGGTCGACCTTGAGACGCGCACTCGCTCACCCCGCGCCCGGATCCATTTCCCCCAGCGACTAATTGCAGGCCGGCAAAACCAATCGAAAATCTTTTTTTTTGGACCAAAACATAAACATAAAGTTTGCCTCGCGGCCATCATCAGCGCAGCTCGTTAAAACTTAGGCGATGCCGACATGAGAGAGAGAGAGAGAGAGGCAGACAGAAAGAGAGAGAGAGAGAGACAGATAGAGATGTTGTGTTGGCTTTCTTTAACAACATTTGCCCTGTTTGGCATGCGTGATAATTTGAATATAAAAGCATATTACTTAGCCCCCAGCTTGGGTTACTTGGAAAGCTGATGAGCGCGTACCATGACGACTACATCAAGCCAAACAAGAGAGCAGAGAAAAAACACATTTCTCAGACATCAAAAATGCATAATTAATTTACATTTGAACTCAGCTCATGTCTCTATCTACAGTTTCCCAGCCCAGCCAGACAGCCAGCCCAGGCACACAGCCACCTAGAGAATTGTCAACCAGAGCTGAGAGCCAAGAAGCAGCTGAAGTTGATTTGGTTTTTGTGGAGCAATTAAACGCAGTTTACGATGTGAAAAGAAGCCATTAAGGTCGCGCATGTCACAAATTAGCCAAAAACTTACAAAACATTTAAGCTTTCAAGATGCCGCAACAAAAGCTACAAACAACAAACAGTCAAAAGCAACACAGCAAACAAAACAAACAATAAGAGAGAGAGAGAGAGAGAGAGAGAGAGAGACTTGAATAGCATCAACTGCAATTAGATCTATATATAGATGTCTATATAGATATAGATGTAGATATAGATATAGATATAGATATAGATATAGATATAGATATAGATATAGATATAGATATAGATATAGATATAGATATAGATATAGATATAGATATAGATATAGATATAGATATAGATATAGATATAGATATAGATATAGATATAGATATAGATATAGATATAGATATAGATATAGATATAGATATAGATATAGATATAGATATAGATATAGATATAGATATAGATATAGATATAGATATAGATATAGATATAGATATAGATATAGATATAGATATAGATATAGATATAGATATAGATATAGATATAGATATAGATATAGATATAGATATAGATATAGATATAGATATAGATATAGATATAGATATAGATATAGATATAGATATAGATATAGATATAGATATAGATATAGATATAGATATAGATATAGATATAGATATAGATATAGATATAGATATAGATATAGATATAGATATAGATATAGATATAGATATAGATATAGATATAGATATAGATATAGATATAGATATAGATATAGATATAGATATAGATATAGATATAGATATAGATATAGATATAGATATAGATATAGATATAGATATAGATATAGATATAGATATAGATATAGATATAGATATAGATATAGATATAGATATAGATATAGGTATAGATATAGATATAGATATAGATATAGATATAGATATAGATAGATAAAAATTAAAATAAAACTCTATATCTAGATTTTGATATAGATAAGCAGCTGTGTTCATAAAAATAGTAGTGCAATATATATGTATATGTTAATCTTAATACTCGCTTCAAATTGCTTTCAAAATATTATGTTTATTCCAAATTTTTTGCTGTCCCAACATATCAGTCGCACTACTATTTTAATGAACACAGCTCTTGATGTAGATATAGATATCTAAACTCTTCATAAGTATGGCTAATATTCAGTTGATGGTTATTTAAAGGTCTCTTAGACAGTTTAATAATACCCTAGGAATTTTATGGCCTGCGGCTGCAAATTGTTTCCTAATTAGTTCTGCGCTTCCGATAGCACAGTTTGTGGCAAGATTTTGGTGCAACCAATTGTTGCCACAAGCCCAACTAGAGAGGCGGACGCCTATTAGCCAAGCATTTATAGACTTATAACAGGCCAAGCAAAAGCCAATTGCACATTTTACACACACACACACACACATATATAGATGCTGTATCTGTGTGAGCTGAAAAGAAAAGCCCGAAGAACATGTTAAGGATGTTAATGCCAGCAAAGCTTTGATTAGCATTTCACATTTGGCAATTGAAAGTCTTGAGTTAATCTGATGGCATGGCCCGAACAAACCGCTAAAGCACAACTAACAAATACCCTATAGAGCTACATATATGCCAGCTTGACGTTCACAGGGTATTCGCTTAGCAAATGATAAACATAATCTGAAGATTTCTCGTATTGTTTGGCTAAATGTTTATTAATAATTATATTTTTGGTTTCTAATTGACCTTGTCGACTCAACTTGCCAGAGATGAACTGCGTCGAAAGGCCAATATGCATAGATGGAGATACAAATGGAGACAAAGATGAAGATGGAGATGGAGATGGCGATGGAGATGGAGATGGAGACTATGCCAATCTCTCACGGCCTCGTGACTTTGACTGTGACTCTGAATTGATTTTGTATGAAAAAATGCTGTGCATGAATTATGTACGCACAGCTATGTGTGTGTGTGTGTGTGTGTGTGTGTGTGTGTGTGTGTGTGTGTGTGTGTGTGTGTGTGTGTGTACATGAGTATACATGTTGAAGCTGTGCGTTGCCCCCTCGCTGAAAAAGCGAGCAATTTGATGTTGCTTATTATTTCAGGCCTGACGATTAAAGACTGTGAGTGGCTCTAAAGCAACAGTAACTGTATCTGTATCTGTATCTGTATCTGTATCTGTGTGTGTATTTGTATCTGCTTCTGCAATTGCATTCGTACTCGTTGCTTTGTGTGTACGCGGATCGACTACCTTGAACCGCGACCCCAGCTAGCGGCGCGATGGGGCTGCGGGCACGGCGATCGGCAATCGGCGATAGCGTTTTGTGATTGCGATTTGACGAGATGCCAGAGCATTCAGGTCCGGGACACAGATACAGATACTACAGTCTGACAGCGCACATATATATGTATGTTTGTGAATGGCGTATAAATGAATTAATATTGTTTTTTGGTTGAGACATTGAGGCATTACGCATACGACACGCTGTACGAATCAAAATCAATTGAGTGTTGCTAAAGGCGCAGCAATGCCACTTCCGGCCAACAGATGGCGCACGTGCACGGCAGGCAGGCAGGCAGGCAGCGAAGGGGCAACAGAAATTGTATAGCTGCTGATCCTTATTTAAGGCCAATTTGACGCATATCTCTCTCTCTCTCTCTCTCTCCCCTTCTCTCTTTTTACGACTTGAACAGAGTGAAGCAGGCAAAAAGACTTTGAAATGGCGTTTTGTGCACAGAGCTTTGCGGGAAAATTCAATTTAAAACCAGCCACAACAAAGCAGCAACAACAACAGCAACCAAAACAACAACAACAACAGCAACTGCAATAAATTGTTTCATTCGCGCACCTGACACATAAGCTCCGAATTGTCGTCTTCATCTGCAGTCGCGACCGTTCGACGGGATCACAGCGGATCGCATCGGCCAAGGTACAGGCAATAATAATAATAACAACAACAACAACAACAACATTGGCTTGTTCATGGGATTGAACATCTGGTTGGTGACTTGCTGTGCCACGCACCGTGGTGCGAAACCCTTGCAATTAGGGCCCAAAAAAAACATATGCATATTTTAGCAAATTTATTCTTAAGGGGCTGCAAGGGGGTGTGGCTGCTGCTGGCTATAATCGTTGCACTTGCCTAAGCCGGTCTAAGCACTCCCCCCGCCGAGTCTCTTAATTTGCCAACTCAATCTCGTGTCACAAATTGGCAGTTCGTGCGTTTGCCAACTTAAGAACTTCGGAAATGTTGCTCGAATATTAAAATAATAATAATTACAATCAACTAATAATATTATTCTGAATATATTTATTTAAATTAGAAAATTTGGCTCGATAAGTTTTTAGCTGCTTTTGTGTTGCAAATGTGAAAAGTAGCAAAAGATTCATTTGGAATTCATTGAAGCATATAAGAATATGAGATGAAGTTTAGTATATACATATATAACATTTATTTTCTTGAACTTTTTGTTGACTTTTCTATTTATAACTAGTCAATTGGTATCAAGTTAACAATGTAAACAGATTGACTTTATAACTACTTCAGCCACCTTTCAGTTCTATCTTCAATTGATGCAAGAAAATATTTATAGATAAATAAAAAGAAGGAAACGTTTGTTTTCTTCTTCTACTTTAATTTCTGCTTCAAATTCTTCTGCTTCTTCTACTACTTCTACTTCTTCTTTTGTATCTTCTTTTATTTCTTCTTTTCTGTTTTTTCCTTTCATCTCCCTCTTCTGTTTTTCTATTTCTTCTCTATTTCATCTATTTCTGCTTCTTCCTTTCTTTCCATTTCTTCTTCTTCTATTTTTCCATTTCCTTCCTTTTGCCATTTCTGCTTTTGCTTCTGTTTCTTCTTTTACTTTCATTTCTTTTTCTGCTTCTTTTTATATATCTTCTATTTCTTCTATTTATTATATATCTTCTTCATCGATTTCTTATGCCGCTTTTTATATTTCTTCATTTCCTACTTCTATCTCTATCACTTGTTCTTGTTCTATTTTTTTCTCTTTTACTTCTTTTCCTACTTCAATTTCTACTTCTTCTTCTTTTTCTACTACATATTTTTCCTCTGGTACATCGTTTTTCTTCTTCTTCTTTCTTCTTCTTTTTCTATTTGTGCTTAAAATTCTTCTGTTTTTTTTACTATTTCTTCTTCTTATTCTTTTATATCTTATTTTTCTTCTATTTTCTATTTTCTATTTCTTCTTCTTCTTCATCATCATATTCTTTCTCATCTTTTATCTCTCTCCTTATGCATCTTCCTCCTTTTATTTATATATATTTCCCTAACAAATTTTGTTAACATTCTGCGCCTTTTTATAGCTTTCATACCACTGTGCAGTGGCAACGGCGGCGACACTGCAATTATTGCAAAGGCAACGGATTATGAGAGCTGGCGCTGAGCAGCAGCAGCAGCAGCAGCAGCAACAACGACAACGACAACAACGACGACATGTCGGCATGTGAATGTCCATGCCCAGCAAGCGAGAGAGCGGGGCGGAGGGAAGAGGCAGCACAAGAAGGGACTGTGCAAGAGGAGAGCGTGCAAAACGATTATTGTCCTGGACGAGGACGAGGCCGAGGGCAATGGATAATACAGCAGATATCGCTTACAGCCAGGCAAAAGGCAATATCATCTGCTCTCTCTCTTTCTCTATCTCTCTCTCTCATAGTGGAACCGGAATTGCTTTCCACCTCATTATAACTCAACTGCTAATTCATGACGAAATATGTTAATTAATAGGCACAGGCAGCAGAGCCGATGCAGTTGACTGAAGCTGCAACTGCAACATGAAGCAGCAGCAGCAACGAGAGCAATCCAAAGAGAACTTTTTAGAGTGGCCAGCGAGAGCTGTAAGAATCCTAGAGAGAATATATAGTTCCCATATGCTATAAAGTATAGAAAATTTATAAAGATTTCTAAGTGACAAAATGAAAGGAAGATGATTAAAAAGAAGAATATAATGAAAATGAAGAAGATGATAAATAAGCAGAAGAAAATGAAGAAGAAGCTAAAGAAGAAATTGTGTTAATCTCTAGAGAACTATGAGGAAACTGAACTATTATGCAATTCTTTAAGATTTACAATAACTTTGAAGGTAATAAAACTCAAGAACTATAGAGATTAATTGGGTAAGTGCAATACTTCATAAGGATTACTTTGAATATATATGAAAATGTGGCAGTTATTTATGAAATTGATAAAGAAATCAAATTTGAATGATAATATTTACATAGGCATATACATAGATATATAATCATCATATTGATAGATCATCATTTAGATAGATCTAATCAACTTTAGGTTGATTTCAAGCAAGCATATACATAGATACATAATCATCATATTGATAGATCATCATTTAGATAGATCTAATCAACTTTAGGTTGATTTCAAGTTTGGAAATCTGCGAATCGAAAACTTTTATAGTTAGTCTTGAAAGAACTGTAGCTTAACTTTCATGTGCAAAAGATAAATATATAAACTGGTTTACAAAAGATATGATATACTATGGAAAAATATTGTATATGTAGGTATAGTATAGTAGTATATAATAGTATTTATGATAAGGCTTGGGCATTGCCAGTTATAGCAATGAAAAGCAGTGCACAAAATTTGGAAACTTTAGCAAAGAAAATATGCAAAATTGTTTTTTGGTATAATGTTTTTAATAAAATATAATAATTATATATCATATCATACAAAATATGCTATATACTATATACAATAACAAAATATATAAATATATAATAAATTTATAAATGTAAGTTCTTAAATGAATATCCAATCATAATCTTAAGCAAAAGTTCAATTGGTATAAGTCATGAAATAACTAACGAAGTACATACATACATATATAATATATATATATATATATACATATATGTATATCTCTAAACTTATATTTTTGAAGACTAGAAAACGCGTTTGCTGTTTATGCCGCTAGATGGCGGCACTATATAATAAATGATTTATCAGCAATTTGTCAATATTTATTTTTTGTGTGGCCACAACTCTGCGGTGGCGACAAAGCAAACTCTATTGTCAAAGCTGTTATTGTTGTTGTTAGTGTTGTTGTTGTTGCTGCTGCTGTTGGCTTGGCTGCAGCTGCAGGTGCATTGAGGCATTGGTGGGCCCTGAAGTTGGCGTCAAGCGTCAACGCCTGAGCGACAATTATTGCTGGCAATCAAGCATAGGCAAATCAGCGACTGCCAGCAGCCGTAACGCGAGACAGAGACAAGAGTGTGAGAGTGTGAGAGTGAGAGAGAGAGAGAGAGAGAGAGAGAGACAGAATGAGAGAGAGAGAGAGAAGCAAAGTCTGTAAGTTTTTGTTAACACTTAAGCAGAAGCTGTGTGTGTGTGTGTGTGTATGCCTTATGGAGTTGCAGCATGAATATATAGATATATCTGAATACATCTATATATATATATGTATATTTGTCCAACTAACAATAGCAAATAATAAAAAAAAAGTCAACTGCCTGTTCTGTTCTATAGCTAATTATAAGCATGGTGTAAATTTACAATGCCTGTGTTTACAGCTCACGAACAGGCGATTATATATAGATATACATATATATATATATATCTATATATATTTATATATGTATATATAGGCATACCTATGCCAATTCCCCATCTCTCGCTCTATCTTTCTTCTTTTCACTATTTAGAGCTGTGCGATTTGACAAAAGGCAAAGAGCGCGAGATGTTAATGTAAATATTAAGACAACTGGCAAATATCGAAATTCTTGACAGCACACACACACACACACATACACACACACACACACAGGCACACACACACACACAGAGAGAGAGAGAGAGAGAGAGAGAGAGAGATAAACAGACTTTGCTTAGTCTAAATTTCATTATGTCCAGCGCAGCTGGCCAAAAGTGCTTAAAAGACTTTCGTTTACTCAAACTTACTTTTCACTTCATATATTCAATTTATATTTAAAATTTCTGCATTTCTGCCAACTTCTGTTAATAGTTAGTGTTTAAGTTTTGATTACAGTTTTGATATTGTTTGCCTGCCTGCTGAAAGATGGATCTTAGTTCTCAGCACATATTTCTAAGCATTTGCGTAAACAAATTTAGTTTAAATTGTAAATAATATAGAAATTGTTAAAGATTTATTATGAAGGAAGCTTTCAAGATATTTAATGATATACTATATATATATACATATATATATATATGTTTGTCTAACGCAGTTAATGCAGATTCATCATAATAATTTCATAAATGTATATGATATATGTATATAAATACATGTACATCCACAGGTATATCCCTAATGGGCTTCATATAAACTCTTCAACTGTTTTGGGCATTCAAATTTCAGTTCAGTTCAGTTTATTCTATTTAGAACTCAACTCTCAAATCTTTGATATAACTAACGAAAGCTGTCTATCAATTGAGAGATAAATGCTTAACTAATAAAGAAGTTTAGCTATATTAAGCTTGGCACATTTCAAGAGTCTTGTGTATGTTCTTTGGGCTCAGCCACGCCTACTTTAGCAGATCAACACAATAATATATAACTCATACATAACTCTTAAATGACCTTATGAAGAATTCTTGTTTATTTTTTTCACTAATAAAAACTTAAAACTAAGCAAAACATAAAAAGATATTTTAATTAAAAGATAATCATGACATAAGTATTTTGACAAGCATGTAAAACCAAGTTAAGGTTAAGCAAAAGTTAAGGAATGAATGAAAATTTTATATAAAATTCATATCTCCTTAGACTTCAATAAGTTTATGGAGATGTCTCCAAACTAAGTCCACTTGAATTTTGAAATATCTGTATTTATCAGTGATCATGAAAATAGTAGTGCTGCACTATACCAAACCCAAACCAACTGAAAACGTACTTTTTCCATGAAAAAACAAAAAAATAGAATAGAATGAATGAAAAAAGAGAATTAGGAAAAGAAAAGTCGTTACTTATGGCCAGACTTAATTTGTTTATTTTTTAGACAATTTTAAAGACAGTTCATGGAAATAGTAGTGCTGGAAAATACATATATAAATGATATATATATAGAATATATATAGTATTGACGATAACTGAATATGATATATATATATAGAATTACGAAAAGAAAAGCCGTTACTTATGGCCAGAATTAATTGGTTTTTTTTGACAATTTTAAAGACAGTTCATGGAAATAGTAGTGCAGGAATATACATATATAAATAATATATATAATATATATATAGATTATATATAGTATTGACGATAACTGAATATATATACATATATATATGTATATATATTTGTATATATTTATATATGTCTATCATACTTAGTTGAAAGAGTGAGAGAGAGCGATCAAAAATGTCAAAGAAAGTCTTTATCAAGCATACGCCATGTGGCACTTAAGATTTGTATAAAAGTCGCTCAAAATCTATATAAATCTAGAAATATATATATACTATATGATACTATATCATCTACAATTCCCAACAGTTTCTTATTATCTCCAGAAATTTCTTTCTTTTGACCACAAAAATTAAAAAAAAATCTTACCTGAATTCTGAGCTTTGTTTTGCTGCTGTTTTTTTTGTTAACTCCTTTTTAAGTTAATACTCTTAGAATAGTTGTTGTTGTTGTTGTTTTAGTTGTAATTGGTGTTGTTGTTGTTGTTGTTATTGGTGGAGTTGAAGTTGTTGTTCGAGTTGTTTGCTGTTTGTGTTTTCGTTGTTGTTGTTGTTGTTGTTTTGATCAATTTGCTTGATGTGTTTGTTAAGTTAGTTAACTCGTTTAGTTGTTGAACATCGTTACACACTCACACACACACACGCACACGCACATGCCAAGCACACACGCACACTGTTGGGCATATGTATGTGTGCGATTGTTGTTGTTGTTGTTGTTGTTGTTGCAAATGTTGAGCATTTTTTGTTATCAGCTGCTTCTTCTTCTATATGAACTATTATTAGGCGTTTGTTTTTGTTGTTGTTTTTGTATATCTTTAATACTTTGTTGTCAGCTCTGCTTCTACTTCTTTTGTTGTTGTTAGCACCTTTTGTTGTTGTCGTTGTTGTTGGTTTGTTGCTGTTAAAATTCTGATCACATCATAATTATAATTATAATTATAATTATGTTTTATGTTTGTGTTTATGATAATGTGCTCGTTGTTGTTGTTGTTTGTTGCTTGTTGTTGTTGTTGGTTAACTGTAAAATTAATGTTGTTTTTTTTTATGATTATTATTAGAATTTTTTTGGGTGCACCAAAACAAGTTCAAATCTTAAGTTGTGTTTTTGTTAAGCACAGCTGCAGCCACACACACACACACACACACGCACACACACACATGTGTATACACTGTAACAAAATGTTTTTGTTGCATATTTGGGTTAAAGAAAATGTTTGCAGCATTTATTTGATTTGATTTTTGTTCTATATTAAATTGTTTTATTATTATTGCTGTTGTTGTTGTTGCTGTTGTTGTTGTTGTTGTTGCTGCGCGCTTGTCCGTCCGCGTGCGATTTTTTTGTGCGACAGGCAGAAGCAGCAGCGCCGCCGCTTTTGAAAACGGTTATAAAATCGCACGACACAAAATTTTGTGCTGCGGCAACGGCAACGGCGACGACGACGGCTGCTTCTGCTGCGGCTGCTGTCGTTGTCGTTGTCGTTGTCGCTGCTGTTGTCGCCATTTTTGCTTGGCAAAACTTTTGTGCACTTTGCACTCGCTCTCATACACAAATACACACACACAGAGACACGTGCATGCATATACATATATACATATATATGCAGCTAATGCGCTCTCGCTCACGCACACACACACAAACACATATGGCGAGAGAGGACAACGACAACTACAACGACACAAATAACAAACACACACACACACACACACACACATACACAGTCACCCGCACCCGACGCCAACGACGACGACGACGACACACACAATCAAAAACTCATTCGGCTACTTGGGTGCACACGCCTCCTCGTGCTGGCAGCCCTCGGCCCTAAAGCACGCTCGGCCAGCAGGCAGACCAAGCATTTCTATGTGCCACACCCCTACGCCCTTTGCATGGGGACTCTAATAAAAAGTCAGCCAGCCGCAGCAGCAGCAGCAGCAGCAGCAAGCCGAAAGCCAATAAAAACAAAAAACAACTCGAAAAAAAAAACGTGCCGAGACGAAGGTTTTGCGACAATATGCGACGACGACGCTGACGCTGGCAGCGCTGCTTGCGTTTGCCTTCGACCAATGACACTCGACGACAATATTAAAGAACTCACACACACACACACACACATACACAGCGACAGCGTGTATATACGAAGCATGCAAAAAGCGAATCTCAAAAAAACGAAATGTCGTCGTCGTTGTTGTGTGGCTGGAATGGGGGCGAGCAGCGCTGCTGCTGCAGATGCTGAGGGACAGCAAAATATGTATAAAAAAAAAGAAGAAAAATTACGCAGCCACACAGAGTACCTCAAGGCAGGCGACAGCAGAGACGACGACGACGACGACGTCGACTATGTAATCCAATCGAATCGAGAACAAACACACACACACACACATACACACGCGCGCACGCACACAGCAGAATGAGAGGGGGAGGTAGAATAAAAAACGAACGCAATTGAAACGCCGAAACCAATCCAGAGGACGCACAAAATGACGAAGCAGAAGAGCAAAAGGCGACGGCAGCAGCAGCAGCAGCGACAAGCGACAAACGACGCGCGACACTTGTGTGTGTATGTGTGTGTGTGTGTGTGTGTGTGTGAGTGCGAGTGGGAGCGAGAGCATGGCAATTGGAATGCAAGCCAAAAAGCAGCAGCTGAGCGCACAGAGCAGAGCGAGAGCGTTGTCGTCAAACGACGAGCGCGACCCCTACAACAACAGTTAGCCAGGCAGCCAGCCAGTGGCGACAATTGAGGGTAGTCATTTTTTTTTTATGCGCGTCCAGTATATAGCCAGCCAGTCAAGGACTATATACAGCTATGTGGGCGGAGGGTGTATGCATGTGTGTGTGTGTGTGTGTGTGTTAGGGGCAGTTTTTTATGGTTTGTCCAAGTTTCACTTGCAGCACATTTGCTGCATTTGCATTTCGCATTTATCACAGAGTTTCCTTTTTTTCTTCTTCTCTTCTTTTTCTTTGCACATCAAAAACAAAAACACAAAAAAAAATTATTATTATTATTATTTTTATTTTTTTTGCTGCATTTGCATTCAACTAAAACTGTAAATTCTCGTTGATGAAGCACAGTAAAAAAAATTTATAAAAATAAATAAAATATGTAAAAAAATTTTTGAATAAATTGAAAAACAAACGTGAAAATTGTTTTTAAAAAAAAATCTTTTTTCGATTTTGGTTTAATTTTTTTTTTTTTTTTGATTTTTTTTGCAGTTGTTCTGCGCTTTGCCGTTTTAGCGACGGCAAAACAAGACGCGCGCGCGCAACAGCAGCAACAACAACAAAACAGAAACAGAACGCAACGCAACGCAACAGAACAGAACAGAACAGAACAGAACACAACACAACGTACAGAGGAAACGTACACAACAAAACGACAACGAGGAGCGTCAACGACAGCGACAACGACAACGGCAACGGCAACGGCAACGATAGCGACAGCGACAACGACAGCGACGGTGGCAGTGGCAGTGGCAGTGGCAAAGTCGGCAGCGCAGCCAATGCCGGTGGGGGCGACAGTGCAGCCACAGCCACCACAGCTACAGCTACAGCTACGGCAACGGCAACGGCAACGTCTATGGCCGCGACGATAAAATATCGGTAAGCAGTTCAGTTCGCACAAGAGAGATGACGGCGACGGCGGCGACGACGACGACGACGACGACGACGGCGACGACGGCGACGACGATTGCGATGCGATTGCGATGGCGATGCGGCAGCGGCAACTCAACTTTACTATTTGAAATCACATCCAACGCACGTCGCCGTCGCGGTTGCTGCTGCTGCTGCTGCTGCTGGCTGCTGACGCTGACGCTGCTGCTGTCGCCGTCGTCGTCGTCGTCGTCGCATGGGCCTGGGCAGTGTTTGGCGCTCGTGCTTGGACTCGGAGACCGAGACCCACCTAGCGGCGAGAAAAGACAGCATAAATACACACACACAAGCACAGCGGCTCTCTCTCATACAGTGCATAAGCTGAACGGCCACTGGTGGCGACCAGCACACACACACACATACATATGTATGCTAGCGCCGCAAGTGTCCATTCGCTTCTGTGCGTATTGTATTGCTTGCTCCCTCACTCTCGCTCATGCCCAGCCCATAAGCAGCAAACACACGCACACACACACAGAGCAATGCGAGAAATAAAAACACACACACACACATATAGGTATCGAGGCAGAGAGAGCGAGAGCGAGAGAGAGAGAGAGTTAAAAGGCGAGCAAGCAGTTCAAAACTGAATGCAAACGCTCGTTTCCCACGTTCGCTCTTAAGAGCGCGCCGTGCGCTCTTTGCTGTTCATTTGGACTCTCTGCGCTATGCACTCTACAATTCAGCCAGCTGTGAATTATGTTAGATGAGTAAATAGTTAAATATTTATATTTGTTATATATATATTAATTATAAATATATATTATATATTATTTTTGTGTGTTTCTTTTATTTGTAATTTTCTTAGTTTTTATTTAGGGCATTTCGAGGTCGTGCTGGCCGCATTCAGTTCAGGTCAACTCATTGTGGGCGCTGGGCATGGCTTGAATCAAGTGTGCACTAATGAAATAATTAATTACGAGCACAAGCAGCCGTTGCTCAAGCTACAAGCGCACACACAGTTATAGTGAGAGATGGGTCTATATACACTTACATATATTTACTTATATATGTATGCATGTGTGTGTGTATTACTGCTTGCTGGACATCTTAGCTTTAAGTGTGTCTCTCTCTCTGTGTGTGTGTGTGTGAGTGAGTGTATCTATTTATGTTTGTGTGTGTGTGTGGATGGGGTGTCGCCTTTTTGGTGCAGCCGAAAAAGCGAACACAACAAATCAAATCAAATTTAATTAAACCACTTTAAGCGATTTCTTAGCCACAAAATGCTATTTCTCTACAAATATATATGTACATATATGTATGTATGTATGTATATACATATACTATATGTATGTATAAAATACATTATAAAAAATTGAAACTGTTTCAATTGGATATCGAGTGCCGTCGGCAAACTTGATTGATCATCGATTCATTTACTTGTCATTAGCTTTTGCTATTCGATATCAAATTCCAAACAACAAATACGAAATAAAATTGATTAAAATAAATTATTTAAGCAATTTTTAGTGCATGAAAAAATAAATATCATAATAAAATAAATAATAATCATAAATAAATAATAAATAAATAATAAATAATAAATAAATAATAAATAATAATAAATAAATAATATGCAAAAAATAAGAAACATAATAATTAAAATATATAATTTAATAAATTTGATATGACTTAATAAACATACTTATTGAAATCTTATTAAAATTATTTTAATAAAATTTATATCATTTTTTTTTTTTGGGCAAATATTCTAGATGAAGAAGTAATTTTTTTTTTTAATATTTTTTTTATTTTTATTTTTTTATCATTGTTCTTTATTGTTGCAGCTTATTATTATCTAAGACTGAGTAATTAATTAGTTTAATTATTAAAAACTATTTTGATTTTATTTTTTTTTATTTATTATAAATAAATATTTTAGTTAATTTTATTTTGAACACAAGTTTGTTGTTTTAGTTTTTTCTCCCACATTTGATTAAAATTAGCTAATTATTAATAACATTTAATTAAAATTAGTTAATAAGTTTTAAAAGACATTTCTTAAGCAAAGTATTTTTTGACATTTAATTAATTTAATTTCAATTTGCAGTACAAAAAGTCTTTTATTTTTATTTCATTTATTTATAAATTTTATTTATTTAATTTGTTTAAATTTTATTTTATTTTTAAATTTTACTTAGAGTTTTTTTTTTTTTAATAAAAATTCTTATATTCTTTGTGTTTAATCAAAATATTTAATAGACTTGAATTCTTTTTAGTTATTTTTCTTCATTGAAAAATGTTTTTTCTTATTTATTTTTTTTAAGCTTAAAATTTAATCTTATTTTTTTTTAAATTAATTTAATTTTTATTTTTACTACTTATTTATTTTTATTATTAATGCATTTTTGGTTTGTTTAAGAAATATATATTATAAAAAATGTATCTAAAAAATTCAAATTTATATAAATATATAATTTTTTGATTTTTATTTTAGCTATAATTGAAAGGCTCATTTGATAATTGATTTAGATTTATTTACATCTGTTTTATCTACTTAAGATATATATAATATATGTATAAATATAGAAATCCAAAGATTGTTCTATATACATACACATGTATATACATATATCAATAGTTGTGTACGATTTGCATGCAAATAATTTGTTTATCTTAACCTTCCTTCCCTTCCCTCTTCGTTTTTTATTTTGGCAGCTTCCTTCTGCTGCATCTCAGCACTCATGGTACCGTTAGCTGCTTAAGTCGCTTCGTAATCGTCAACGATATATACTATTTACATACATATGCATATAGGAACATCTCTATACATACATACATACATATGTTTATGTACATATGTATGTGTGTACATAGAGCTCTCCTTTTCCCACACGCATTCAGCACCAACAACAATCGACGACAACTGCGACGTCAGCCAATGGAGCCAACGAATGCGGTCGGCAGTGCCACCCTAAGGCCCCACCCCACACCTACCCACCTCTCTCACGCTGCCATGCTGCCCACGCAACGAATGTGACACAGTGAAATGTGTCGCGCGTCGAACGTTGTCGTCGCGTCGGCAGCCGCGCCCCTCGCCGCGACGCCTTGCTGTGGCCCTACCCGTTCGAAAAAAGACAGCATTGGTCAAAGCCAACGGATGGCCGCGCATGGCTCTGAGCAAGAGCGAGAGACAGAGAGCGTGAGCGAGCGAGCGAGCGAGCGAGAGCGCGCTAACGAACAGGCGTGCGTGCGAGTGGGCTACAGCTAGAGCATGCCGTTCGCTTGCACGCATACAGCAATTGCCACTGTGCTCTCACTCTTATGACAATGTCGGCAAAGCAGTGCGAATGCCTTGTTTGCAGCATTGCTGCTGCTGCTGCTTGGTCAAGGGGGGTGGCTGTAGCGAGCAGAGCAAGCGAGAGAGACAGGGAGAGGGCAGGGGAGAGCAAAGATGAGTTTAGGGCCAAGCATAAAAATCGCAACAAAAGTGCGACAATTGCGACAACTTGACCCAATAGCCAAATAAATATTGATATGCATCAAAATGTTTATGAATAGATCATAACTGTTATTTGGCGAGTGGCACTTCAATTGCTGTTGCTGTTGTTGTTGTTGCTGCTGTTGTTGTTGTTGTCGGGTTAAGCAGACGCTCAAACTTCAAATTGGAGTGTGGGAGCGTCGCGGTCTTTTGTTAGCCAATCTGAAGGTCGTTAAGTCCAGGCCCCAAACACTCTCGCACTTAGCTGCTTCCTCTTTATCTCTCTCTCTCTCTCTCTCTCTCTCTCCCTCTTTGTCTCTCTGTCTCTGTCTCTGTTTGTGCGCTTGCCAAGGATGGCTAAACCGGTTTACATTTTGAGCTGATTGCAATTGAGGTTTTAGCGCGCAGCATTTGAATTATCTCAACACTCGCAAATAGTTGCAAATTATCAAATACTTTGGCTAAGCGATCGCACTTCCACCCGCAGCATCACTTCTTGAAGACTTCTCTCAGCAGGACAGCGCATGGGAGACTGATGAAAACAGCCTTAGATATGTGTGTGTGCTTGTATACATAGATATAACTTAACTATATATGATAATATTATATAACATTTGATGCATAAGATATATCTCAGTGATCTGAAATATAACTCTTCCTTACTCTTCCTCTATTCCCATGTTCATAAATGTAAAACTTGGGAAAGCAATTTATTCTTTCATATCTTTAATATTTCTACATATGTCGAATCGACATTAGAATTCGAACTCTTGATATCAGTCCATAAATCAGTTCGAATACGAAATCTTTTTGAAACTTTGATGCAGTTTGAATTCGAAATCTTTTTGAAATTTTATGCTACTTATTTTTCAGTTCGAATTCGAAATATTTTTGAAATGTTATGCTACTTTATAAATCAACTACTAATTCGAATTCGAAATCTTTCGGAAATTGATCTTACAACATATGTTAGTTCAAGCTCGAATTTGAAATCTTGCAAAAATTTGATATCAGTTTATAAATCAGTTCGAATTCGAAATCTTTTGGAAAATTTATGCAACTTTTTTTATCAGTTCAAGTTCGAATTCGAAATCTCGTAGAAATTGTAAGCAAACTTTTTAATTTCAGTTCTAATACCAATTCGAAATATTTTCGAAATTGTATGCTACTTTATCTGTATATCAAATGCTCTAATTCGAATTCGAAATCTTTCGAAAATTGCATATTAATATATCAATACAATAATTAATACAATATATCAGCTCGAATTTGAGTTCGAAATCTTGCAGAAATTTGATATTACTTCACATACATTCATATAAGTTCGATATTGAACTCGAAATCTTTCAGAACTACATATTATGCATAACATATCGAATTCGAATTCGATATCATTCATACATACAGTATGTATGTATGTATGTAAATCAATTCGATATCGAATTCGTCATCTTTTAGGAGTTGCATACACATTACTTCATATGTAAGTTCGATATCGAATTCTTTTAGAATTTCATATTACATGTATCAAAACGAAGTCGAATTCGAAATCATTTATACAGATCAATATCAGTTCGAAATGGAATTCGAAATCTTTCAGGAGTTACGTATTACTTAATGTATTGGTTTTATATCGAGTTCGAAATCTTTTAGAATTACATATTAAATGTATCAGATTGATATCGAATTCGAAGTCCATCAAGAATTACATGGTAAAGCATACATATATCAATTCGAAGTCGAACTCGAAATCTTTTAGAATGACTTTTTGTATATTTATGTATGTATGTACATATGTACATATATTCAGATGGAAGACGAATTCGAAATCGTTTATAAATATATACTATGTATGTATGTACATACATATATCAAATCGAAGTCGAATTCGATATCTTTCGTGAGTTACATATTACTATGAGTTTGAATTCGAATTCGAAATTATTCATGCATATATCCGTTTGAATTCGAATTCGAAATCTTTTAGGAATTACGTAATACAAAATATACCAGTTCGAAGTTGAAATTGAAGTCTTTTAAAATTACGTATTACATTAATATATCAATTCGATATCGAATTCGAAATCACTCATACAAATGACTGTCAGAGCGAAGTCGAATTCGAAATCATTCTGGAGTCATATATTGTAGCACATCACAGTTCGATATCGAATTCGAAGTCAATCAAGAATTACAAATTACAACACATATCAGATCGAGATCGAATTCGAAATCTTTCACAAACTACATATACCTTCTTATGTATGCACATCAATTCGAACTCGAATTCGAAATCCATCGGCTATCCCAACATACATATCTTATATATAATAAAAATCGTTTTTTCATAATCTACAATCAACTTTAAGCTGCTTCTATTTAGAGAGTTTTGTAAACTTCCTTTATGTGTTGGAAGCATTTCCGATTTGCGTGTGACAGCTGTGACTAGTTCTTAAAGACAATTTCGTTGGGTTTTTTTTTTTTTGGTTAATTTTTGGAGAGCGTTAATTTGTGACAAGAAGATAAATGTGTTGACTCTGCGCTGGCCGCTCGCCCCTCAATCGCCATCGTCGGCTGCCGCACCTATTGCTGTTCTAATGCTGTCACAGAGGGGGCGAGCTCTGCACCTCACTCCCTCACTCACTCAGTCTGGCTGCTTGTAGCCATGGCCAAATGATCAAAGACAAAGCCGAACACGTTGCCGTGCTATTGAAATCAAGCCAAGCCACCGAAGCCACCAAAGCCGCGCCAGGCCAGGCCAGGCCACAGACGAGGGAATTGACCGCAATTATGCGATAAAGATAAAAACAATGTGGTGTCATTTTTATGGTTCTTTTTCGATGCCCGATGTCCGTTGTTCGATGCTCTTGGCTTAGCCAAGTTGCGGGCGGTGCGACAGAGATAGAGCGCACACGCTGCAAGCGGGATGGCAACAAGGTGATAATCTATAATTGCCCTTTGCTGCAACAATTGTTCCTTTAATTCCACCGCCGACGACGACGACGCAGAGCCGACAAAATGTGTCCCTACTGTCGCTGCGGGTCGGGCAGGACGTCAACAGGCAGGCATAGCTCGGCCCAGAGGCAGCGACATTTGGGTAAAACGTGAAACGAATGCGTTGACAGCTTGCGAGTGTTTGCTCTCTCTCTCTTTCTCCCTCTCTCTCCCTCTCCCTCTCTCTCTTGTCTTTGGCCAAATGATTAGGGATCAAAATATCGTTTATAACTCATAATGACCATGACAAATATTGAATAGGACTTCTGTCTCTCTCTCTTCTTCTGTTTCTGCTGCTTCGTCTTTGGGGTCCTTGCGTTGCGGTCAACAGTTGTTGATTGTGTCGTAAAGGTCACGCCAACTGTATAGCCACATGGCGATCACACTGTCCACACTGTCCACTGTCAGCAGCAGCAGCATATGGCCACTCTACACACTCACTCTCTCTTCTTCTTCCTCTTCTTCAGTTAGTTCTTTTACTGCTGCTGTTGTTGTTGCTGCCGCTAATGAAGCGCAGTGGAAATTGCGCGCGGCTGATAATCGCTTAATCGCTTATCAGAAATTGCGCCCATTGCGGCGAGTTGGGCTATCGGTTCCACATTAACCGCAATTAGAGTGACCATGGCACGGCAATTAATTTCACTTCAGTTAATGTTAATTGACATGGCCAGGCCCATGGCACAGTGGTGTCAAATACAAGTTTTCACCCAAATGTCAGACATGGTACTAAGCAGACATTGCAGCAGATGTACTGATAAGGCTTTTGAGTAGTAACGCCTAGTTTGTTATGTTGATTGTCAATCAATTGGTTGGTCAGTCAGTCGGGCAGTCTGAGAAGATGTCAATTATCACCTAACCAGAAAGTTTGTCTGTCAATACTTAAATTAGAGGTAAATTAATCAATCAATCAGCCAAAGTCAGTCTGTCAATCAATCAGCCAAAGTCAGTTAGCCATTCCTTCAATCAGTCAATCAATTAGCAAAAGTCAGTTAGCCAGTCTGTCAATCAGTCAATCAAACAGCCAAAGTCAGTCAGCCAGTCTGTCAATCAGTCAATCAACCTATCAATCAGTCAAAGTCTGTCTCTTAATCAGTCAGTTAGTGGGTTATCAGTCAGTCTATCAATCAATAGGTGAATCAATCTTTTGAATATGTAGATTGAGTCAATCAGTCAGTCAATCAACAATCAATCGCATATGCCAATCAATCAGTCAAGCGATCAATCAGTGAATCTGTCGGTCAATCAGTCAAAGTCTGTCAGTCATACAGTTCATCAATCAGTCAATCAATAAATCGATTCGAAAATGTTAACAGTCGCTCAATCAATCTGCTTATCAATCTGCCAGTTAGTCAATGAGTGGATCAGGCAAAGTCAATCAGTCAAAGTTAGTCAGTCATACAGTTCATCAATCAGTCAATCAATAAATCAATTCGAAAATGTTATCAGTCAGTCAATCAATCTGTTTATCAATCAGCCAGTTAGTCAATGAGTGGATCAGGCAAAGTCAATCAGTCAAAGTCCGTCAGTCATACAGTTCATCAATCAGTCAATCACTCATTCAATCAATCTACTAAGCGGTCAATCAGTGAAGTCAATCAGTCAGTTAACTAGTTTTGAGTCCGTAAGCTTTGCAGTCAGTCAATCAGTCCAGCCACTCCAGTTAGTAAGTCCTTCAATCAGTCATTTGCTCAGTCAATCAATCATTCAGCTTTGTCAACTATTAAATCCAAAAGTTATTCAATCAGACAATCACAATTGATGTGCTATAAACTTGTCTAAACGATATCTCTCCATCGATTCTTCTTCTGCTGCCTTTCATTTTGGTGTAGCAATTTTCATGAGTCTTTGAACCACTGTGCGAGTGCATGGCTATCGCAGTTTTCAATCAACATACTCGTAAATTTGCCAATCGCTGACGCAATTGAAACGCTCTCAAATTACGTATACCCTACACTAGTCTCTAGATAAAAACAAAAACGAAAAAAAAACATTGCCAAAACAGATCGCGGACACGCACAGTGGCTGTCAGCTAAGTCAGCCTCATTGTTCACTTGTTTTTATTTTGTTCGTATTTCTCTTAGTTTTTTTTGTCTTTTTTTAGCGATGTCACCTTGTTGGCACAAGGTAGAGTCGTAGAGGACGAGGGCGAAGGCGAAGGCAAACCGCACAAAAAAAAAAAAAAGGATGCGCCAATGTGGCTGGCAAAACAATGAAATTGTGAAATTTTGGTTGGGTTCAAAGAATGTCATGAGCATTTTATGATTTAATCCCCTTTGTGTGAAGCCAAACATTTACCGGATCAGGCCGAAGTGTGGATCAGGACTCTCGAAACGTAAACACCCTCGAATACACACACACACACACACAGACGGATACAAAAAGGGACAGGATTTGTTATTTGTCGCCGCAGAACTCTTGACTGGGACTGCGGCTCAGACACCTGACATGCGATTAGTGCCGCGGCCAAGTGGACAAGTGGACAAGTGGCCAAGTGGCCAACAAGGGCTCTTGGCCAGGCGTAGGCGATCGTAGTTCCAAGTCAATGTGATTTACTTTTGACATCAGCCTGCCTCAGGCTACCTCCCTGCCTTCTGATACTATCTGGCCGGGATCGGAAACACAAATGCCTCGAGTCATCAGCTGCAATGCGAAGGCAACTGCAACAGCAACAGCAACAGTGAGAGCAACGGCAGACTTTTGGCTAGTCAGTTGGCTAGGGTTGTGCTGGGCTGGGTCGCAGCCAACTTGGATGAGTTGATTGAGCTGGTCGATAGCTGGTCAGTTTGCAGCTGCCTAAATGGGCAAAGCATACTAATCGAGTACATTGATTCAGAGGCCGAGCAATGCTCAAAAGTATTTTCACAACACATGTAAATTGATCTGCAAATGGGATTTGTTCTGACTGATGGAATTGAAGGATTGAATGTATGAGCGAATGATTAACTTACTGATTAAGCGAGTGAATTATACTGTGTGACTGCTTGACTAACAGTTGACAGATTCACTAGATGACTAGCTGAGTGACTGACTGAGGACTGATTGATGGAGTGGCTGACTGCATTACTAGTTGAAAAACTGACGGACAATTGACTAATGGAATGATTGACTGCATTACTAGTTGAGAAACTGAAGGACGACTGATTGAAGGAATGATTGACTAAAAAACTAGTTAACTGATTGACTGATTGATGACTGTTTCGTGGAATGACTGATTAAGTGACTAGGTGACTGATTGATAGAGTGACTGGCTGACTGACTGATTGACGACTGATTGATGGAGTGACTGACTGCATTACTAGTTGAGAAACTGAAGGACGACTGATTGAAGGAATGATTGACTAAAAAACTAGTTAACTGATTGACAGATTGATGACTGTTTCATTGAATGACTGATTAAGTGACTAGGTGACTGATGACTGATTGATAGAGTGACTGGCGACTGACTGATTGATGGAGTAATTGACTAATTGACTGACTGAATGAAAAACTTGTTAGCTGACTGACTGATTGACGACAGGAATGATTGACTGAAGAAAAAATGATTGACTGATTGATTAGTGACTGACTGAATGACAAGTTTAATAGTTGATGATTGAATGACTGAAGAACAAGGCAACTAGCAGAGTGATTGACTGACAGACAATTGATTGATGAACGGATTGATTAAAAGTTGACTGATTTACTGTCAGACTGAACGACTGATTGACTGATTGAACGAGGAAGAAGGAATTTCTCTTAGACTTCATATCAAAGCGAGAGAAGCTCTAAAGTAAATCAAGTCAGTTTTTTGTGTGCTTTTGCCTTTGTAACTGTCGCTAGTTCAATGCGAATTGCATATTGAAAATGATTGATTTGAGCCGTGCAATGCCGGTGAATTGTTGTAGCATGAGAACTTGAGCTCTATGCATTTCATAGTATGCAGTAGCTGTAGTTGCTGTAGTATCATCTGCGCATTTGCGATCGTGAGAACTGCACTTAATTGATTTCCACATGCATGTGCCTCAAATGAGTTTGCTTATAGTTCAAGCTCTACGCATGAGCGTCACAAATCTGATGTAATCTCCGAGCTGGGATTGAGCTCGGGTTCGCGGGTTCAGAATCAGGTTCAGTTTCTGGTTAAGTTCGGTTCGATAGATAAAAGCAGCGTCTTCGAGAAAGTCTTTTTCGAAACGTCAAGCTAAAGTGTGTGTGTTTACGAGTATAGCGAATCGAATCGAATCTGTGGCCATCTGCCTCGTTGTTCAGGCGACGCTAGTTCAACGGCGACCTGAGCACAAAGCTTCCTGTGCCATGCCCTTTGTTTTCTCAGTCAGATCGGACTGTGTGTGTATGTGTGTTTATGTGAGTGTGTATGCCTTATCTAAAAGACCAAGCTCTTCGCCTGCGGCCTGTTGCTGCAATTTTTCATTATTCGTACTCTTTAAGTGATCGATCGAAATTAAATAAGAAAAGTAAGCAACGAGAAAGGAGGAAAATGCCCTGCCGATTGCCTGGCGTCCCACAATAAAAAAAAAAAAAAAAGAAAAGGGAACCAGCGACTGGCCCCCAAACCGTCACAGCCACAGCAACAGCCATAGCCACAGCCACAGCCACAGCCACAGACTCTGGCACTGACCAGAGTTCTGACTGTGGCTGGGGAATGCGATGGTTAATGTGCGTTTAGATACGAAGACATGTAATTTTCCCAGCCCCATTGCGATCGGTCGCACAGCCAGCCAGCCAGCCAGCCAGCCAGCCAACCAGCCGTCCAATTGTCTGACTGCAACTTCGATGCTGAGCCAGCCACTCAGTCGCTGGCATTGGAGGGGCTGTGCCAGCTTAGTCCTTCCCCCAAACCCGCCAGCTGCTCGCCAGCCATTCCAACTCTTTTATATATATTTCGTTATTTTGGCTCCGGACAGTTGTCAATGGGGCAGATCACAACAGGAACGCCTGGGGAGCTGCCGAGGCTGCAATCGTGCACTGACGGCCTTTGATTATGATGCCAACCAATGCCTGGCTCCATATGCTCTATGCTCTATTCCCATATTGCTGCGGATTCGATCCTTATTACATGCTAGCTACTGCACTGGGGACATAGCTGAAACCGAGCCAACTAACTGCTTGTAAACCTATGAAGATGCACGCAAGCTGCATTCGCCTTCAACATCATCATGATCAGCATGATCAGCATGATCATCATGATCATCATTATTATTATTGTAGTCATAGTTGTGGTTTGCTGTTGCCACCTGCACAAGCACCTGTAAAATGCAACTTGAAATTGTTAAAGAAATTTTAATTGGGGTTTAGTTGTCAAAAAAGAATTTAAATTTAATAAGGGGCTGCATTAGAAGTGGGCGTGGTTCAATTACAATTATTAAATGGGCTCTTAAGAAAATATATATATAGAATTGTATATTAAGTAGATAAAATTCATGTTTCTTGAGGCTAACCTTTGACATACTATATATAAAATATTCGAATATACGGTCACACTGATTCGTTTTCTCTCTTTTAAATGAAAAAAACTTACTATTTAGCTTTTGCCGGACAACAGTGATGCACTCAAAGAAAAGAGACCAGAA
Source organism: Drosophila leonis (assembly GCA_035045365.1). NCBI lineage: Eukaryota > Metazoa > Arthropoda > Insecta > Diptera > Drosophilidae > Drosophila > Drosophila leonis. The sequence continues at coordinate 7,266,615 of JAWNPC010000481.1, read as the reverse complement.
TTGGTCAATAGAAAAGATGTAGTGTTCCACCAGGATAATGCGAGACAAGTTTGATAACTCACCAAAAGCTATTGCAGCTTTAATGGGATGTACTACCACACCCACCATATTCTCCTGACTTGGCACCTTCGGACTATTACTTGTTCCGGTCTTTGCAGAATTTTTTGGTTGGTCAAACTTCAGCTCAAATCAGGACGTCAAAAACCACTTGAACCCGTTTTTTGCCAGCAAGGATCAAAAATTTTATGAGCGTGCAATCAATCTCTTGCCCGAAAGATGGCAAAAGGTATTAGATCAAAATGGAGAATACAAAATTTCATAAAAAAACGAAATTACTTAGTGAACGACCCAATATATACAATTGTATATTAAGTAGATAAAATGCATGTTTCTTCAGGCTAACATTGGATATCTACGCAGTTAACATAACATAATTTAATATACGGTCACACTGATTATTCGTTTTCCCTCTCTTAAATGAATAAAACTTACCATTTAGCTATATTTTACTTATAATTATAAATCATTAGACACATTTTGAGCTAAGTTTCTTAACATTGGCCTCGAATTATACAATTGACATTTGTCTTAAATGCAAACGGTCACACTGATCGACAGATATCAAAACTATTTTCGCTGTCTTATGACAGTTTTTTTTGTGTTGCCTTTTCTTATATATTTTTGTAATTTTTGTTGCTGTTGTTGTTGTTGTATTGCGATCGAGCCTCTGTTTAATTAACGAATGAATCAAGCGAGATCTGCACAGCATCACCGCATGCTGGGCTCGCGATTCACACATTGGACTTTGCTGGGCTGGCCAACTTTCCCATTGCTGTTGTTGGCCAGCTGAGCTGAGCTGAGCTGAGCGACTCGCCTAGACCCAACTGCAGCGCAAATTGTTTACAATTCGAAAAATTGTTGCCGCCTCTGTTATCTGCGGGCACATCTTAACGAACACGCAGCTCCAGAGTAGCCCCAACCGCTGCAGAGCAGGAGGTCCCCATACCTAAACTGAAACTGAATCTCAGCTGAACTGAACTGAACTGAACTGAACTGTTCGGAGCCATCTCGCAGCCAGCCTTGTGTTGTTCAGTGTTGGTTAATTTGGCATCATTCATCGTGGCCAAAGCCAAATGTCATGCAATGGCTAAGACCCCGCTTCGCTAATTACAGCCTCTTGTTTGTCCATGTGTGTGCGACTGTATGTCTGTCTGTCTGTGTGTGTGTATGTGTGTGTGTGTGGCAAGTGCCGCAATAGAAGCTTCTGACTCCTCACGTGACACTACATCACGCAGCGTGCCAGATCGAATGCAATTGATCACCACAACCTGGGTGTCATTCTTATCGACTGTGGCCTGTTTCTTCACCTTCTTCACCCCAGCCCTTGCTCTTCATCTTCATCTCCATCTCCTCCTTCTCCTCTGTTGGCATTGTTCATGTCAATAGTTGGTTACCAATGCGATCAAGCGAAATTCCATTTATATTTTAAGATTTGATGAAGTATTCAGTTTGACGATATTCCCAATCTCAGGAACTTTAGATGATTCTACCATAATATATGTAGGTCAAAATGCTTATAGAATTATGCTAAGCATTCTCTCAGTTTATATGTGATAATAATGACAATGACAATGATCATGACCATGATAATGACAAAGATAATGATAATGACAACGATAATGATAATGAGAATAAAAATAAGCATGATGACATAACGACAAGAATGATGATAATGACAATGATGATGATAATGATAATGACAATAATAATAATAATTATAATGGCAACGATAATGATAATGATAATGAAAATAAAAATGATCATGATAATGACAATGATGATGATAATGACAATGATGAAAATAATGATAATGCTAATGATGCTGATAATGATAATGACAATAATAATTAAAGCGATAATGAAATGACAATGATAATAATTATTATAATATCAAGAATAATGATAATGATCATGATAATGAGAATAATAATATGACATTGATAACTGTAATGATCATAATTATGAACATAATTAAGAATAATGACAATGATCATGACAATGAGAATGACACTGACTTGACATGGCATGATATTGATAATGATAATGACAATAACGATGACAATGATAATGCGAATGATAACTGTAGTAATATTATTAATCAAGATATTGGATAATGATAATGAGAAGAACAACAATACTAATCATGATAAGGATAATGATAATGATAACAATATGAATGCAAAAATGTGTCTAAAATGAATGCAAATCTCTGAAATTATGTTTTCTTTTTGTTGTTGTCTAATAAGATTTATTCCTAGAAGAGGTATCTTGGCTTTAATTACCCTTTGTCTGAAGCGATTTGCAGAAGTCAGAAACTAAAACTGTTCAGGTTTGCATTCATTCCATCGAATCATAAAGAATTCAGCTAAGCGACAGACTGGTCTCGGCAGACACTTCTGCTCGATTGTGGTGAGGAATTATGAAATTGCATGGGTAAATATTTTGCCTAGAAGGCTACAACTGTAGCGAGGCAAACGAGTTATGAATTTAATCATAACTGGGAATCACTGACCCATTAAGTTGATGAGATCACCCAAACTGATCCACTTTGCATTTGGCCAAATGGCCAAATGGCCAAATGGCCAAGTTGGCTCTGTTGACATTTGTTGACCAGTTTCTTGGCCAGTGGAGTGGCCATACAGTGGAGTGGTGTATAGTGTGCTGGAGTGGTCTGTGGAGTGTAGAGCTCGCCCCGACGCGCATAATATGAGTGTATATGCAATCGCCGGAGGTGGAAACAACAAAGAGATCTGTAAGCGACAACAATAACAACAGCAACGACGATGTCGGCGACGGTGACGGTTGTCGACGGTGGCGTTTGCGTGTCAAGCGACATCATTTGCATAACAATGCTGGGGACGATTCAAATTTTTGGTCTCCCAGAGCAATTTTCAGACACACACACACAGAGAGAGAGAGATACAGAGAGAGAGAGAGAGAGAGACGCCCTCTGGCACCTGCTCATACACATTTAGATATCAACGAGTACATTAATGATTTTCAGTTGAAGTCGGCGGCGTCACAAATCGCTGGCAAATACCTGCACACACGCGTATGCATATGACATTATCCAAGACACTAGCCACACACACACACACCACACACTCAACCTCTCTGCCTCGCTCCCGCGGTAGATCTTCAGCTGCGTTGGATTGCGTCGCCAATGCGGAACGGAACGAAGCGAAGCGGGCGTGTTGGAATATTGCGATCCGCGGCGAGCGCGCGGGGCTGGCCAACCCACAGCTGTTGAATAATTTATGCGCCACTGTTGTCAGCGGCACCTCCTCCGAGCTTGTGAGCTCGAACTTCAGCTAGAGCTACGGCCGTAGCTGCGGCAATGTCGCGCTGTTGCGTCGACTTTTCACGTAACCCCGGTCGCAGCTTGGGGGAGAATTATTTGCGTTCGCCTCCTTGCGTTTCTAATTAAGCGAGAGAAATATTCAAAACCTTTGCCATTGTTTCAGCGATTTTCAAGTTCAATTTACATAACATTCCTAGCCGCCCCGTCGCATCGCGTCGCATCGCGTCGCCCCATTTTCTATATGTATATGCAACAATATTTTTCCATTTCAACTCACAGCAACTATTATATACTGCTATGTAGATATTTCTCTTCATGTTGTCGCTGCTATTAAAGTCACAGCCTTGAATTGTTAATCTGCTTCGGCAATGCGAAAGGTTCAAGGCCAGCGACGTGTCGCCCCCGGTGAAAGGTCACAAATGCAATCGGTGCGCAGATCTGCCGGATCTGATCTATCTTCGAAGTTAACTTTGTAATCTTTTGCTGCAGGAAATTACGCATCGATTTCATAATTCAACTGCATAATAATAATAATAATAACAGCAGCAGCAGTTCGTAATCAATGTGTTAATCCTGCAATGCATCCGATTTCCGAGGCAGCTGCTTGCTGTCATTGGCTTTGGCTTTGGCTTTGGCAGACCCTTTTTGCCTATTATCAACTGCTGAACGCCATTTTCTAAACAACAAATATGATATTACATAACGCTAGACTAGATTTCTATGCCATGCAGCATCATTGTCTAATGGGATTTGTGAGAAGCAAGAAATTGCATTGGGCAAGCAGCTAGATAGTTTGTGAAGAGCTCTGTCTACGATCCATGAATATTGTTAATATAACGAAATTTTATAGATCAAGTTGACAGATGACATCTTTTTTAATAACTAACTAACATATTATTGCAGATCTGTTTTCTGTTCACTCTGGCAAAGAGATCAATAGATCAGAGACTAGTATATTTGACAGTCTCACAGTCTCACAATACATCCTTGCATCGTTAAATATTATAAATGTTGATGAAGATGAGGCAAGAGCATAGAGTTGTCAGGGCGTGCATGAGTCGCATTTGGGGCATTGAGTGGCCTTAAGTACTTGGCAATTGTCTGTTGTTTGTCGGCTGTATTCGCACATCCTGGCAAACAATTGGCCACGGCTGTGCCGTGCTGGTTCAATCAAGGAAGCAACTGTCTCGATTCCCAAATGATGGGCTAAGTAGCGGGCCCGATGAGCCAGCGCAATGATATGATGTGAATAGAAAGGCGGCCAGGCGCTTGGTATCATAAATGATAATAATTTCTGTAAATAAATATTGTGTAATCATCGCCAGACGCCATTATCAAGACGCACACGCTTCGACCCCTATAAGCAAGTTCTGCGGCTGCTGTTGTTGCTGCTGCATTATTATGCTGTCATTTTTTGTTTTTTCGAATAGAAATCCCAATTCTTGCGATCCGCTGCGACAGGCCAAATGACGAGCATGATATTGAAGACATGGCCAGGGCCATCTGCTTGGCTCAGACAGCATGGAGGACTCGCTGTCGTCCTTTTCCACAACGTATTTGTACAGCAGCGAGCAGCGAGCAGCAAGCATTGTGCCTACGCACATTTGCCCATTGTCTGCCTTGGCATTGGCCTCCATTGTTTAGACACTTACGCAACATATTGTATATGGTCCTGGGCATGACCGTGGCGGTTGAAGGGCTGAGATCTTACTCACCCTCTCCCACTTTCTCCCTCCCTCTCTCTCTCTCACACGCACACACACACTCTCTCTAAGGTAAGGGTAGTCTAAATCTAGTTCACAACATATCCTTCATATGTACATATTTTGCTTTTCATAATCCAGGCGGCAGAGTTCCCACAATGAAATACTTATAAGGTAATTGCCAGGCAAAGCGTATCTTTTCAAGTTCAGCACTTACCTAAGTAAATACGCGAGTATATAACAGACTGTGTGTGCGAGTGTGTGGGGGTGTGTGAAAGTGTTGCCACCATTGCTCTAAATTGATAATGAATTTGCAGCTAGTCTAGATGGCAGTGAATGTTTTATATGCCAGGCAAATTATTGTTATCAAATCAATAAATGCTTAAGCAAATGTATAAAATATTAATAGTCATTAATAGCTTGTGAAAAGAGCAGTTAGCAGGTTTTGTGCAACACGAACGATTTGTTGTGTGTCCGCACATCTGTCCGTCCGTCCGTCCGTCTGTCCGTATGTCCGTATGTCTACGCGTCTCTTCGCTCTACATATGAACGCAAACCATTTCGAAACTATAGACACTTGGAACTTTGAAACCTATAGTCGTTGGTACCCTAGTCTTATGTGGTGTTTAGCTACGTCCACTAGGGGCGTGGCAAGGCGGGAAACACTCTAACTATTGTAGTATAACAGAAAGTCTATTATTTACAGTATTAGAGACTTGAAATATTGAATATATTTGCTCGTGCACATGTAATATATAGTAGATATAATATCTGCCCCTAAAGGGCGCTAGCTAGAGCCCCAAATTAAGGCACGTAACTAACTGTTTAGATTATCTATAGATACAAAAATTATATGTCTACGCCCCCTTGGGGGTTTTGGCAAAGTGGAACTGACTGAGGTTTTTTACAAATTCTGTTAAATTTTGAGACTGGAAATTTGGAACAAGTACATCGTATAAAAACAGATAGTTTATGTATCTACGCCCATTGGAAATATCGGATAAATCTAAAACTTCTAAAGTTTTAGAGCTGAACTTTCTCCTGAGATTTATTTAAATGATTTAACTGTTTTTTCGATCCTATTTTTTAATTACTTAAAAGATGAACAATTTAATTTAGTTCTTGAACCAAATGTTTTTCCTATGGACATTAAAAAAGTTTTGATACTTTAAAGATATATTTTTCTGATACATTTTTCTATTAAAAGTGTTTCTCCATTGAGCTTCTAGCTAAACCAACTTGAGTTAAATTTTGTGTTAAATCACAAATTAGAATGAGTTAAAACCGATTCACTCTAGGTTTTAGCCTTAGCTTTAGCTCCATTACAGCTGCTTAGCTCAGGTAAATTTCTAATAAATCTATCTATAGATATCTAGCTTAGTTTCTCTTGCATTTCATTATCTATATTCAAGCTAACATGTTTCAATTTACAAACTGTTGAAAGATGAGCTTATGAAGTTTTATGTAGCTACGAAAGCAGAAGCCCCTATGCAGCTATCAAGTAGAGAGGGTGAGAGAGAGAGAGAGAGAGGGAGAGAGGGACAGCTAGAGAGATGGGGTGGGAGATAACGATGTCATAGTCAATTTTCTTGTGGATAGCGACACGGCATGCGAGTGATAGCGTTACTTGGAACTACATTTACACATCTTTGGGGTACGTATTCGTCTTCGTATCTCTAATTAAGTCCAAATTTATGCGCGTGTTCAGTGAGGACGATGAAACAAACGGCAAACGGCGAACGGCAAACGGCAAACGGCAAACTGCACAGCCAAAGACGTTACCTTTATTTATTTTTTTTTTCCACTTTCAAGCATTAATTGCGAGTGGACTGAGTAATAACTGCGACTACGAAATCGTAGCTAGCCAAGTGGCAGCACCTAGAGATGAGCGCGTGTCGATTATAATTAAAATAAAATAGATTTACGCTTGGCATGCTCCATTTCGAAATATAAGCTTAACTATAAATATGTGAAGAGTATTACTAAGAGTCTGATATGGAATATGATTGAGCTGATTCATTAGCTTTATATTAGTATTGGTATTAGCATGGCAATATGTCAATGAGCGATAGATAGAGAGAGAGAGAGAGAGAGGAAGAGGAAGAGATAGAAATATAGAAATATAGAAAATAGATAGATAAAGAGATAAAGAGAGACAGAAAGAGACATAGATAGATAGATACAGAGAGACTGAGAGAGAGAGAGAAAGAGAGAGAGAGAGAGAGAGAGAGAGAGAGAGAGAGAGAGAGAGAGAGAGAGGGAGAGGGAGAGAGAGAGAGAGAGAGAGAGAGAGAGAGAGAGAGGGAGAGGGAGAGAGAGAGAGAGAGAGAGAGAGAAATATAGAAAAGAGATAGGTAGAGAGATAAAGAGAGACAGAAAAACAGAAAGAGACATAGGTAGATAGATACAGAGAGACTGAGAGAGAGAGCGAGAAATGGAGATAGATAGAGAGAATGATCCATAGATATGTATAGAGAGAAAGGCAGAGAAGGGGCAATAGAGAGAGAGAGATAGAGATAGAGAGAGACAAAGACAGATATAGTGAGCGACAGATCTCTCGTGAGCTATGTTTATATGCAAGTTGCAGATCGTGTCACGCTGCCATCTCTATTTGGCTGAGCCTCCCACAGATGAGTGACGCACGACGACAGCGACAACGAATCTTCGTGGTCAGCCATTGGCCATTGGTTGGTTCGGTTGGGCTCTATGGGCATCGTGTAACATAGTATGCATGGCATCGAGTATATTTAGTACTTGTGAATGAGAGTGGAGTGCACACACACACACACACACACACACACACACACACGCACACACAGACATTTCTGGCTGCCGCTTACATGTAGAGTACTTGGTTACATGCTCGATAGCTGCGCTGCGGCCGTGCAGAGGCGCAATATCTTGGCATAATAAATCCATTTAATATATTGTATTTAAACCGTTCGTTATGATCTCCGCGCTCGCTTCTGCAACGCCCTGATTGCTTCGCTATTAATGCAACGGCCAGCGACCAGCGACCAGCCACCATGTTGCAGCTCTTTCAAATGTTTAAGGCAGAGCCACTCCATATGACTCGTACGACTCAACGAGTGGCCATAGTCTTAGCCCGTACTCGTAGTCGTACTTAGTCACGCTCAGGCGCTCAGCGCTGCGCTGTGATTAGAGGACGAATGCTTTTGGGCCCGTCTCCAAGTACGTCTCCACCTGCGGCTTACTGTCGTGTACTCGTAAGCCGTGCCCCCCGTACCGTAACAGCTGCCCGCTTATCTTCAACAAAAAAAAACATACATATGTTTCATATATACACAGACATACATAGGTGTATGCATAATGCTTAGAAATGAGTGTGGCACGTTCGTTCGGGCTACTTGCGATGGATTGTTGCCAGTTGCCAGTTGCCAGTTGTTATTGCTGTTGTTATTGCTATTGCTATTGCTATTGGTATTGCTATTGGTATTGCTGTTGGTGTTGGTGTTGGTGTTGCATTTGGCTGGCTGTCGTTTCACTTGGCACCGATCGCTGAAAGCTAAAATAATGATCGCAGTGGCGATGTCCATATCCATGTCGTTGTCGCTGTCCATGTCGTTGCCGATGTTTGGTTGATGAAGCACCCATAGCCATGGATAGATAGATACCACATATACCCCCAAAACCCATTCACAATTTACGACCATGCGGCCGGGTTTCATGTGCAGTAGCCTATCCGCTAACACACACAGACATGTGCTACCAACCCAATCTATTGGAATCGCTTTTGGCCATCGCATAAACGATTGCAAATCTCAACTGGCAAACGATCTTTTTTTTTGTTTAGTTTTCTGTGCCATCGACTTAAAAAAAAACAGAGAAAAAACACTCTCTTTCTCAACAAACGTAAAATACGTAAGAATTTTCTGAATGAAAGCTCATTATTGTGGAAATTCATGATTTAACATTCAAGCTCATCTGTCTTCTAAGGGAATTGTTTAAGCCTCTGGACCACAGTTTTCATCAAATTCAATATTTCTTTTTGCAAATTCTTTAAAGATTTTTCTTGTGTTTCGATTATTATTAAATTGTGATTTGATTTATTAATAAAAGTTTGTGTTGATTGATTGAAGACTGATTGATTGATGTTAAGATCTACAATAGTTTGCTGAAACTTTAATAGAATTTTCAATGAAAGTTACCTTCAAGCTTGGAAGAGTTAACCCCAAAGTTGGATGAAATGGTAGTCTAAGTGAATGTAATATATAAGGTATGTGTTTTGATATACGTATGTACATATATTGCTGACGATGGCAGCACGCTGGATCGAATTCCACAATCTATGAGCAATATACCCCTTGAAAATGGAAATTTAGAGCAGAAAAATGCATGGCCATTCGTCCGTCTGTTCGTCCACCTGCCCGTCGCTTCGTCTGTCCGTCCCTCCGTCTGTCCGTCCGTCCGTCCATCCATCCATCCGTTGAAGGCGGCGATCTCAGAGCCTATAAGATTCTAGAGCAATTTTTACGTAGATTCCTCCTCCTGCTCCTCCTGCACGCTCAGCTAAATTTCAGTTACTAAACCATATCTCTTAGCTCTTTGGATTTAGAGCTATACAATTTCAGCTTAAAGCCGATTGATCGCGTGATCCTGGGCCTTAGCAACTTTGTTTTCCTGTTCTTGAGCTGAACTGCTATAATCTGACAAGAGATCGATCTTTTAAGGCTCTATGTATATTTAGTGAGACAAAAATTGCAAGTGCAAAATATCAAAGCTTCATGACTGTGTCGCTGTGTGTGTATTTTGTGGTTAAGGAGGGCCATTACCATTAGCACGACCCACGACCATGACAATGAGTTTAGCTTTAGCTTTAACTGCATGTTGCAATCTGCGGGGCCCCCAAGTATTGGGACCCAGACCCAGACCTCAGACACCCAGACACCCAGCTGATGGCAATGCGGATTCTGTTGCCGGGTCGAGCCGCAGGCCGCAGGCAATGCTGCTCTTAACGAGAGAGGGCAGTTCCTGATGCAGTTTATGCAGATACGTTTCAATTAGCTCAATCCGAACGTGAAAGTGTGAATATGTGTTATTTATAAACGGACTGCTGCACTGCTCTCTACGCGCTGAGGTACGTGTGCTCGCTAGCAGCTACTTAGCACTGAGTATATGATGGTGGTGGGCTCAGCTCAGCCCAGCCCAGCCCATTCCATAACCATTCCATGCCATCCCATCGCACTGCATCGCATCGCATCGTATCGCATCTCTGTATGCTGACTTTACCATTTCGAGAAGTCTCCTGTCTCCTGTCTACAGTCTCTTTACTCTCTAGTCGTCGGTTCGCGTCATCTCAAACAACCCGAAACAAGTATGATTGCTAGAGTCGGCAGTGATCGACTGATAGATGCTCTGTATTCAAAATGTTGTACATTGTGGATGGAGATATGGAGAAACAGTAAGGAGATTCGATTTTTATTGATTTATCGATCTATGGATCAGCTTATGTTAGAAGTGATAGGCTATGAGATTTCGATACTTATCGATTTATCGATCTATGGATCAGCTTATGTTGGAAGTGTTAGGCTATGAGATGTCCTGTATTCAAAATGTTGTATGGATAAAAAGTAAATGATAATTCGATATTTATCGATTTATCGATCTATCCATTACTTGAAATAAGACTAATCTGTGAACAATTGGAGGATTGATGAACATATAAACATATGGACCCATATACATGGATAGTAAATGATTCTTCTGACTGTTACACATGCTTCCACATAGCCCGTATCTACCTCTTTATCGTTTTCCTAAAGGGTACAGGGTATAGCAAGCAGACAACCAGATGCTGTGGGCCTGTTGCCTCTGTTGCCTGATGCGAAAAGCCTCAACTGCAGTGAAGACGAGGCCGGGTTTTGGGAACTTGAGAATAACAAAAACATAAACAACAACAACAACAACAGCAATAACAAGAAAGGAGAAGGTAGTACGAGTAAGTAATAAGTAAGAAAAACTGCCTGGCGTTGAGTTAAGAGTTGGCAGTGTGAAATGTGTAATATGCAATGCAAATAGTCATAATTGCAGGCGGGCAGGCAGCGGCAATTGTTGCTGTTGCTGTTGCTGCAGTTGCTGCTGCTGCTGCTGCTGCTGTTGTGATCATTAAGCGCAGTTGTTCACTTAACGCTTGAAGGGATAAACAAATGCACGCGCGAGAAATTCTCAAAATCAATTTACCATATGAGTGTACAAGTGATTTTTTTTTTTTTTTCTCAGTTTTGTTTTTTCGCTGCTGTTCGCTGATGATTCGCGAATGCATGTGAATGTCATTGAATGGGGAAGCGCAAGTGGACAAATGTGATTTTAGCAAAATTCAGAAGAAAAACCCATAAAAACTGGCTCAAAATGCCACGCACCATTGTCCTAACCAAAGACAAAACAAAGGAGCGAGCAAGAGTTTTGGGTTAGTTGTAGAGCTCATTAGACACACGCACGAGTGAATGGAAGCGGTGAATAGTGTTTGTGAATATACACGTCTCTGAATGGAGTGCATTCAAATATATTGATTGTTTACTACACCAAATTGCACGAGCAACGAATACCCTGTAATTGGCAGGGTATTAATCTAGTGTAGGTTATGTAGGCCTGCAAAATGCTTAGGATGGATCGTTTCTAGAGCGAGTTAGTTCAGGTAAAGTGTTCATCATGGAGCTCTCTCAAACAGTTCATCAGTCTATTGAAGGCATATAAGATATATATCAGTAGGCATGTCAATTTGAAGACATATGGAGTTAGGGCACATAGTAAAACCTTTCTGGATTTGCAAGACTTCTAAGGTTAATTGAGCTTTTATCGATGCAATTTTGATCAGTACAGAAAAAGTGAGTATTTCGGACATGGCTGGCTATAGGCATATGGCTGGCTGCATTTTACATATATATAGAATTCGAGTATCTAAACATAATTGCGCTGCATGTCCGATTATTCCCCTATGCTACGCATGCTTGTTTGCCCGGAATGTGCATGTTTCATTGTGCACACACACACACACACACATGTGATCGGGGGGAGGGAGGGACGACGGGCTGCATTAACATGTATCCAAACGCATATTGGAATCATCAGCAATATGGCACGACTGCGGCTGCTTCTGTTTGGCGAGATGATTGCGAGGAGCCGAACGTCGAATGCCGAACGCATGTGGCCTACGAAGCGTGCAGCATTAAACATCATTAATTTGGAATTGTTTCCAGGAAAAATTGACAACGATGGGCTTAACCGCAACAAGGAGAGCTACAACAACAACAACAACAGACTCAGCAACAAAGAGGCGGCAGCGAGTGAGAGAGGGAGAGAGGGAGATCGGCTATTGTCTACAAGCTTCCAATCAGCAAGATGTCCGCCCCTCAAATGTTCCAGCCAATGCAGTTCACTGTCAGACCGTCCGCAGTTGCTGTACGCTGCTTATGATGCTGGCTGGATCCTTAAGCTGTTGCTGCCAATTGTAAGATTATTCCAAAGTTTAGCTCTTGAATGGTCATTTGCTTAATGGGTCCCTTAATTGGGCATTGCCAGAACCATCTAGCTTAGCTGGGGGTACGCTCTTTAAGTGGCAGCAGCATCAGCAGCGGACGCACGTGCGACACTCGAAGCGACTCATTAGCCCCCCCCAAAAAACTTCCGAAAAGCCAGAACTTCCAACCAGGCAGGCACTGGGCTTGCGCCACAGCAGACGCCACAGCAGCAGCAGCAGCAGCTGTGGGTCTTGCCCCTGTTCCTGCTTTCGTTCTAATAATAATACTCGCATTAGTTTCATTTTGATGCGATTAAAAACAAGGTCCAAAGTTTCAGCGCATGCCCCACCAGAAACCAAGAAGAAGAAGAAAAAACAACAATCAAGAAAATGGAAAAAAAGAAACGAATCGGAAATGCGCTCTAATGAAAACCTATCCAAAGACTTAAAGACAGAAATATTCAAAGCAAATCTATAAAATACAATATTTTGAGCTAAAGCTGATATGCCTGCCGCCTGGTTAGGGTATGCATAAAGAAAACTAACAGCACATTGAAATACTTTCCGTATAAGTGGTTTATGGCGATAAGCGAGTTTGCCGAGAGCACTCACCGTGCGCGCGTTTCAATTACCATTGTCAATTTCGCTGGCGGCCTCAGCGATGCCGCTGACGATTCCACTAACCGTGGGGCTGGTGGTGCATTGTAGCGGATGTCTGCGGCTCTCGCCCAAAACGGTCAAAGTCGGAGTCGGAGTGCAGCTCGTCAAGTGCCATCGCTTGCTCCAAACATGTGAGATTATTGCCATGATTGCGCCAGCCGCAAGGATTACAGAAAACAACAACAAAATAACACAACAAAGAAAACAAGTCCAAGTGCTCTAGTCGGGAGGGAGTGTCTGACTAGCAAATACCTCACATATGCCACATGGAATATAATTTAAGCGCTTTTTCTGCTCTGCTTCGCGTGTCCACATCATATTATCATTTGAATGTGCTGTGCTAGAATCTAGACTCCAAGAATAAGAAGTGATTAGACTTATATTTGCGCAGTTCTGGGCTGAAACTAACATAGCTCAGATATAGTCAAGAAGAAGTCTTCATAGACTTCATGGATTCGTAGCAAGCTTCTTAGCTTGAGCTCATGATTCTGATCAGTAATATTTACAGTCTGTTACAAAAAGGTTCTAAAAACCATTATACCCTGTTCTATTACCCCGCTGTTCTAGGTTGAGGGTAGCATAGAAAAAATGGAGCAGAATAAAAGAAAAACATTTGATTGGGCCCCAAATGTTGAGCTCTAGGTTTTGTAGCATATTTTGTGAGTTTTTTTTTTGAAAAGGCATACGTTTCAAGAGTTATCAAAAACACTAATCCACACAGCTTCCGATTGCAACACCCTCTTCAACAAGAGGGCACACACATACAGCTACAATGGCATTGAAAGGACAATTTGAATTTCCGCATTCAAATGAAAGTCATATTAAAATTTCTTACTTAATCACAGAAATAAAGCTTAGAAACTTATGACAATCCATCGGACTTGGTTCAACCGGCTGATGCTAAGTGCCTGCAGGTATCCTTTCATTTGAATGTCCTTAATCAGGCTCATGTTTCATGTTGTTATTATTGCATTACATTAGCAGACATTGCCTAGTGCCGCGGATGCCCATCGTCTCGACCTCGGCTACGACCTCGGCTCTTAACTCTTAGCTCCCAGCCAAGGAGCGTTTCGTGGCAGTGGTCGAGTTCTTTTCGGCTTGTTCCATGTTTGTTTTGAGCATCATGGCGACGGTTTTGATGTTGGGCCGCATGTAGTCAAATTGGTTTGCCTTTGTTTGGTCCATGGTCGGCACACACACACACACACACACGCACACAAATTGAAATAAAATGGGGGGAAAAAAATGGTAAAAAAGGTAAAAATTCACAAATTACTCTCATTTCGTTAAAACGGCACAAAGGCATCAGGCAGAGCGGCAGCAATAACAAAACGACATAATCATCGTCGCCGTCATCTTATCCGTGGTTAAAAAATTAATAATTTAAATTTATGGAAAACGGAAAGAGAATGAAGCGACGAAGTCATCGCCAAAACAACTTCAAAGCCGTAGTCTATTATAAAACAACATGACTCGAAGCAAACACACACACACACACGGGCAGACAGATACAGAGCATATGAAGCAAAGGCCATGCCGGGCCGGACATACATGAAATGCGTCTGCGTCTGGCTCTGGGTCTGGGTCTGCGATGGTCACCGCGTTGTCTGGATGGATATATGTACATACATATATAAATATATAGATGGGTCTGCTCATATACATAGATATGGATTGATTTTGTCCGCGTGAATGTGTGTGTATATAGGAAGCGCTTTCAATATATCTCATACAGGGTGCTGCCAAGGCAGAAACATCCTTCTGTCTACTGTGCATTAAAGTGATATTCATAGCAGTCTCACAGTAAGTTTCAGTAGAACAAATCACAATTGAAACTGTTCAAAAACGCACCCTGTATTCGGCGCTATAATTCATCGTATGAAAAGTGATATACAGATTACCAAAAAGCTGATCGAACGTACGTACATAATTTAGAGCGTAAAATCAAAAATTTGTTCATCCGTCATTGTTTGGCGGCCCGAAACCCATTAAGGTTTTCATTCTATGTATAAATCTAATTCCATGCGCCCCATGAAGACGCCATCGACATCGACATGGCGATCGACACTGCCGTCATGGCCATGACCAGAGAATGTTTTGACTTGGCTGTAAGTCTTTTGTTGCCATTGGGTTAATTGTTGCTTTAAATGAAGAAATAAGTAGTTAATGCCCATAAGTACAACGGCAATTCGGATATGTTTGAAAAACTTGAAAGTCATATCGACACTTGGCTAAAAGAGCGGCAGAAAGAAGCAGAGAGTGGATGAGAGAGAGAGAGAGAGAGAGAGAGAGAGAGAGAGAGAGAGAGAGAGAGAGAGAGAGAGAGAGAGAGAGAGCGAGAGAGAGAGAGAGAGAGAGAAGGATCAACTGGAGGATATTGTAATGAAATTGATCGAAAAAGCAAGGATGCCTGGACTAAGTTGACGCTGTGTGTACTCTGTAAGCCTGTTTGAAGTGAGGTATACGCTTATAGGAGAGAGAGAGAGCGAAAGAGAGAGAGAGAGAGAGAGAGCGAGAGAGAGAGAGGGAGATAGAGATAGAGAATAGATCAATTGAAATATATTGCCATAGAATTGATATATGAGATATCAAGTCTGCTTTGACTAAACTTACTGTATACCCTGTAAGTATTACTCATTTATAAAGAAGGGTATAATGTTTATAGTAGTATATTCAAAGCAGCTCATAGCCTTATAAAAGGCAGCAAGGAAGAGAGATAAAGAAAATTGATCGAGTTATTAAGGAATTCATGCTGCGTATACCCTATATATTGAGCATATGTGAAGTAGGGTATAAGAGAGAGTGAAAGATAGTTGAATTGAAAAATATTGCAATATAATTGATCAAGATATCAAGAATGATTTGACTAAGCTGTAAGCTTATGCAAAGTTGGGTATAATCTTAATGTATTCATATAAGTTCATAGCTTTATTAATGCAACGAAGAGAGAAAAACATAGAGACAAAGACAGCGAGAGAGATATAGAGAAAAAGAGTTCAATTAAAAGATATTGTAATATAATAAACCTGATCGAGATATCAAGGATGCCTTGAGTAGACTCACCTTAAGCATACCCTATAAGAATTGAGCATGTGCACAGTACTGTATAATGTTTACTGATCCAAGACAAGAAAATCAAACCATGTTCATTTATAAGAATGTTAATTTATAATTTTTAAAATATTTTTCAATATATATTCTAGAGAATATATCAATTTTCCGACTAAGTTTGAATAGTAAATCCCAACTTTGATCGATTCTAGCTGTGAACCGATTCACAATCATTACTAAAGCGAAAAGTCAAATGAAAACACTGCAAAAAGTCAGTTCTTTGCCCTCTACATTGTTGCGATCCAACTGACCTCTGATAAGAATTAAAGTCTGCTCAATGTGAATGAACAATAAACGTAAAACACAAAAAAAGTTGATTAATATTTTTCCAGCGAATCGCAGCTAACCAATTGTATATCATTCTTATCGAGAGGCTCTCGTTCTCGCCTCTCGTAAGTTTGTATTCTTGAATGGGCAGTTTGAAAGGCTTAAGACGCATGCATAATGGAAAATTGGGGGAGCTCTAGACTCATTTTCGGCAGAACATCATAATAAATTAACAAATAAAAGTCGAGCTACCAAATGGATTTACTATACACAATCAAATAAAGGCAAATTTGTTGCCATTCTTTGGGCTTGATTCTTTCATTAAGGCGCAGACGTGGCATGGGCAGCCAAAGGGTTAACACATAAGCCCAAGCATATATATATATATATATACTGATATACTGTTCCATATTCTCATTCACATGCTCATTCTCAGTCTCATCCTTGTGATCCTCGTGTTGATTGTCGTAGATGGTTTTTTTCCTCCCTGTTTGCGGCATGGCTATTAGCTTTGTCTTCGGCAAGTGGTACTCGCTTTTGGGCTTAGGGAATCCATTAAAATGAGTGCTTAATTTAATTTCTTTTTTGGACTTGCTGTCAAGTTATAACTTAAGTTACGAAGATCGGCGAGAAATGGCTGCGTTAACGTCAAATCCCATCGAAATACTCACAAAAAAACATAAACAAGATCACAAAAAAAAAATTAAAAAAAATAAAATAAACGCACATCCGTCTGCAGATCCTGTCCAGACACTAAAGAAAACAAAAGAGAAGAAAAGAAAAAAACGCCACCAAAAATATATTTATCGAGACACAAAAAGCTGTCTTCGTGCCCTGGCGGCCCTCATAGAATGAATCTTAATGAATTTCGATTTGGAATATGCAAGAATCGGCAAGTGGGTGTTACCTTCTGGCTGTAAAGTCAAAAAATGGCATCTAAACTCCAGACAGATAGGTGGACAGCGAGCTTTTTTAGTTGCTGTCGCTGTTGTTGTTGCTGTTGTTCGTTTCTTTTGTTGTCGCTGTTATTGTTATTGTTGGTTTTTAAGGGCAGTTCGGCAGTTCAGCCAAGGAGCGATGGGACAGAACCGAACTGAACTGGACCAGAGTGGACCCAGTTTACGGGCAAGCGCCGCCGATCGATGATGGTTCACACAGTCACAGGCAAAGCGAGTAAAAAAAATCCAGCCAAAAAAAAACGAGAGTACAAAAAGCACGCAAAGCGAGGATATGTCTGGGCTGTGGCTTAGGTCCGTCCAGCTTCAAGTTCAGGGCGCGGCCTGTTTTGGACAAAACGAAAACGAAAACGACAACAAAAGCAAAAATAAAAACAAAAACAAAAACAATACAAAATCGGAGACAGCACGCACCGTTTTCAAAGAGTTAGCCAAAAAGCGGAACGCCCGAACTAAAACGATCAGACGACGCATCAATTTGCGAGCAATTTTAGATCACAAGATTTCCTACCTTCAAAGCTAAAGTTGGCGACTTGACAAAATGCCAAAGCATAAATACAAGAAAGTTGAAAGGCATTTAACTTCAGCTAAATTATCCACATTTAACTTCCTTTGCAGATGTCTACATTAACTGACTATAGTCTGATGTCATAGATCATTTGACTCTAGTCTAATGCCATAGATCAACTGACTTTAGTCGAATACCATAGATCAACTCTTTATAGGCTAATGGCATTTATCTGCAATAGTATAAATTCCCATAAAAGGATATGAAACTATCAAATTGTAAGCTAAATTTGCTAAACTGATCAACATGTTCAACATGTTAATAGAGGATATGACAAGCATCATAGATATTATAGCAATCATAGCTGCACTGTCAGTCAGGTCGTCACTCTGACTGGTGTATCGGACTGCATTACTGTTTGCCGACTAAAAAACCTCTTCTTCTTGCTTTGACTGCCTCCCACCTTAGAGCTGGGAGTTATACCGCATTAACCTTCAAGCCCTTTTATGTATTCTAGCTGATCACTGTCATTCGTGTTCCTGCGTCCAGATCGAAGTCACGGACTCTTCTCCAAGCATCATTGATGTTACACATTTGCTCTACTACAGTCTCTACTTTGAAATCAACGACTGTTTCTGCCAGATCAGTCCTTATCATGGTGTCCTAGCTATCATAAGGATATTGTTAAAAAAATGAATGGTGTCTTATGTAGGAATAAAACTTTGAGAATCTGCAAACTAAAGGAGATCATGAATTCTAAATAGAAAAGTCTACGATGAGTGGATATGAAACGCCTCATCTATAAGTACTTTTGTTTCTTATGTAAGAAAACTCAGTTATACCCACAATATATTATAAAACTATGAAGATCTTTAGACTAGAAAAGATCACTATATGATGAGTTGATGTGAAAACTTTTCATCTATAAGTAATTTTTGTGTTATTTCTTTTCTATCTGGGGGCCATGATGGGGTAACACTTTGTCCTAAATTATCGATACATACAGAGATCTTCACGACAGTTGTAACATTTCCATGTACACATCTGTGTTATGCGCGTTCTCTATGGGTCGTATAATATGTGTATGTGCACATTTGAAGTGTTAATGGCGCATGAGTCAACTTATTCCTTAAATCAACAAACAGACACATACGTATGTATATATAAAGAAGAAGAAGAAGAAGACAAAAAATAGAAAATAGAAAATGAAACTTAAAGAAATGATCATTTGCGTTTCCTACAATCGGAACAGACGAAACCAAACGCAACGAATAGAAACAAATTGTGAACCGATGCGATCCGATGGGATCCGATGCGTTGCCGTGCGAACTGATCCAAATGGAATGTCTACTTTTGGGCACAAGTACCGACTACCGAAAATACCTTTTAAGTGTCTTGTATTTGTTTACTTCTGGCTAAATGTTTACCCAAGTTAGAAATAAAAAAAAATTTGTAGTACGCATTAAAGTCTTGGACCGCTATTTTTCACGTGGCATAAACCAAATAGAACGCTTCATCTTCAGCTGGCACATGCGGCCAACTAGGCCCCCAACTCAGAGTGGGGGCCGAGGTGATTAGATCAGATTTTGAGGAGCTGCTGCTAACATGCAGAGGAATGAGCATGACCAGATAGCTTTTCACACTGCCTACAATGTTAGTGCTACACCTAGCTATGATTACACACTATACAACATACTCCATGCCTCATGCGCCATGCCCCATGCCCCAGCCCATGCCCCAGTCCATGGTCCACAATTTCATAATCTCTCGCTGAGCACCAGAGTTGGAATTAAGGAATGTGTTAATGGTCCAATAAGGATCAATTGCTCGAGTCAAATTATGGAAAGAAAGTTCATCTTTGATCAACTTTGAGGAGGTTTGAAATCTTCGCTGAAACAGCTAAGAGAATCTGTTTGACAATATGTGTGGGGATCTGTTTGGGGATCTGTTTAAGAATCTGTTTGGGAATCCCTTTGAGGATCTGTTTGAAAATCAGTTTGAAGATCCGTTTGAGGATCTTCTTGAGGATCTTTTTGGGAATCCATTTGAGGATCTGTTTGGGGATCTGTTTGGGGATCTCTTTGAGGATCTGTTTGGGAATCCATTTGAGGATCTGTTTGGAGGTCTGTTTTGAGATCTGTTTGGGGATCTCTTTGGGAATCCATTTGAGGATCTGTTTGACAATCAGTTTGAACATCCGTTTGAGGATCTTCTTGAGGATCTTTTTGGGGATCCATTTGAGGATCTGTTTGTGGATCTGTTCGGAGATCCGTTTGAAGATCTTTTTGGGAATCCATTTGAGGATCTGTTTGAGGATCTTTTTGGGAATCCATTAGGGAATCTGTTTGGAAATCCATTTGAGGATCTGTTTTAAGACGCTTGAAATCATCGCCTAAACAATGATTTTAGTATTCTCTTCTTCTTTATTGCCATGTAGCATGAATTAGCCCGAGCTATGTGGTGTTTGTGTGTTTTTCTTTCATTTGAAATAGGATTTCGTGCTTCTGTGGAAGCTGTTACTGGGTACTGGAGTGGGGCAGGGGTGGCCAGGCACAAATATAAACATATTGGAACAAACAGATAGATACAATTGCGTATTGTATTTGTTGTATGTATAATTAAATTTCATTGGCAATGACTTGAGGTGAAATCTGTTGTTCATAGTGGGGTGTGTGAGTGTGTGTGTGTGTGTGTGTGTGTGTGTGTGTGTGCGTGTGTGATCTGCTTGAGCTACATGCTACGTATTTTGTGGCGTTTGCTTGGGTTAGAATTTTGTTTGCTTTTTCATTATTGTTATTAGAGCACATTTTTCATCGTAATTTCTTTCACGCGAAATAGTAAAAAAATCTCGACTACTAAAAAGTTCCCCCATACCGTGTGTGTGTGTGTGTGTGTGTGCGCCCAGCTCTTCTTCTTGTAACAACAACTCAGATGATTCTACTTTTTCCGTCACTAACGTTGCTCCAGCTGCTGCTGGCTTGTTGTTCTTGGTGTGCTTTGGTGAGTGTGCGGCATTTGGTTGCAACGGCCCATTAAAAAGATTGGTCGGGTTCGCGGCTGATCGCCTCTATGATTCCCGGATTTGCACTGTGCCACTTCGACCTCGACCATTTATAATTGTAATTCAAGTTTTGCCATTTACGATCCAATATTAATAATTACTATAAGCCCATAAAGGCCAAAATGGCAATAATTAGTGCAGATCTCGAGCAAGTTGAGTGCGGAAAATTTATTAGCAATTTGTAGCTGCCAGCTATATACATATGTATATAATGAATAGAAATACATATGTATATATATGTATATATATATATATGTGTGTGTGTCTGTAGGTATACAGAAGACAGAAGCAGCAGCAGTAGCAGAATACTTAATTGTTAAGTATCAACAAAGTATAAATCTAAGATGCAAAGCAAGAGGAGCGATTAAATTATTTGAAATCCCCACAAACTCGCATCGCAAATGTTGCCCCGCAACAAAAGCAAAATAGACAAAAAACATTCGAAAACCAAAATGTATACAAAAAGTAAGAAATTACCATTAATATAGGGCAACGCGCCGACAGAAACCAAGTGCGAATGATGTGCAACAGATGGCCCCCGCCCGAATTCTTGCTGCCGATGCTGCTACCAAACACGATCCAAAGCTGCCAATGCTGATGCCAATGGCGACGACCAAACTGGCGACGGCATTAGCCGACGCCAATGGCATACACTGAAAAAAAAGTACAATAAACTTGATTGCAAAATCAGGGAAGAGAGATTCTAGAAAGTGTGGCAATAGATCTATGTATTATCTTTCCTAATAATTTGAGTTACTTTCAGTCGAGAGCGAAGTTCTTGTTGGTCTCTCTTTGTGGCGACATTTGTAGACGTAAAAGTTTGCCCTCCCATCATAGCTAAATAGATCTTATAGATCTTAACTATATTATATCTACATATTCATAAAATACAATAAATATGGCTACAAAAGTCTCCTTTTGATAAGCAGACTAGAATGAATTATTTATATACATATATAGTATATAAGTTTATGGCATATGGGTTGCTGGGTTGTTGTGTTGAGTGGAGCGAGCATACATAGTACTCGTAGAGGGTAGAACATTTGAATGTTTGGATTTAGCTGTGGCAGCGCCTCCTTCATGTCGATGGCAGCGGCGTCAAAGTCAGCAACGGAATTGAATCCGAAATCGGCGTCGAATCCGGCCAGCACTTAGACACTTGAGTTGTCCAAAATAAAATGAAGACCAGAAACAACAACAGCAACAACAAGTATTGCACTGTGCATGTGTAGAGAAATGGCTCAGGACTGTTTCATCTTGAGGCGTTCAAAGCACAGCAGGTTGTCTCCAGCATCAGCCCACGGCCCACGGTCCACAATCGAATCCGAATGATGATATAAACATTTGCTGGCGTTTTGCTGTTTGTACTCGCTTGCAGCAATAGACAAATAAACGTGAATTGGAGTTTCAAAGTGCATTCGCATGCCCCGCCAGCATGGAATGCCTGTTGTTGTCGGCGGCACACGAATCAATAGAAATCGAAAACTAACTAAGACGAAACAGAGCGTGCGCTGAAAAGAAATGCTTTACAATTGTAATACGAGCAGATAAATAGTTTTGAATGCCAGTTAATGAATGACTAATTAATGAATTCAGTCAACAACTATTAGACTATAGCAAACATTTTAAAAACTATATGGCAAATGTCACTTTGAAGTTTGATGCTGCAAGACTATGTCAAAAATTTTAAAGAGCTTCGAGAAACTTGAGTCAGATGCGGCGTTAGCAAGTGTCCAATAAATGAACTAATGACTAAATAATTAAAGCTGTGTTCATAAAAATAGTAGTGCAACGGAAATGGACAGAAATAATATATAAATATTTTTAATATATATATATATAATATATAATCTTATTACTCGTTTAAAATTGTTTTTAAAATATTTTAAAATATTTTTTTTGCCAAAATTTCATTTCAGTTGCACTACTATTTTTATGAACACAGCTGTAATACTTGAAATTATGTAATAGAATAGCTCACAGCTCGCAAAGCTCTGTCTACTATATACTATAGCTGAGACAATGCTATACATATGCTACTACCATATGCTACCAGTCCTCTGCCTTGTTCTTCAGCTTACTTAAATTAGTGGGTCACTTAGACACATTATCTATCAAAGCCAGCAACGATTAGCTGCTACATGTTACATACACTTAGACACTTATGTGTATGCTAAGTTTTTGCAGCCATTTTCATCAAGGGGGTAACATTGTGTACGGTAGTTAGGAAATACAATAAAAATGACGTTGTTCCGCATAGACCACTCCTTCAATTATCTTTCACTGATTTATGGCACGACCCTCCCACGGAAAGTGGTGCCAAGCCTAAACGGAGACAGGCCTGTGGCCAGCTGTACGTACGGTTTTCACCCCTAGTCCGCTAGGCAGGAACACGCCCTACTAACTGCGGTGCACGCGAATTGCGACCCGTAATGCAGACGCGACGGCAATAAGAAAAGTAAAAACGAATATGACAGCAGGCGAAATGAGAACTTTTAACAGTTAGAGAGAGGGAGGAAGGGCGGGAGAGAGAGAGCCATAAATTGAAGTAAAAATGAATGGGTGACGAATGGTACGCAAAAAAGACTTGAGCAGGGTGAGAATCTAATTGGACTAAGACATATTTCCTATAGATCAATCTAGAGCTTTGGAAGTGTGACAACTTTTTGATGATATTGAACTCTCTTTCTATTCTTCTTCGCTTTCAATCTCTATCAGCTCGTGACAATTTCTATAATTTCTTTTTTGTCCATTTCTTAGCTAAGCAACAATTAGCTGTGAATTACATGAATACAAAAATGTAGCTAGACAAATGATCAATCAAAACAATGGTTGTATCAACTGGAGTTGGTTTTCCGATTTGTTTTCTTGTCACGCTGTGATCCTGTGATCGCTGATTATCTAAAATGGCTGCGGCTCATCCCTAAGCGAGAGCCGAGAAATGGTAATTAATTACTCTCGCTCTCCGCTCATGTTGTACATGTGTTGCATTTGGATGCGGTAATTGCCTCTTGTGGCACTAATTTTTCCGCGGTTCTCATAGATGGACGCCGTGACAGCCATAACCAGCTATGAAAATGCCGATGCCGATGCCGTTGCCGTTGCCATGGCTGTTGCTGTTGCCGTTGCCCAATGCCGTTGACGATTCCCAATGTTGATGCTGATCTTTTGGGGCGGCCCTTTGCTCGACTGATCGGCTTTAGCTTCGGCTTCGGCTTCAGCCGGCTGTCGGGCCGAGCTAGCTCTAATAATTTGTACACAGAGCTGGGGCTGGGTCAACAAATTGAGTTGATTGATCGCAGTAGAAAGCAGTATGAAAAGCAGCGGTAACAAGCGGTAATCACAAATAGTTTCCACTGATTTTGAGTTATGGGAAATTTTAAATATCTCAAACGAAATTACGGTCCAAATGCCATTAACAATGTTTTGGCCATGACTAAAAACCCACCACACCACACACACACACATACACACATACATGAAGAGCAAGCAACAATCAAAGATTACGACTATTTCTTTTCCTATGGGCATCATTTCGTATGCTAACAGAGCGAGCCAACTGAATAGTTTATGCTGGATGCGGCGCATAGTTGCCTTGCCAACCAACAAATAGGCGGGTGCTCTCGCACCGCTCGTACACTCGTTTCGGACAGGCCATTAAATGTAATGACAAAATATGAAGTGTTCTCCCCCAACCGACAGCCGTATACCGTATACCGTATACCCGGCTAAGTGAGCAACCATATCATTTCGATATTCCATCTCTCGAGATGATGATGATGATGATGACCATGGGGCAGGGACACTCATTTGTTATCGCCATCCACGCTGCAAAGCTGAATTTGTCAAAGTCGCCGACTCGGGAATACCTTGTAATAATCTTAATTAATGACTACGCTCTGATTTTGCGGGAATTCACCCCAAAATCAAATATATATATGAATTGATTTTATTATTTATAATTAAGAGACGAAACAAGAGAGAGTTTGCTTGAAGCAAAATAAAGTTTTTGTTGAAGTTTATCGATCTGATAACCAGATCATAACATATCATTTTGGACTTGGCTATCCTCCTTCTTCTTCAAACTTTTGCCAATTTGAATATTCTTCAGTTGGTTTCTTTTATCAAGCCCTTCACACCTTTCAAGCTCACAACACAATGAATGCTTAACCCTAGACTAATATCATAATATAATAACTCTTAAGATTCTTGACTCTCACCAGATATCTTTCGTTGTCTATTGAGGCCTCAACCTGTTGGTTAAAAGTCAAATCGAATCGAAACATATGTAAGCCTTGAATAACACCTGCTTCAGGCTCATCCTTGTCGCATTTCTCATACTTAACATGCAGTATCTCAATCTGGCTGTAAGAAGAGGCGTAAGTAAGTGCATGACTGAACGATTTTGAATCGGGCCTCAGGGCCATATCCATGCGTGGCATCTACTGGAAGCCATCTGATGTTGAGCACTCAACGTTTTGTCGCCTTATTTTCCAAATTCACTGTGACGTCGGGCTTAAAAATGGGTTTTAATTATTTTGTCACTTGCTTATCGACGCCCGGCATCGACAAATCTTGACAATAACATGACATGGAACAATTTGTTCCATTGCCGCGATTGTGACAAATTATTGACAACAATATCAGAGCCACGACAGCGGTAGTTGCCGTCGCTTTCGACCTGGCCCAAACCCAAACCCAAGCCCAGACCCGAAAGCCAAAACCCATGACCGAACTCAAAACAAGGCAGCAACAGAACGCTGGCGCCAGACCAGTACCGACTGCAAAGACTGGGACAAAGACCGAGACCCGGACCGTGTATGAGTATGAGCCATCAATCTCAATCTAGTAATGACGACGCCGAAGCGCCAGAGTGCCAGATTGGCAGACACACGGCGCTCGAATCAAAAATCAGTGACTGGCCACTGTCACGGACAAACACACACACACACACACCTCCGAAGAGTCATGTGCAGAGAAGTAACCACTGTATTGATTCCCAAGCCGATTTAGCCACAGTTTCAATTCCAGCCAAAGAACTCCAGACTCAACCTCAACCTCAACTTCGGGTCTTGGTTTCGGCGGCTTCAAGTAAAAGCTACTGTACGCAAAAGGCGCATGATTCTTTATATAATTATTACGTTTTTCTCCATCGACAAGAAAAAAGTGCTCGCTCATAGCGCGCATAGAGGATAAATGACGAACCCTGACACAATGGCACTGGCACTGGCACTGGCACTGGCACTGGCCGTGGCACTGGCACTGGCACTGGCCCTGGCTGGGACCAGGCGTCGACTGTGCGCCAAATGTAGAAAGTAGAAAATGCCGATGACTTTGGACTAATCTCAGAAATGACGGGAAAATGTCAGTCACTATCACAGATCAAGCGTAGAAAAAATCATTAATTTAAATTGTGACCATCTACTCGACCTGACGCGGCCTCCAATATGGCCCAGAACACATCGACAATCAACATCCACAGCATCGACATCGACATCGACATCGACATCGCCATCGACAAGAGGAAAAGCAAAAGCAAAGCCATAAGCAAAGGCCAAGCAGCCGCTGATTGCCATATTGCTCAAGTCAAATTGGCCGCTGAGGTTGTGGTCTATAGCACAAACTGAGACAGCAGCACTAGACGCAACGACACTAGAGTTAGCTAGAGAGGGAGAGAGCGAGTGTGACTGGGAGAAAGGCGAACGTTAGTGCGTATACTTATGCAACTCAGTGTGTGATTTGTGAACTGAAACTCCCATAGTCTGGCTCCGTGTCTCAAGCTGTGTTCGCATTTCGCACAAATCAACCGAATCGATGTCACAAGCTCGACAATTCTCTAATTGAGCGGCGAGTGGACGAGTCTAGCTAAGATGGCTAAACTTATGAGTGTTAAGATTAATTACTATGTATATAGATCGAGCTTACGTATGCCCCAATACTTTTTGTTGTTGGTCGTTTGCTAGAGAAGCTTTACTTAATATCATAATGATATAATCATAAATATTGTAGTAGAAAATATATGAAAGTTCATTTGTCAGCTGACTTAACTTATAGTCATGAAGGGTTACAACTCTGCTGACAAACTATATTTATTTACAAGCATATCCTTATATATGAGATGTAATTCATCTAATGTTCAATATTTGAAGTGGGGAGAGTAGTTGAGAGAAGTTGACTTTGTGCAATGTTCAGCTGGCTGTCCGTCCGTCCGACTGTGTGTCTGCTGTGTGTCCTTCCGCTATTGCAGCTAGACACTTGGACTATTGGTACATATACTCGTTAGTACCTTAGTTAAGATACACCAACTGAGGGCGTGGCAAATCGAGCAATAATCTATCTGGCGTAAGAGAAAAACTTGAAATTTCGAATATATACTTGTTTAGAAAATCCAGAACCAAAAGGCTTTAAAATATATTTATAATAGATCTATGCCTATTAAGGGCGTGTCAAATTGGGCAAAACTAAATCTTCCACAGTTTTAAAGTTCGAACCCAAAAATTGAAGTACTAAGTTACTGTTGACTTCCTCTTCATATTTAACAAAAATGAAGTAAATATCTTGAGGGCGTGGCAAATCGTGGCAAAGTTTTGCAGCCGAAGTTCTGAGACTTGATAATCAAGCTACTGCAGACAGCCTGAGATTTGCCATAAAAACAGATGAGATTGTTTTGTGCCAATGAACGAGTATGATGCAGTTGGTGTTGCCCAAGTGCAACCTTTTAAATTGTTTGAAAATGAATTTTAATTTCGATTTGCAGAATCTTTATACCAAAATGCAAAGGACAACAATATGTATAACATTTAATATGAGCTGTGACAAAAACTTCTAAGAACTTCCAATGCAACTTTCCTTTTCATTGTCAGTTTTATTATTTCCTTATGGCATTATATCTCATATACATATAGGAGCATCGCCAAAGGGTTTATAGATCTTTGAACTATTCGCAAATAGATTATTTTCATAAAAACAATATTTAAATAAAATATGTAAATAATTGAACAAAATTTGGCGATAATAAGGCTAAATATTGATGGATATAGATGTGCGTATGGAATACATATACATATATGTATGTATGTATATATATACGCCATTCACCTCATCATCATTATTATCATCATTATCATTGTCATTATTATCATAGGCTGGCACATGAGTTGGCAAATGAGCGGCTGAGTCAAGAGCTGACCGACAATGCCAAAAGTTCGCATGGACATAAACTTGTATATAGTCGACATATACATACATGCATATATACATACATACATGTAGTTTTATGTATGTGTATGTGCGTGTGCGTGTGCGTGTGCGTGTGTTTGTATGGGGGACTTTGTGGCGATAAAACATCAAACAAAATTCCGAAACAAACGATTAATCTTTTGGTCATTTTCATTTTGATTGACGGATGGGAAGTAAATGCGCGCCTGTAACCGATTGAGCGAGCCCATATTGACCAGAGCGAGAGGGCGAGATACACTAAGATTTAAATGAGATACAACAGATTTCAAGTGTTTGTCGAGATTATGCACAGTTGCATAATACCACACAATAAAGGTATAACAACAACTATAGAAATCGAGTGCAAATTATATAGCTGCAATATCGCACAGATTTTCGAACTTTACCTGAGCCAGAGGGGTAAAAAGGTGTTGTTGTTGTTGTCCATAAAAGAGCAATCAGTTGGACTGGTTCTATGCGGCTCAAATGGCTCTTTAAAGTGCTGTCTGACAGCGAGTGTGTCCATGTGTGTGTGTGTGTGTGAGCCGAAAGAGGACAAGCAACTAAAACAAATTCAAGTCAAAGAGCAAAGAAAAAAAAAAAAGAAAAAAGAACGCCTACCGCGGAAGCAGACGTTTGACTGCCCAAACCGGCAATTATCAAAATATGTGCATTAATAATGCGTAGCGGAATGAATCAGCTGCCGACGCCGCTGCCAATGGGGTGAATGTGAATGTGAGTATGTGACTATGTGAGTGTAGTGAATGCGAAAGACACCAGCGGCCAAGACAGACAACAATCGAGAGCTCGACTAGCGCACACAGGGTCAGGGTAGTCGTAGCCGTAGCCGTCGCCGTCGCCGTAGCCACGGTTGACGCCCAATGCAGATTGATATCCAAACAGGCAAAGGGCAAAAGGGAACAGCAACAACAACATGAGCAGACGAAGCACACAGAGTCCACACACTATGCATAGCCACAAGCGGTTCATGAGGGCGTTTATGGCCCCTGAAACGGCGCATTTCAATCTAAAAGAACACGCTTTGTGTCCGCTAATTAAAAATGTCCTTCGACGAAGTTAATACCTTTGCCGAAGACTGAGTGCGAGATATATGTGGGATAAGAATCGCCAAAACAAAAAAACTGCAAGATTATTATTAAAATATTGTTAGGTAATCTCTTACGAACATATTAGTTCCCATGCAGAGTAATATGAAATTTATATAAAATACTACAGACTCTTCGAACTTTCAATTTAGACTTCTACATAAAGGATTGTGGATTAGAGTTAGTTTCATTTTAATATATATTTTATTTATATTTATTTTTCTTATTTATTCAAAAGGATATTGACAAGACGAGAGTCAACTCAAGGTAAACTAAGCCAGTACAATGCATAGCCTAAATAAGAACAGAGAAATATTTCAGTAATAACACCAACCCGATGGGGGTATTTTACTTGCCAGTCCGGCCAGCTATGCCCCAAATCACAGCCATGTATGGTCAGTGGTATTATCGAACTATGAAAGATAGAAAGTGTTAATGGAAACTTAAAATATTGTATATATTAATGCATCTTACGTATAATTATAAATAAAATAATATTGTTAAATTTAAAGTTAATATTAATAGAAAAAGGAAAATGTTAAGAAACAGGATGAGGAGTAGAGAGATAAAAAAAAATATAAAAAAAGAATAAAAAGAAATAATTGTATTTTTATTAATGAGTAAAAACTTCAATGGGCTTTACTAGATATTAGCAGAAATATATGCACATAGGACACATAACTAGGACTAGGAGTGCTCTAGTCAGGAGTACCCAACTAGGAAATATCCTGAATGCTGCGCAGAGCTGCTTTTCTTCTTTCTAGTATACATATCTAACGACAAGCATATCAATGCAGCATTTGTTAGAGTCATGCGGGCATCGACTTGACTTCGATAATGCGTTAACGAACCAAATGATTAATTTCTTCAACAATTTGAGAACCCAAAACGCAAAAGTAATGAGAACAAATTATATGGCAACATCAACTGTAGCCGCACACACCTTGCACATGAGCATTGTTTAAAAGGGAACGGGTTACAGAGATCAACTGGCAGCTAATGGCTGAAGCGCTGCTCGCTGAGCTCTTTGATGGCCAGCGATCATCTTCAGTAATTCATGAATAAATATATATACATATATATATGTTTTTGTATATTCATAAATAGCTGGAATTACTTAATATTTGTATTTATTGAGCGTGACCAAGGGCCAAATGCTGCACCTGCCATAACAAACAGTAAACTGTAAACTATAAACTGTAAAAGTGTAAACTGTGGCTGAGACTGTGACTGTGACTGTGACTGTGACTGTGACTGCGACTGCGACTGCGACTGCGACTGCGACTGCAACTGGGTTGACAAAAGTTGTGGCAAGTGCTTGGGCCTCAGGCTGGGGCTGGGGTCATTAGCCAGGGCTAACGCTGTACGAGATGCATTTATGCATTTACCCAGGGGTTGACAACATTAGTGGCTGCTTGTCTCGCATTGTCCACAGCCACTTGCACATTCAATTCCACTGATTATGTATTCATGAATAAGTTAATATGCTGCTAGCTGCTCGCTGCCCCCCTCTCGCTTCAACTGCATGTGGTTTAAATAATTCGAGAAAAAGAAAAACAACACAAAGACTAAGACGAAGACGAAGACGAAGACGAAGACGTTGCCCGCCCCGTCGCCGTTTAGTTGGAAATGTTGCGGCGTAAAACGAATGCGCGAACTACTGCGGCATGAAATTAAATCCAACTTCATATCTGAGACGAGTCGGGCGGAGATGCGGCGTGGCGCGGCGCGGCGCGGAGCTGCTGCTGCTGGCTGCTATCTTGCATATCCAAGTGCTGGTGAAATGCAGCGGCAAAAGCCCCACAGATATTCAACAGATGCACATGCATGTGGCCATGTCCGAAACAAAGAAAACTCTTCTCTGCGGCTCAGGCTCAGGCGGTTGTCCAACCGTGCCATGTCCATGTCCATGTCCGTAGATGTGTCTGTGTGCATAGAGAGGGCACTTGTTCAGTGCCCCAGAAACGTAACAGAAAACGGCAAACAGCAAACGAAGCAGCGATGATCGCCACATTTTCTTCATTTTTTTTTTGCCTTCGCCTTATTAATGAGCATCGTGAAAAGTGCGACCAAATGTGACGTTTAAATATTCATGAATCACCAACTATAACGCAGTTCCAGTTCCATCCGCAGACACGTGCAACATCTAGTTGTGTGTGAGTGTGTCTGCCATCCACTTCCGTCCCCAGACTTTCATTTACATACCTATTAGTCTTGGCCCGAACGACCCAAGGGCTTTAGGCTCTCGCTTACAGATTTGTTGGCTTTCTCTGCTTTTGTCAACGAACCCCAATTAGCTGCAGCTTAATTGTTTCAAAATGAACACATTTTAATTATGATTCCACAGCAGATTAGCAATCTCTCAATTTCGAACAAAAAACACCAAAAATTCCCACAGTCTGAAAAGCAAACAATTTGACTGCGCAATGGATGTTAAGCCAAGGATTTAAAGATATTAATAGATATTTTTAGTTGTATAATGTTTGACATTGATAATATTTAATATTTAATAAGTGAAGTTAGTCTTCATATAGGAAGTTAGTCATCTATGGGCAAGGAAAGCCTTAGACTTTTCAAGAAGTTCGTCGGAGTTAAAGTGGAAGTGGAAGTCTGAACCTTGGTTCCGAGGGATCTACGGACATATGTTCTCCTATAGCTAAATTCAATGCTAAATCATAAAGTCTAAAGGATTACCAAAGTCGTCTTTAGAACATCTAACAAGTCACAGTAGTTGCAATAAGTCAATTGAGATTCCGAGGGAACTATTAGATCAAAATGGAGAATACATAATTTCATAAAATGTTTTATAAAATAAAAAAAAAATCGAGTTTGAAATGCAATAAAAGAAAAACGAAATTACTTAGTGAGCGACCCAATCTATAAAACTTGACTCCCATTACTATTTCAATGATCAATCATAAGTGTAGAGCAATACCAAAGATGTTAGTCACAGTAGCTGCTATAAGTTATCGTACAAACAGGTTGATTCCCTAATAATATGGACTGACAGATAGAAACCACTTGAGCTTTATTGAACCAGCTAAGCCCTACAGACAGACAGGCAGACAGACCAGTTTGTGTGTGTGTGTGTGTCGATTTAAGGGCTGCAACTGCAGTTTCCCTTTCGATTGGGCCTGGGGTCGTCACATTAGTCGCATCATGGACATTACAAAAACAAACATTGCATTACGCATTATGCATTGATGCCCCCCGGACGCGCAAGTTGGGGCTGGGGCCAGGCTAATGACTGCGGTTTCTGCAAGCGTCCAAATTAAACCATCATAATTTGAGTAATGATTGAAAACCCAAGGGTATTTGCGCGTATCTGTAAGGGTATTTTCGAAACTCAAAACTCAAACTGGAACTGGAACTGGGTGTCGGGTGTCGGATGTCGGGCCCGAGCCGTGAGGGGGGAGGAGCAGCCGTGACTTCCTGATTTGCATATGTAAATGTGTTAGCTGTTGCTGTTGTTGTTGCTGGTCCTCGCCTGGTCCTCTCGCTTGCATTTGCTTTTGGGCTCATGCCCGGACTTTTCCCTAACTGAATATCGCAATTTGCATGGCGCAAGTGTTAAATAAGTCGTTTATTGCATATTAAAAGACAGCCAATTTTCATTAAATTATTACCATGTGTGTATGATAAGTATATCAGTAGCTAACGAGGCACTGATCGATCAAACAGCTATCAATCAACTGACTGAAGCAGTTGACAAAGATAAGCGTGATAGTGTGAATACCTATCTATGCATAGAGTAGGAGACACGTTGGCCAGCTTAGATTTGTTAAGTCTTACTTAACTTGTGATCTATATCAAGATCGTACTAATTGGCTAATATCATTAGCAAGAGAGATTGGCACATCGATTGCATTTGACTCTTTCGTCTAGCGGTTGCCCCATCATACAGTTCACAGCTCACATGTTGCATGTGGCATGTTGCATGCTGCATGTGGCCACTGCCGTTACTCGCCACTCAACTCGACTCGACTCAACTAACCGCCAACAACAACAACAGCAGCAATCATTGCCGCAATACCCATGGTGGTCAGTATTTGGCTATATGACTATGCCGATCATTTTGCCGTTCTCGTTGAGCTGCAATCGTGTTGGCGCCGTCAGCGTCACCGTCACCATCGCCATCGCCGTCACCGTCACCAGCACGCGGACACGGACTCGGACTTGGATGCGGACTCCCTTGAGACACCTCATAGCGGGCAGCGTTCGCTCAAGCGTTAACTTTAACTGCGCGTACTCGTGTGCAACTGCGAGAGAAAAAAAAAAACAAAAACAACCTAACATACCTCCCTCGCCTGCGCTGCCATTAAACAGCAGCACGAGGCGCTGGCGACGCTGATGCCGTTGGCCAGCCCCAGCGGCAGCTCGAACAATTGTAGTGAGAGTACCGTTTTTGCGGCCCCAACACTTGATGCCAGCTAAACTGGTGCAAATAAGCACACAGACACACGCACATGTGTTTGGCAATGCATCAAATAGCTCAGCCGAAACCTTAGTTAGCTGCTCGAGCTAAGGTCTGAGCAGCATACAAACTTAGCTTTAAGTCTAAGCGATGCACCAAGGACACAACTTATGGCCTTGCTCTAGATGACAGCACAGGACTTGGTCTAGATTTTGGTGAATGCAACTTGAAGCAAGCAATTCTTGAATGTATCCGATAAAAAATTTGTGTGGCATCTTGACTTAACGGGTTTATGCAAACGGGAAGCAATTTGGAAATTTAAATGAATTAAAAAACGCCATTGTCCAAGAATGGGAAAAATTGGATATCCAAATGCCAGCAGGAATAATTAAAGTGTTAAACAACAAACTGAACTCAATTTAAAATTAATTTGTGCATTTAAGCATTTTAGAATAGAATAACTTATACAAAGATGATAGAATAGAACTCTAGGCATTAGATCATTTAGTTAAATGAAACTCAAATCAAGATTTGCTCAGATCATTGAAACAAAAGGTAAAACTTTTCATACCAACTACTGTTCAAGACAAATTTTCACTTAATGCTTACTACTAGGTTAGACTGAACCAACTTCATTTCTGATTCAAATATAATAACAACAACAAATACATATATGTATATATATTACACATATATATTGTTGCATAGTTTTGGTGCTGGAGTAGCGAAAAATTAATCATGCTCGTGATTCAGCTACGTCTGTCAAACACAAATGTCACATTGATGAATGATTATCGTAATTAAGCGGATAACGACGTCAGGGACTTAACAAGGACTCACATACCCAGCCCACTGCTCACTCTGGGCACTGGCCAGGCCGCTGTCTGGACGGTGACATTGCGACATGTGCGACTCAATGAGTTTGTCTTCAATCAAAAGTCAGCAGAATCACAAAATCAGAAACAACTCACAACTACTACACACACACACACAATACATAACACACGCTTAATATTTCGAAAGTTTAGCTACACTTCGTATATAATATAGTTCGTAATGTACTTGGGCGAGAGAATGTTGCAAAGTGATTGCCCGAGTCGATTTGCAGTTATTGCCCATAAAGCTGGTCAAAATCTGAGTGCTTAAGGTCAAAGTGCGCTCTTAACTAATTTAATCTACATTCTCGCATATGAATGAGCTACACATACAGAATGGGGGCACAAACAGACAGACAGAGAGACAACCGACAGAGTATAGGCACCGGAACGGGGAATGTCTTCAAAAAGTCAAAACACAGACGGAATAAGTCAACTCGATGCCATTACGGCAGCCGAGTCGAGCCATCTGCAAAATTAAATTGTAAATTTTCAAAGCTCCTGGGACAAATTTCTATCTTTTATATGTTTTTACGTCTGCGACGATGAAGAGGTAACGAATTATGGCAACGACTACGCCGTGAGCCTTAAGGGCGCGTGCTGGGTTCGGTTGGCTTCAGTTGAGTTGGGTTGCATTGTCGCTGCTTGTCTCACAATATCTAGCCATGTTCTGGGTGGGGCACCCACATTTATGTGTGCGTGTGGCCACATTGTCTTCTTCCGCCTGGTGGCAGTGGCTCACCTCGGCGAGACGGAAACTAAAAAGCAGCTACTAACGGCATCTGTCCCAACCAGCACGAGACACGGTGCATAACAGAACACAGCAACAACATGACATGACATTGCCTGTTCCGCATATACACAAAGTCATATTCATATACAAACTGAGACATTTTGGGTGCCAACTATGTATTGTCTCATCTATAGCCTAGTTGGGTCTCCTGGTCGCCAGAGCCAATTGCTGGACTGGGCAGCTATTTAATAGGCGCCAGCCCAGCGCACAAGCTGAGTAGATGCTACTAGAAGGAGAGTAGAGAGAGAGAGAGAGAGAGTGAGAGGGAGAGAGCGGGATGCTGGCTATGAGCAAGTCACATGCGTTGAGGGAAGGAGCAGGAGGAGACGTCGGGCGACGGGCGACGGGCGTCGGGCGTCGGCCGTCGGGGATCGGAGGGATAGATGTTTATGAATCGTCTTGACATTTGACAGTTTGTTTATTTTATTTCGTCACATTTTCGTGATGATTTGTAGGCGGTTTAGCGCCAATTACTCCACAACTTTTACAATGCAGACTGTAAACGAGTCTTTAAAAAGAACATGTTGGCGCCAATTCCATAATAGCTGCAGTCGCACATGTATATTTTGGTAATACTCTAACCAGCGCAGAATGGTAAGCGAGCTATGTGAAGATCGATAAAGAGAAGCTTTCATGGCAAATACAAATATTTCTAATATTATTTTTTTAAATTTTATATATCATCTATAAAGGTATATTGAAGTGAAAAAGTTGTTAGCGTTATTTCATCGCCTTAATCTTGTATCATATAATCAACAGCTTCGCTTATACTTTTTATATGATCAGTGAAAAACTGGAAGAAATTTCAATTTCAATTTTAATGCTTTATTTTCAAATTATTACACTTAGCTTAAAGCTAGCTTATTTTGCCTTATCAACTAAGATATCATATTTACATAGAATTTACTTTGAACATTGTTTGATATATTTAGATGGTAAAGGAACATAGATGCAAAACCTTTAGTTGCGGAAGAAATTTCATTAATCAAATATTTCCATTTCTTATCATTGCCAGAGTCCATAGCAGCCTCTTTACAGTTGCAGGGTATTTGAACTGTGGCGTGTCAAATGAGTTTTGTGTTTTCTCCTCTCTTTTTTTTATGCATATATGTGTGTAAACATTCGATTGTATACACATACGGCATACATCCTAAATGCCGCACAACGTGCAACGTGCAAGCGAGTTAGGGCATGGGCCTATGCCCGACCAGCCCGGGACACATGTGCCCACTGCCAAGTGTTAAGCTTCGTGTTAAATGTGTCGGTCAGCCTGTCTGTCTGTCGGTCTGTCAGTCGTTCTGTCTATCGCTTGGTGGGCAGTAATGAGTATAGCAAAGTTGTTACTAATGCCATAGTTATTGGCATTTGCCAGCTCTGATTGTTGGGGATTAGGGCTGTGCCAAGGCGTTTTGGGGCAACGCTTTGACAATAAGTAAA
The DNA here is from genome assembly GCA_035045365.1 of Drosophila leonis. Lineage (NCBI taxonomy): Eukaryota > Metazoa > Arthropoda > Insecta > Diptera > Drosophilidae > Drosophila > Drosophila leonis. The sequence continues at coordinate 7,229,668 of JAWNPC010000481.1, read as the reverse complement.
TTGTTGACATTCAATTAGAAGCGAACGCGTTTGACATGCCGTTTTTAATGGGCAATTGGAATTCGTGAAAGCCGGGCCATAACTGAGACCCGGATCGAGATGACGACGACGCAGACGAAGACGAAGAAGTTGCCATTTTACTTAATCCAACTTAATGGTCATGTATTGTGTGGCAAGGGGCGCACTTGATCGTGTCAATTTAACTGTCAAACGCGTAGTCGTTTAATTTCTGTGACAGAAACGCGATTCGTAACGTTCCATTGTGCCAGCAGCAGCAGCAGCAACAACAACACGAAACAGCTTCAACAATCACAAATTGTTGCGCTGGCGTTGACGAGTCAGGGCGAGTGAAGGAGTCAGGTGTCAAACCAGCCAGCCAGCCAGCCAGACAAAACAACATGGCCAAAATGCCACAGCGATGTCTGCCTCAGCATCGCTGTCCAAGGCTAATTCTGTCAGCTGTCAGCGCTGTCAAGAGTTGTTCGGCGATTCTCTAAATTGTCACCGTTGCAATCGTTTGACACACTTGCTCGACCTCACCTTTCCCCGCAGAAACGAGTCTGAGTGCCACAGACTCGACCATGGCCAACTGACAACAATGGCAACAGCGACAGCTATAACGGTGTCGATTCAACCGACTACAGGTGTCAATCGTAAGGTAAGCCGCAACTCATACTCAACTCATAGCCACACCCCCATTGCATAGCTGCAGTCGGCTATAATCGACTCTGTCATACTTAGAGCTTAAGCTAAAAGCAAAAACAAGCAAGAGTGTTCTAGTCGGGAGTGCCCGACTAGGAGATACCCTGAACACAGTTGCAAGTTGCGATTAAAAAAAGAAATGAAATCGATTAAGAAAAAGAAAATTAAATGGGCTATCGAAAAAAATTAAATATATTTCAAATTACAAGTCTCCAGCTTGTGTGGTTTACCGACGGACGCACGGACGGACGGACGGACGGACGGATGGACGGACGAATATAGCTAGATCAACTCAACTGGTCATCAGGCATCAGGATTATATATACCTAGTGGTCTGCCACGCTTCCTTCTGCCTGTTACACACACTTTTAAGAAACTATTACACCCTGAAGTCTCATTTTGAATGAGTGTTGAATAAATAAGTTTCTTTTACTTAACTTTTATGCCCGTTTGACATTGTTGTATTAAAAAATAATTTAATTCTGCTGGAACTTTTTGGGTTTTCATTTGATTTCTGCTGGCTAACGTTCAATTGCATTAAATGGCAGCTGTTGCTGTTCGGAAAATTTAAAATGGCCCAATAAAACATTTTGGTGTGTTTTATATGCGTCTCTGCTGGCAATCTGTGGTCACTCCAACAATCCAATAAGATGAAAAGCCAAAAAAAAAAAAACAAAAAACAAAAAAAAAGGAACAAGAAACACATAGAAATAGACCGTAACCACGAAAAGGAATAATCGCTGGAGTCAGCAGCTGAACATGAGGAGCTGGAGCAGTAGCTGAAGAGCCTCTGCTGGCTAACTATGCATGAACCCAAGCATTTCGTCCATACTTACGACACCCATGGGAGCAGCCAATAATTTCAAATCGGACACAGAGAGAAGGAGAGAACAGGAGAGAGTGAGAGAGAGAGAGAGAGCGTGAGAGGCACACCCACACGCACACCCACGGCTGGTGTGGCCACACCCATGCACTCATGAATCAATGGCACATATATGAGTATCCTTGGAAGCATTCACATTCGCATTCGCATCCGCATCCGCATCCGCATCCTTGACTGCCTTCCCGCAATAACAAAATAACAACTTTGCGCCCCAGCCTGAATTCTAGATTCTTTGCCTCTTCTTCTATTTTTTCCACGTCACGTACCTCTGCTAGAAAGTCGACAGCGAAACTCCGCTTTTCAGTTTTCCCATTTATACAATATATATACATGCGACGCCTTTGTATATACACATGGTATATACATATATAAGTATATATGTGTGTGAGTGTCAGTTTGTGTATATAAATTGTTGATTGTGCAACTCTCCAGTTGCAGCAGAAGACACCACTTGACATCCAATCCTCTCACTCAGCCCGAATAATTTATCTCTAGAAATTCGTTGGAAATGCTAAATTTTTGGTATGTCTAAAAGTTTGTGCCTGAAGGCATTTTGAGTAATAAGTTGAAAAGGATATGCTATATGATATATAGTATAACAAGAAACGATTGAAAACTTATACGAGGTTTGCTCAAAAAGTATAGCAAAGATATGTTATGGGCTTTTGTTATAAGCAAAAATCGAAGACGCACCAAAGCGCATCTCAGCAAAATAGTAATTTAGACCTCTTTAGAGATAAACCATTATATATTATAATTCAGCTAAGCCTTATATGAGTTTTCTCACGTTGATTTTCTCTACTCTTCACTCAACGCACTTAGCACTATGTAATAGTTGCCTGATGCTTAGGAATTATACACAGAAAGTATGATAATCTTCAAGTATGCTAAAAAATCCCAAAAACTTAATATACTTAATATATAATATATACTTAATATACAATATATAATATACTTTATAACTGACTCTATGCCCATCCCATCTCTATACTGCCAGCAGTTAAGAGCATATATTATCTATTCCATTTGATGACATTGAACTTCCGAAAATAAAATCAAAAATATTGAAACCTTTTGCAACAAACTCTTTTATGCTGATTGATTGACTGACAGATTGATCGTAATAAAAGAAGATAAAAATCTTTACACGAGCTTCCTTTCGGTGCGCACTGCTCTATACAATGTGTGTACATAGTATAAATATGTATTCTAAGCAAGTATTATTAGTGTATGAGATGCAAAGCTGATGCTGCCACTGTCTGCGGCTGCCTCTGTGTGTCGTTACACCTTCTTCTCTTGCTATTGTTGTTGGTGTTGTTGTTGTGAAAACTGAAGCGAAATAAAATGAAATATTTGAAATGACCACGTCTTGGCTATTTGCCGTTACATTATGGTAAAATATTACTGTGGCATACGCTCTCGACTGGCCATAACATGCTCTCGTGTCCATTGGCAGTCCCACAGTCGAACGGTCCAACGGTCCAACGGTCCGACGGTCCAACGGTCCGACGGTCCAGTGTTCCGTGCAGCGGCCTCTTGTTGGGGAAAGCGTGAAGCGTATAAAGTCATAAGGGTTTATGCATGAATTGATTGCAGCAGCCACAGCAGCAGCAGCAGCACATGCCACAGCACCACCACCACCAACGCCAAAACGGCACCACCAAACATTCGGACACTTGCTGGCAATATACTCGTAATAAAAGAATAAGAATTATATGCTTTTGTGTAACATTTCGCTTTAATAATCTATGAAGTGGCTACAGCGGCAGCTTCTTGGCTGCGACCAGTTCCAGCTTGGCCAAAGTTGAAGCGGGGCAACCGCAGCTGGACGGCTCGGCTCGGCTTGGCTTGGCTTGGCTCGATTGCCTATGGCTGCACATTGTCTGGCTGCAAGTTGGCCACAAACTGCGACTCGAACATGGGCAATTGGAGGCATTGACTCTCATGCCCAGCAGCAGCTGCATTGACAAGTGAAATATTTGACATAATTAAATTTTGATACAAGTCCATAACTATTAGGCATTCCTATTTCGGCCATCTCGTTAGCCCCGCCGCCAAACAAACACAATAGTCATCTCTGGCTGTGGGCCCATGTGTGCACATGGTCAGTCAAAGCATTCTTCATCCTTCATCCGTCGTCCTGTGGCGTGTCAGGACGAGTGACATTGGGTGCGTTATTTGTTTACTTCGTGACTGACCAGCGGGCGTTTGGTCGTCTTGAGACGACAATAGCCAAAGACTTCCATGTCTCACGTACATCACTCTGACGACCAGCTATTGCCCTGGTCCAGCTATGGCCCCTGCTCCTGCTGCTGTTGCTGCTGCTACCAGTTGTTTGTGTTGGCATTGCGGCTGTCTGCGGGCATTCCACTTGTCATTAACCTTGTTATTAAAACACTTTTGTTTATGGCCATAACATCTGATGTCCCAGGCGCTATGCCCGACAAAGGGGACAAACTGTACAAATAACTTACGTGCCGCTCATTTGTCTCTTTTGGTTCCGCAAAACTACTTGTGCTATTGTAAATGTGTTTGGTTAGTCTTAGGGGCTTGACCATTGCCACAGAGCTTGGACTGGGACTTGGCGCCAACGACAGATAAAAGACACCTTGCACAGACACACTCGACTCGACTCGACTCGACTCGACTTCCTTGTTTCAGTCCTTTGTGCTGGGCCGTTAAAGCTTCCGCTGGCTGCCACTTGGCGGCCATTTGTTTTCCGGTGATCATCGCAATGTAAACGAAATGAGTTCAATTTGTTAACGCTGCAGACACACGTATTAAACACACTAATTTGCGGCATCGCTTCTGGACATATCAGCAATTTGTTTCAAGCAGCTGTCCCCAGGACTCACACACACACAGGACTCGCACACTCATACAGACAGACACATTCGTAACTGTAAATGCCGACAAGTCCAGCTCAGTGGTTGGTTGATCCGTCAACAATATTTCATACTCTCCACACTCGGCTAAATGCCAAATTGACAAACCCCATAAAAAAAGCATGAAAAACAATTTGGGTCGAGCTGTCAGCCTGAACCTGCAATTGGTTTTTAAGCTGTTCTAAATTATAACGAATTAGGATTTGCCATCCGTTGGTAGAGTGTCAAGAAATTGAAGTTGCAAACAAAATTATAAAAATTCAGTAGTTATAAACAAGTTAGAAAATGTATTTTTGGATCATCTATAAGGAAGCTCAAGAGTAACTCAATTCTTGAATTGTTCGGCTTCAAGCTCAAAAACTTAAGAAGATATAGATTTATGCAGCTGAGGCTTAGATATATCCGCTATATCTTTTTGTTGTTAGGTTATCAACGCAAGTATATATTATAAATTTCTAGCACTATAGCTTCAATAGTGGCGAAATGGTTTGCGTTCATATGGACAGACGGAAGTACGGAAGGACGGACGGACGGACGGACGAACGGACGGACGGATAGCTAGGCAGACTTCTTCTTCTTCTTTCACTTCTTGAATAAATATAAAAAAAGAAAAATATGCCTTAATCTAGCAAAAACTTACTTTTTCATAAGCAAACAACTTTAAAAATATGCTGGAATCTATAAGCTATAAAGCTTCAAGTATTTGCCCGATTATCTTAGACACACTTTCAGCTAGAAGCCAACCAAGGCTTATACATAGGTAGAGTATTTCTAAGACAGAGCTTGTTAGACTCAAGTAAAAACGAAATCTGCAAATCTTCAACGTATTTCAATGAAAAACTAAGCAACAGACATCGAACCAGCAAACCTTATTAGCACTTATTAAACAAAGATCTGTAGTTCATCAAGTTCATTTGTACGAATTCCTGGCCATTGTTGTTGTCGTTTTGTCGCAATCTACAAGCGACATGACATCTTGGGTCGTTATGAAATCTGAGACGCAGCACGATTAAAAACCGCATCACAAAGCCCAGGAGCTGCCCACAAAAAACTGAAGTAGCTGCAGCCACATGATTAAGGCACCCAGGACCAATGCTCATGCTTCCTTGCTTCCCATGCTCCCGCTCACAGCCAGCTGATGATCAACCAAAAAAAATAAAAATAAAATAAAATAAAGAAGAAGAAGATGTGCAGTGCAGGTACGAATGCACGATGCCCTGTCGGAGTCCAAATTTGAGTATTTGAATAAATGTAGAGCTCACGCATATCTGGAGCCGGGACAAAGGGTAACTAAAAGGGTAGCGATGAGACATAATCACCGCAAACTGCATACAAACTCATTACATATTTTGATGGACCTGAACTTAGGATTGTCTCGCTACGAAACCGCATTCATGAAATCGTGCCCGGGAGCAAATATTTAAACGCAAGCAAAAACCAACAAGCAGAGCTCAAGGTATAACAACGAAGCTGAAATACACTAACAGAACTAAGGCAAATGTGATCAAAGTTATTCAATCATATGAAAATGTCTCGATAGCTGAAATACTCGAAGAAGAGAATATAATAAAAACTTGGTCGGATAATAAAGATTCATGAGGGATTAGACTAAGGTATAATGGTGTCTTCTCTGTGCCAAAAGAGCTCGCTTAGTTGAGCTGCTCTATGGGCAAGTGTATTTAAGCTGTTGCCCTCGATCTAATCTTTGCATGCAACAGCTCCACTTGGACGGTGGTCTCATTTGCCACGGCAGCTGTAGCAGCTAGTTGCTACCGGCCAGTGGCCCTCTGCACCAGGTGTAATATGATGCGCCTTTTGATGCCAAATGACAAATCAGATACAAGTCGCGGCTCACGAATCGAGCACTGGTTATTGCATTGACAATTCGCCACTCCTGGTCCTGGTCTAGTCTTACCGGATTTACTCTTAAGCCATGCGATGAGGGACAGTTGAAAGGGGCTGCTGGGTTGGATGAGCATGCATATTATATGAGCTGTTGCCTTATAGCTGTTGTATCTGCTCGCTCTGAGCTGCATAATAATTTGGTGGGGTCTTTAATAATTCTTGCTAACGAAATTGCGTAGAAACTCATTAACGAGCTCAAAGGGCCCAGTTCAGAGTTGGGTGGGCGGAGATGATGAAGGGGGATGGAGGAGACTCAAATTGAATTCCATGTTTCAAGTGCGAGCATGTTTTACCCAACTTGTTCTTGTTGTTGTTGCTGTTGTTGGGTGTTGTTTATGTAAGAACTGCTTTGGAATTATTTATGAACCCGATGGGAAAAGCTTTGAATGTGTCGCAATGCTTGCCACGGGCCCTGCCTGAATACCTAATTCCGGGTGCGTTCCCCTTTCGCAGTAGTCGCAGCAGCAGCAGCAACAGCACCAGGACGAGGACGAGCACCAGGTCCTGGGGCCGCACAAGTGGGAATACATTTGCTCGCAAAGTGGCGCATCGTGCAATAAACGAAAGTGTTTTCCAATATAAGGAGCGCTTTATCCTATAATGTGGTAATCGCTCGCGTAAAAGGCGACAAATCATTTAAACCCTTTCCCACCCATTGACCGGCGCTAGCTAGAAGTCGACTGGCCCGACTCGTACGTCCGTCCGCCTGTGGCTGTAGCCTAACGATGTAACGCTATGTATCCATCTAGTACAAGGGTGACAACAATAACAAGTAACAGCAGCCCTCGCTTCCTGTGCTCTATCTCTCTCTCTCTCTCTCTCTCTCTCTTTCGCCTCTCTGTATTCTCTGGCCAGGCCAGGCAAAACTGTGCCATGCATCAGAGCCCAGGGCGGAGGCGAATCACACACCCCATTCCCATACCCATTCCCCCTCTTAAAGAGCTGAAAAATGTATGCACACGTTAACCCTTTGAGCATTGGGCCCAAGTAGTCAGGTCCTTTGGACGCAACCAGGGCCCGTAGGCAGCTAATGCTAATGCCTCATGCAGTCGCTCGTCCTTTTGAAATTGGGCATCAGCGTTAGCATCATCAAGGCAGTAGCTGTTGCCTGTTGGGCTGGTATTTGAGTATGCTATATGGCAACTGGTAACTGGTAACTGGTGGCTGCTGGGCTGCTGGCTGGCTTGGCTGGCACCCCACCAAAAATGTGTTAGATTCCCTCACCGCTAATGTTGAAGGCCAATTCGAATGGGCCATGAATCTCTTCCGCTCTGCCCGTGCCAAAACATAAAAGTGAAATTTGTTTTTTATGACATCTTTATTCAGGCTAAATAAATACAAAGTATTATAGTGCCAGGGGACATTTGTGAGTGACCGTTTGCCTTCCATTCCATTCCATTCCATTTACCCCTTTTCCTGCACTGCCTCCCCCGCCATATTGATTAGCCAGCCGTTCATGATAAATAGACCATTATGCAGTTATCGTAATTGCATGGACCAGGCCATAAGAGTGGCGTGAAATTCACTCGCCGCAATAATGTTGCCAACAAATGCGAGTAACATATCAAAAATGCAAATGATATACAATTCATTACCTCAAGCATCGTCAAACTCCCCGGAGTACCATAATCATCCAAGAGATGATCTAAGAGAAAATCTATAATAATTTGAAAAAGAAAACGTATAGCTATTGACTCTTGGATGAATGCCTGAAACTACTGTCAATCAAGGCTAAGTACAGTCAGACTTTAGATCAATAAGGCCTAACTCAACTGTAGCTCAATGTAAGACGAGCTAAGATGGTATATCGACTATACTTAAGGATTTCAAATTTGCTATCAATTTATTGTAGTTTGCATTCAATTTAAGCTTATATCATGACTAAGTTATTCAAGCTGGTCCTGTTATCGGTTATCGGCATAGCTGCCATCACTATGAACTCCCGCTAACACCCCTCGCGCCTGTTCAATTGGCAAACGGAAAGTATCCGAAAATAAACTCAAGAATAGACAGCGCCAGTGCCGCTGAGGTCCATTACAGAGCACAAAACTTCTGTGTGTTTTGCTTGTGAAATATCTAGAGATATTTGTGTTAAGATATTTAATGGAATTTTCTGTTAGAGCACTTGCCCTCTCTCTCTCTCTTTATACCTCCCTCTCTCACTGTGTGTTTATGAATTTTCGATTAATCAACGCTTGACTTTCATTTGCTGTGCTTCGCTGTGAGTTGTGATGACATATCTGACAGAATGAAAGATTGTGCAATGGGACGAGACGACGGCTGGCTGTTACAGGGTTTCGACAATTTCATTTATGGTAATTTGCATGTTCAACAAAGGTCGTGAAATAAATAGGGACAACAAATCAGGACGGGCCGTAAGCGTCATGTAAATTGTATCTGCCGCCCTCTGGTAATTGAGCAGGTTGGCTAAAATGGCAAAGGCAATGGCAAGGGGCTGCAGCCGGGGACACGCCCGAACATGTCGTCGAGGACGTTGCCGTTTAGCCAGCAATCCAGCAACAGCAGTGTCAGTGGCAATACCAGTGCCAGAGCCAGTGCCAGCGCCAAGTCCCATGTGAGCAGTGAAGTTTTTTAATCAAGCCGCCTGTCAAGTGTTTGCAAAACAAATACCGCGCTTATCCATCAATCAAAACACGCAATATGGCAGCGTGACTTTCCACAACTAAGCAGCCGTAGCAGCAGCAGCAGCAGCAAGTGGTTCTTGGCACTTGGCTGCTTGGCGAGTGCTAAACCATATGGAACGAAGCGGAACAATAAAGCGACACTGTCAAACATTTGCATACACGACACCCGGCTACAGCAGAGCTAGGCCACGCACTTCATGCACCACCCACCCACACAGATGTGGCAGCGCTCACACGTACAGGGCACACAGACGCGGGCCGCACGCACGACCAGCAAAACGCTTACCCATACAGGCGAAGCCAAGTGAGTGGGCTGTGGATCATTTTTAATTGCAGCTAATCAAGCTGACAACTTTGTTACGTTTGACATTATTTAAGCCTAAGCAGCTTGTTGTTGTTTTTTATTTTTGTATTCGATTTTTGTTTTCATATTTCCATTCGATTGGAGCTGTCAATAGTTAGATTTCGTAATGGACAGCAGTGGAGAAGTAGAGCCAAGGTCGCAAAGGGCTACAAAATGAACTGTGTAGACACTACAACACTAACAACACCATCATCAGCTGGAGCGACAGGGCCAGGCCAGGCCGTCCGTCACATTGAAAGCTTCACAAATTAATCCAATGGCATTTGCATGCCGGGGACAAAGCCCCTGGGTAAATGCTAGTGGGAAGGGGTGGCTTTTTTTTTGTTACTTGTTACTTGTCGAGCGTATTGTGTTGAAATTGATTCTTAAACGTTTTGAAGAATGATGCGAACTTGACTTCAGCTGCCAGCCAGAGAGAGAGAGAGAGAGAGAGAGAGAGACAGCCACCCTCTCTAACCAACCCCCAGCTAGCTAGATGGACGGCTGCCAGCGGAACGGAATTGCGATGCGGATAGAGCGGGGCCCGGGGGCCACAGGAACAACACATTAAACAACAGTTCCTGGTGTAAAACATGCACAGCAACAGCGGCGCGAGGCAAACAACAGCAGAAAAAAAAATGTAAATGCCATTGTAAAGATGTAACAGAAAAAAAGGATACAGATATGGCAACACCTACAGTAACAGATATACCACACAGGATACATATTGGCAAAACAATGAGTGTGAACCACACACACAAACACAGACACATCGACACTGGCAGCAACCCCAATGAATGGCAAACGCAAATGGTGAAAAATATGCGCACAGATATGAGTACAGATGTCGAGAGTTTTAAATTGCATTAACTCATTTAATGATGTTCAAATTGAGGCTGACAAATAATGGGGAGTATGTCAGTCGGTGGCGCCTCATACCCAAATCTCACGCCACTTTGTGACACCAGCCATAGCCCCGCTCTCCTGCGGCAGCCAGTGGAGGCCTAGGCCAGACCCAGTCACTGCCATCACTTTAAATTGCTGCTGTCAAAGCGACGGTGCGAGTGTGTGTGCGGGTGGAGGCAGCTGTGTGTGTGTGTGTGTCTTGGCAAAGGGGCTGAGGCTGGGCTAAACTATTTGTCATGTCTGTCACACTCTCGTACATCTTTGTCAACACTATTTAGAAGTTTAATAAATTTTCACTTTGTTGAAACGCCAGTCAAATATTTAATATCCACGCGCTACAACTCAACGTCAGCCAGCAAAAGCAGAGACAGCCAGCGACAGCTTCTGCTCGACTCACTCGACTAGCTAACCCCACACACCTACCATCCCCCTGTTGCCCCATACTAGATACGCCCAATGTCCAGTGGTAGCCTTAGTATTAACTTGATTTGGATTTAATCTAGAGTTCATCCAAATTATAGATATATAGATATATAGATATAGATATAGATATAGATATAGATATAGATATAGATATAGATATAGATATAGATATAGATATAGATATAGATATAGATATAGATATAGATATAGATATAGATATAGATATAGATATAGATATAGATATAGATATAGATATAGATATAGATATAGATATAGATATAGATATAGATATAGATATAGATATAGATATAGATATAGATATAGATATAGATATAGATATAGATATAGATATAGATATAGATATAGATATAGATATAGATATAGATATAGATATAGATATAGATATAGATATAGATATAGATATAGATATAGATATAGATATAGATATAGATATAGATATAGATATAGATATAGATATAGATATAGGTATAGATATATATTCATTCATTCAGTACATGTCAATAGACGTGAAGTACGATTACGAATTGCGTGCACTTATTGTGTGAGGCGGAAGGCAGACTACTCAGAAGTCTCGTATTCTGAAGATCTATAAATAGTGCATCAATATGTTATTGGGGTTCGTGACTAGTTGTGAACACATATCGACATTGGTTAATATGACGCCCATATGCTACAAGAGTCACGCTCCGGAGTGTTTAATTCGCTGAAATAATGCTCCGTGATTGGAAGACTGCGGCGACCCACTTGCCAGATGCGGCCGGCGTCCAGTTTAATGGTAAACCGAATCGTTCAATCGGGCCAAAGAGACCACCGTGCAAAGGAAATGCAATGTGGAATCCGAGACGTAGACGCAGACATAGTTCGAGTCAAAGATGTAGATGGAGATGCAGATACCCCGAACTATTTCGATTCCTAATAGAGAAGTGCAGTCGACCGCAGATCGGGCAAGCGTGTGTCTGTGTGTGTGTGTGTGTCGGGGATATAAAAGTCAAAACCGCACGCATTTCTGATTGACCATACACAGAAATATATATGTATATACATATTTATAAGCACATGTGTGTGTGTGTGTGTGTGTGTGTGTGTGTGTGTGTATGTATTTATTTATTTAAGCAGTCGTGCAAACGAAACTCCACAATTGGTGGTCCCCATGAATACTTTTAAAGTTCGAGTACATAGTCAAAACTCCGGCACATGTACAGCTAGCTCGAAGGGAAATGCTCGAATGCAGTGCAGTAGAAATGTGCTGCACCCGTTTCATAGCACAAACGGGTGGGTGGAGGGCGAGCCGAGCTGTGAGCTGTTATAAAAACGACGCGTCTAAAATCGGAGAATGCGACTAATGGAAAAATTCATATTAAATCGATTATATTGACAAGGGGGGCACATGTAGACCGCGACCACGAATACGACCGACCGCCTGTGCCTGCTGCTGCTGCTGCTGCTGCTGTTGCTGCTGGTGCTGTTGCTGCTGTCGCCAGCGTCGTCATCAAGGGGCCAATACAGTGGGCCATGTGCGACGTCAAGACAAAAATATACAAAAGAAAGAAGAAAAAAAAACTGAAGAAAAATATAATGAAATACATTAAGCGAGCTAGAGTCAAATCATAAATTTGTAAGTTATTAACAAGAACAAATACATGTTTGTCAAATTTTAATGATTCAGAGCATCGACAGCGACAGCAACAATAATCGACGTGGCGACACTCTCACTTTTACACTCTGGTAAAAGCCGTCTGTCACACAAATTGCTGAAAAGCCATTTGACAACTAATTTTTCGAGGTGGCGACGACAACGGCGACACCTTGCACAGCTAGCAATGGGAATATGTGACCAAAACATACAAAGCCCCACTGCCCGCCCTCCCCCATGCCTAACCCCAATCGCACACGCCTCTCACTTGCCAGCGTGCACACATCGCCTCGCACTCGCACTAGCCTAAACGTACCGCAATCTAATTGCTGTTGGCAGCATCCGCGGTTCTTTAATTGAAGACATCAACACTAGCTAAAAATACGATATATATGGGTGTGTGTGTGTGTGTGTGTGTGTGTGTGTGTGCGTGACGTGGGTGTGTGTGTGTGTGTGCGTAATCGATGAGGGGCGAAATGGGTAATGGAAGCGAGGAGTTTCAGGCATTGAGAAGGTGGCGAGGCGCAACTTGTAACTGCATCTGTATTAGAGATGGCACAAATGTATGCGATAGTTGAAGTAGTTCGATATACTCATATATAATAGTCTATAATGAAGCTGATCATCGAAAGCTCACAGCAAAAACTGTTCCTCTATATTCTACATTCAATTCATGCCTTATCATTTACATGCAGCTGTCATTCGAAAGGAACTCACGACTGAGTCACGCGATCATCTTTAACTGTTAGCAATAGTCTCTAAATTGTGTACGAGCGCAGAGCATAAGGAAATGTGTGGCAGTGGCATGCTGTGGTGGTGCTGTGGTGCTGTGCACTGTGGTGTAATGCCATAAACTGTTATTTGATGTGGGTTTGTGTGTGAGCATGCGAGGCTTGCCTGCTGCTGGTGCTGAGCGAAGTTCCACAGTCCCCAGATGCTTGACGTTTCAGGCTGTTAAGCAGCCAAACACAATTATTGGCTCTGCCAGCCTCTGAATGCCAAACATCAAATATCGCATACACTGAACAGTAGTCGAAGGCAGGTGACTGAGCGGGCGACGCGATCCGCCAAACGCCAAACGGAACTGGCTACAACGCTGACGACGACGACGACGACGACGACAACATCGACGACAGCGACAGCGACATGACGCATGGTGACTGCCGCTTGGTGGCTGGAGACACGCGGATGGCAGCAGCGACTGCAACTGGGAATGTGACTGGGTATTTGTTTTCTTTGTTTGCGATGTGTTTACATCGCGGGCGACAATAGTTTACATTTGCTGCCATCTAAAAATTAAAAGGTGACAAATCATAACAACAGCCGATGGGTAATACAACGGCTGCTGCGGCCCGAAACGAATAGCTAAATGACGCAAGGGCAATACCCTTCAACTGATCGCTGTTCACTTGCTGTTCAGCTGAATGGAAAGATGAGGGGGCAGAGAGTTAGCCGGAAGCTAGCTAGACTAAGCGAGATTTAATACAAATTATCCCAATTCATTCCCTACAAACCACATTTAGCTACATTTCATCATCTACATTTTCAATTTAACAAGCACTTAGCATAGGCTTGACCAGCTCAGTGCTTAGCGATCCGCAAATGTTTAGCTTTGAAAATTGATGCTGTTGACAACTCACTGACTTGAGCGGTAAAACAAATCAGATTGAATGGCCTTAAGTTGCAATTACTTGAAGTTTTTCGAACCACATCATAAAAGAATTCCATTTACACATACACTGCGCGTCATCACGATAATGCAGCCTTCTTCTTAAAATAAAACTAAATTGGGTATGATGCATTACCCCATTCAGCAAAGTATTTAAACAACAATTTAAATAAAAATCTCACAAAAAGATTGCTATAAATTTGTCATCAGGATAGCGCACTCAATTTCAATTGTGAATATCTCGCTCAGTTTAGCAACTACAGTCACCAACTTTATTGTGCAAGCCAGAACATTGATATAGTTTCAGAATAAAATTACTATGGGAAGATATGCAATTTTAGCTTTGAAGGAAAATTCAAAGACTGGAGTTTGAATGATATATAAAACATTCAATATTATCGAAGAAGGTGAAGGGTGCGTTATCCTGGTTTAGCTATAGACGGGCAGACAGAGGGATAGACACGCGGATGGACACACGGATGGACGAATAGACGGACGGACGAACATGGCTAGATCGACTCAGCTCATCGTCCTAATCAAGAATACACAATATATACCATGCCTCCTTCTGTCCGTTACAAACATCTTTACAAAGTCATTATACCCTGAATTAGTATTTGCAATAGGTTCTGGGCATAATAACACATGCCAACAATAGTTGGTGAAATTTAGTGGCCAAGTTTAAGATACTATAATCAGAGCTGTTAAAAATTCCATTTGAATGGAAATTCAACTTGGGTTTTCAGAACAAAAACCCATTTTGAATTTCCATTCAAATGGAATTCTTAACAGCTCTGACTATAATTTCCTTTCTTTTTTTTGGGAGTTGAATGCGAAGCTGTAACCTGAACCACTCTATCACCTCAGGCTTTTAATTTACTTAGATTTTCGTGTATGTTTGAGGTGCTGCAACAGCACAACAAACATTGTTTCTTACAACTGAGAATGCTACTCAGAAATCTAGCGTGAATGAGAAATATTGTTATCAGTTTCGATTCAGCTTAGTCTCATTATTGGTTATCCAATTCTGTTGGCCTGTCATAGACTCATATTAAAGCCCAAGTCGTCTGTATTTATATATCATTTATATGAATTCTCCTGCAGAATAGTTGACAGCTTACTTCTACCACTTACTTCTACCAAGTATTTATGCACTTCTATATATGTAATGTATTTGTCTCTCAGTTTATGTCAGTGTGCTATATTTGTTGCTGTAGTGGGACTAGTGTCACAATCTGTTGTCATGCTTTGTTGGGGCTTTGCTGGGTCTGCTGGCTTGGTCTGCGTTTGGCTGGAGCTGGAGCTGGAGAGCATGTTTAGCCGATAATCGCTGAATAATAAATGGCATCACTGTCCCATCCGAAAGATCATTATCGCCATAAAACTACCACTAAACGTCACTTCTTTTAAGATCAAAGTGTTGTTTGCGCGATTTAAGTATGCGCGCACGCATCTTCAATTAAAGGCATATGCTGAATACGAGAGATGGACCTCGAACAGATCTGAATCTTGCCAGCTCTAGAGCTGGAGCTAAAGCTGGAGCTGGAGCTGAACTTGCAACAGTTGCTGCAACACAATTACCAGTTTGACATCTTTCGAGCTGATGAAGTCAGCAGAGAGAGAGAGAGAGAGAGAGAGAGAGAGAGAGAGAGAGAGAGAGAGAGAGTAAAGAGAAACGAGACCACCAGACTCGATGGCAAAGATTTTGGCGGAGTGCGGCTGACGACAAATTAATTTGGCACAGGCAGCTCATTGGGCAAACAATGGGCAGAGCAATTGGAATCCGAAAAAAATACAGCCGTGAAACTCTATCGAGAGCCGAGAGCTGAGAGTTGAGCGCTTTGGTGTATTGTATGTGTTATCTTAATATTGTCATTGTCACAAATTTGCAAAAAGTTACGCTAATGGATTACACGATTTTCGCATTATCGCTTTGTTACCGCGCCGATCGCAATCGCATGCGATCAGCAACAGCAACTGCTGCCCAGGCTTCAGCTGCAACACCCAGTCCCAGTCCCAGTCCCAGTCCCAGTTCGAGTCGCACTCTCTGTCTCAGTTCTCCAATCCCAGTCGCAGTCGCAGTCAGAGTCAAAGTCGCTGGCGGTAGCCGCATGGCATTGTATGTAAAACTACTGCAAAGCATTGCGACCGCCAACATATCGCGTCGGCTCCTCGATACGTGCCGAAAGCGAGATTAAGGGGCCAGCTTTACAAGCAGGAAACGCTGCTGCCCCCATGCTCCATGCTCCATTCTCCACTCTCCATTCTGCATTCGCGTACTCGTTTCAGCTTTCAAAGTGCCCATGAGCATTATGCCAGACACTTTGTCTTTGACAGCACAGCATAGCCCAGCAGCGACTTTTCGCTTGGGCCTGGGCCTGGCCTGGGCCCAGCTCCAGGTCCAGTGCGACGTTTATCCAGAGCGAAGATGCTCTTATCAGCAGCGAACACAGCACGTTCCATTGTCGCTTCGCGTCGATCTAATCTGAGCATTGCCGATGCTCCGATGCTCAGATCCTTTCTCTCAGTTGCGTTGCGTTGCGTATTGTTGTTGTTCCGGTGGCCTCGGTCCCAGTCCCAAGTGTCATACAAGCTGCAACTTCACTCAGCTTAATGGCAATAAGCATTTGAAATATCTAAACAATTGGCTAAAAGGGCAGCTTACATACTATTCGAATACCAATTAGAGCCAGCTGTGCGCTGGGTATGCCAGTTTAATGGGTCTGCAGGGGGAACTAAAGGGTTTTGGAGTCGAGCTCTATAAGAGCAGAAGTATTTTATTTTATATATGAAATATTTGAATATGCACATAGAAAAAATCTACTGCAATTCAAAATTTTACAAATTTTCTGCTTTCCTCTTTCTCTTAGCTAAGAACTTTTCAATTTAAGTCCTGTACAGGGTATCTTCGGGTTAAGTTTGGTCTGCAAGTTAAGCCCTCGCCTACCTATGGCCACTTTGGACATATGGAGCCTGCATACTTTGGACACTGGCAATGGGCTTTGAGTGTTGTCAAATATTGCCGTTTTATGCTAATGAAGTGGTATGGGAAATCACGAAAGGGTTAATGTTCCGACTGATGATCAGGTGGTTCGAGCCCAAGCGTATGGGGTAGAGCTGGCAACTGTGCTGCTAATCGGTTAAAAGCCAATTGAAAGGCACTGAAATGAATCAATTGCTGGTTGGGGGAAACTGTTTAGGATGATTAAATTTGTTATAGAAATGATTTCGCATAGGCCTGCTTTGTCGTCTGCTCGCTCCACCGCTCTTTCCACGCGCCGACGAATGAATCAAACGTAGCCGAGGCCGAGGCCGAGTGCCCTCTGACTTTAATGTTGCCACATCCATATAAAAAAGACAAAAACGAGAGAGAAAAAAAAAACATGAAATGAAAAAAGAAAAAGCAAAGGAAAAACACTCGCATAAAAAGCAAATATTCAGATGGGGCGCCGAGCAGGGCTTGGCTGGGCTGGGCAGGGGTAAAGACACCAGTAATCAAGTGTATGCATACAAGGGATGCACGGGCCGGCTTTGGTCCTTGGACTGGGTGGGCATGGCTGACGCCCCCCACACACACACACACACAAATGGGCATAGGATGCCCAACAGTTGGCCGTTGTACATTTGTTTCTTTTTTGTGGTCAAATACTTTTGCATGTAAATGTTAATTCATTGATTTTTATAATGCGCGCACGTCAAAAGGGATAATGCCGCCTGCCAATCTGCCCCAGCCCAGCGTCGCACCAGGGCTTGGGCCACACTCTTGTCGCATTCGTCGCAGGACTTAGCAAGGGCTGATGCTGAAGCGAAACGTCGGTCTGGTGGGTGGGGGGATGGGCTGCGTAAACATTGGAAACAACCAAAAACCAAACAACCGGCTGCTGAGCAGGGAGTAGCGAAATGAATGCGCCAAGGCGAGTGAAAGGAGCGAGTATTTGGCTTTGATGTTGCTTACATTTCATCACTGGAAGTCGTCGTTGTCAATAAAAGCAAGTTAATGGGTAAACACCCCCGCCGCCGCCACGGCCGGGGTCAGCTGCCCAAAGCTCCACTCCCGAATGCCACAAAACTAAAAACATAACTTCTGGCTAGAAAAACATTGTTTGCGCGGTCGCCCATTCAAATATTTGTGGCCCGAGCATTTACTTTGCCAGGGCAGCAGCTGACTCGGAACAAACCGATTGCCACTAACCACCTCCAGCCACCGCCACCACCATCACACCCACCGCACGCACCACAACGCGGCGCACAGAAGTCGCTGATTTGAGCCCCAGACAATTGCCATACTTAAGTGCATATAAATGGAAATCATTTACAAGTGTATACAAACATTTCTCGAGAGTCTTAAGAAGGTATAAATAGTACGATCTAGACAATTAGAATCTATACTTTTGTATCGCTTTTTAATCTGCCCCAATGAGAGCAGGCGATGCTGAGTGAGAAAGAAAACCAATGGAGAAATATGTGGAAGTTTTTTTTATGCTAAAGCCGATCAGAAAGCGATAAATAGACGATGGTTGAGCTTGTGCTTAGAAAACTTTAAAAATCAAATCGACTTTTGGCAATCTACTTATATATCTAAAGGATGGGCTTGTAGATCTAAGGGATAGATCTATAGATCTAAGGATATGTATGTAGATCTTAAGGATAGACTTATAGGTCTAAAGGATAGATCTAAAGATCTAGGGGATTGGTCTGTAGATCTAAAAGATAGATCTATAGATATAAAGGATATGTATGTAGATCTAAAGAATAAATCTGTAGATCTAAAGGATAAACCTATTGATCTAAAGGACAGACATATAGATCTAAAAGATAGATCGCAAATCTAAAGGATAGATCACATATCTAAAGGGTAATTCTATAAATTTAAAGGATAAATTTTCAGATATAAAGGATAGATTTTTAGATCTAACGGACATATCTGTAGATCTAAGGGTTATGTATGTAGATCTAAAGGATAGACCTATAGATCTAAAGGATGGATCTAACGATCTAAGGGATTGGTATGTAGATCTAAAAGATAGACCTATAGATCTAAAAGATACGTATTTAGATGTTAAGGATAGATCTATAAATCTAAAGGATAGACCTATAGATCTAAGGAATTGATCTATAGATCTAAAGGTTATGTATGTAGACCTAAAGTATAGATCTATAGATCTAAGAGATTGGTCTGTAGATCTAAGGTATGGACCTATAGATCTAAAAGATATGTATGTAGATGTAAAGGATAGATCTATAGATCTAAAGGTTATGTACATATGTAGATCTAAGGGATAGATCTATAGATCTAAAGGATAGATCTATAGACATAAAGCATAGATCTATAGATCTAAAAGATATATATGTAAATCTATTGTAAATCTATGACATTCATATACATATTAAGCTAATCGACTATCTATGTTCACAATAATATATATTTATAAATAGATAAACTACATGCGATTCCTGCCCCTGAGAATATGCAGAGAAACGTCAGCTAGCTTTGATCTTTGGTGATTTCTCATTTGTCAGTGAAGTCTGCCTGCAAGTGGGAGTCTAAGCAACTCTGATGCTTGGCCAATTAGGCTGCCAGTTGAAGTTTGTATTTATAATTTGCATGAATCTCCAAGGACTTCCGCATGTGTGTGTGCGTATGTGTGTAGACATCAAACTTTGCAACTGGCATCAATCACTTAAGTTAAATTAAGGCATCACCGCGGGCTGTGGGCCAATGGCAGCGTGGAGCCGTTGGAGCGCAGTAGCCGCCGCAATTATTCAACCGTAGTTTGGCGATGAGCCGTGCCGATGACATATGCCCATAGACCCTTGGGCGGCCCAATCAGCTGAGACAATATCAGAGTTCAAGTCAAAGTTGATGTCGAAGTCGCAGTCCAAGTCGGAGTTAAAGTTCAACTATGGGCTAAAGTTGTTCCTTTTCTTGTTCACTTTTTTGGATAAGTACTCGCATTCGCTGCTGCTGTATTCACTGGTGTGTTTTGTGGTCGAGCCGCAAAAACATCGCCTGCACGAGACGAGAGAGAGGAGCTGGACGGAGGACGTATAGCCAGGGGCTTTTTTCATCATACGGCCGTTTACCGGTCGCATTTGCCATTCAGCTTGCGGGCGCTGCCCAAACAAACATACACGGGTGACCTTACCGACCTGACGACCACACACACACACACACACACAGTCAGAGAGTTCACCCACACCCATACACCTTCACATGGAAGCTTAATGAAGCTTGTGTAATTGATTTTATGTTTGTTAAAAACGGCAGAAAAAGAAGCAACGTTCCAGGCACTCGACTGGCCATTCGTTGATGTCGATTTGCCTCGATATTCATGGCATTCAATTTCAATTGAATCGCAAAAAATCAAGCAGCAACAACAATAACTGCTGCAGCGGCAGCAGTTGAATGGATAAAAAAAAAACTAATTTTGCTGGCCTGCAGCAACTAAAGTGCATAAAGTGGCCGCTAACAGGAAAAACACAACTTGAGCTTCAACCGGGCGGCTACCCCCCATGCCCCATGCCCCATGCCCCATGCCTCATGCCACATCTCCGCCATTCTATACGCAGTCAGGCAGCAGTAGCACTGGCTGTGGCAGCTCTTGATGGGTTCATTTTGGCTGGGCTGTACAGTAGCCGTCAGGGTGCTGTAGGGTGTCCATTACAAGAGCCCAGCTGACTGCAGCCCTTTCGTTCTGGCAAACCCAATTAGCACTTATCTATGAGTTTGTTAGACACGAATTTGTAGTTGTCTTTGCGTGCTGTTTATGTTGATACAACACACAACAATAGAACGGAACACACAAAGAGAGAGAAAGAGAGAGAGACAGAGAGAGAGAGAGAGACCGACGACAAACGAAATAAAAATCCTTAAAGTGCCGCGCCGCTTGTCAATTTGGGAAAATCCGAAACGAGGAACGACATCTAGAAACGACACCGCCAGCAGTCACAGATCACAGTTCACAGTTCACAGTTCACAATTCACATTATCATTATCAATATGTTTACTTTGGTCGATGGCTGGCTGGTACCGAGATATAGCCCCGGATCTCGCAACACATTTGTTGCCGCGATGTGTTAATTGCACTTGCGATGGCGATGTTTTCCTTGAAAAGTGATCCTTTTGCCTATGCCGTACCGTACCGTGCCGTACGGCACCGCCGGTACCGACTACTGCACCGCGCGCTCTGCCACTGCGATAACGATATGGGCTATGGGATATCAGATTAAACAACATTTGCCGACACGCACGACCTTGGCCAGATCCGAAACGTAGACTCCGCAAACAAAAACAGTAAACGGTGAACCCAGAAGAACGTTTCCAAATTGTTGTTGTTGTTGTTGGTGTCGCATGTTTGTTAACTGCAATTCGGTAGCATGTTTTCACAACATGTCGCCCAATTTACCCTTTCACGGTTATCCTTCTGCTGCTTCTTCACTTCTATTTATCTATATATCCCTATTTACTCTGACCCAACCTCGCCAGCTCCCTCGCTGTCGTTCTGTGTGTGCGTGCCATATGAGAACTTCAGCTCTGTATCCAATTAGCATCGTTTGATGTCGTTTAACTTGAAATAATAGAACGAGATGGCATCTGAAGACTAGCCCTGCATACCATATCTAGGTATTGTATTTGGATGCATATACTACCTGTTTGTAGCATCTTATATCATACGGGCTAGCTGGCAGGCTGGCTGGCTGGCTGGCTGGCTGGCTGACTACATTTTGTCACACTTCAATCCTCGCATTTGATTGTTTGCTTTGAGCTGCGTATGTTCTTTTCCTAGCCACTTATCTCCGGTAGCTGCAATCGGGGTCGGGCGAGATCAGAGCGCTTGAGCCATATATATTTGGGCATTGTGTTTTTATGGAACTGCTAATTACGTAGGAGAGAAATAAGACTGAGCAACTGGTCGCCGTTCCTTGAACTGTTTCCGAGGAATAATCATGGGCATACAACAGAAAGAAAAAAAATAACATTTACTATGCCCAAAAAAGATTTTGAACTTGCGTTATGAAACCATGTTCTTGGCTTGATATCGAAGAGCAAGAATTGTTGATTCCATCTCAAATGAAGAACTCTTTGAATATGAAAGTCAAGTTCTTCTCTTAGCTGTAGTTAACTATCAAAGTCTCATACCACCAATAGTGGGAAGCATCATGAGGCTCTCGCCCTTATGGAACCATTGCTTAATATCTATATCAACCTTACCTATATGCTAGTATATCAATTGATATCTTAAGAACTCTTTGAATATGAATATGAAGCTCTCCTCTCAGCTGTAGTTTACTTATGGACATTAGTTAACTATCAAAGTCTCATATCACTAATAAAGGAAATCATCATGAAGCAGCTTTCGCCCCTATGGAACCATTGCTTAATATCTATATCAGCCTTACCTATATGCTAGTATATCCAATTGATATCTTAAGAACTCTTTGAATATGAAAGTGAAGCTCTTCTCCAGCTCTAGTTTACTTATGGACATTAGGTAACTATCCAAGTCTCATATCACTAATAGTGGGCATCATCAGGCTAGAACTCTTTGAGATAATTAATATTTGATGTGCCTTGAGGCTGCTCTCGCCCTTAAAGCAGCTTTAATTGGAATACAATAATTGGAATACATTTATGATTAAAATACGTACGATAAAGTTATTATATTACGCCGCCCCACAAACCGAATTGTATGTGGGGGGTTGGAACAGTCCAGGCCAAATACCCTTTACCCCTTTGATATGGTTTGGCACACAAGTCAGCAGCAGGCGGGCAGGCGGGCAGGCAGGTGGCAGGAGGCGCTATCAAAAGGCATTTTGAGTGATGCTACTGTAACAGATCCAACAATAAGTAAGTCATGCGTGCGATGGATGCGGCTGTGCATGCGAATGGAAATGGAGTATCAGAGTATCGGAGTATCGGACAATCGGAGTGTGGGGATCGTGTGTGGGTTTTGGTATTGGTATTGGTTTTGGTTTTGCTTTTCGTTTCGCAGCGAAGCAATCAGACAGTTACATTCTACCGTTATTGTTACCAAGTGGCCAAGTGGAATGGGCCGGGACAGTGGCAGGGCTCTGCGGTATGCCGACCTCACTGCAATTTGCGCAATGTAATTTAATTAATGACAAAGAAAAAAGTTGGTGTGTGTGTGTGTGTGTGTGTGTGCATATGCAAATCGTATGCCGAGCAGGATATGATGATAGCTGAGGCTGCCCATGTCCAAGTGCCCAGTCCCAATTGCAGTCGCCCGATTCGATTCTGGCAGGGTGCCATTGGCTGCTGCCTGAACTGAGTGTGTGTGTGTGTGTGTGTGTGGCACAGTTGTTGTTGATTATGTTGTTGACAACAGGCGTTACGCATTTTACGTATATTACGTAAATATTTATATAATGCAGCAGGTAAATTTATGCTGGCCGCTTGCAGGTGTGCGTGTGTCTGTGTGTGTGCGATATATATACACATTTATGCATATGCACACACGCCCACGGCCATTCGCAGCCACAGAGGCCGCCGTGCTGCCACATGGAAGAACAACAACAGCAACAGCAGCAACAGGAGTAGGATCTGAGGGAACGGGCGACGGCGTTGTTTAAATGGTTGTTCGCAAAATATTTATTTTGGCTGGCAAGCAAATAGCCATTTAAGTAATTACTGCACTTAATTTTTAATATTGATTTTGCAAATTTATTAAAACTTAATCAATTGTTTAATCACATAATGATTAAGCCTCACCTGCCAGCGACAACAGGTGTTAAAGCAGGAGGCTATCGCCACCTGCTGCAGCTCGCGCTACCAAATGTTTTATTAATCAAGCTGACTTCCAGCTGAGTGCAAAAATATTCTAGTTGAGTTGAGTTGAGCTAATTAAATTAGCTTTTAGTAAGTTTCACTAAGCAGTGAAAAGCAAAGAGTAAATCGTTGTTCTTATATTGTATATAATAAACTCTTACAGATTTTCTATTCCTCTCTACTTAGCTGAGTGAAATTTGTAAGCTGCTGCAAGCTAAGATTTGCTGCTCATTTCTATATCAGCCAAATTTCAATTGCAAATATATGGTGACCAAATAAGAGCTATTGCAAAACAAATTGCTATAAAGCAGTCATGGCGTGAGCAACTGCATTGTTTTTGATTCCACCTTGAAGCTACAATCATGGCATTATGCTTTGAAGCCCCTTTGAAGGGCTGCATTTGGCATTGCATAGCTTAAGCTTGAATGTTGGTTGGCTTGGCTCTGTTTATACACTGTGTTATTTCAGCAATAGCGTCTCGCATGTTAACCTTGAGCTCTCCAGAGTAAATGAGCTCATTGAGTCGCCAAATGTCAACTTTGCAGCTGTCAGCATTGCAACGCTTTAAATGGTAAATCTTATCAAATATTTAAAAAGTGTCGTGTTATCGATAATTTCAAGACTTGCTGATAAATAGCTATCAAAAATAGTAGCACGCTTGCATGGTCACTTCATTTGACATACAAAATCTATACTTTTTTATACTTTCTAAGCCAAAAAATACCATTAAATCTTAGCTTTACAGCTGTTAACATTGCAACGCTTTAAATGGCAAATCTTATTATATATTTCATTGGCATAATGTTATCGATAACTTAATCAGCTGCCGACAAATAGTTATCGTAAATAGTATCACTCTTGCTTGGTCACTCTATATCACTTACAGAGCCCATATTTTCATATACTTTATATGCCGAAAACCCCTTTAAAAACCTTCTTTTAAACCATTCTTATCCAAACTCTCTTAACTAGTTTCACTTTTAGTTTCTCACATCGATCGCTGTTCAGAATTCAATTAAAAAAAATACCGTCACTCGGAGAAACTGAATAAGACTCATTTGAAGTCTTTGCAATTTAAGAGTCCATTAAAGAACAAAGTCTGTCATATATATAGATATATATACAGATATAGAGTAAGCTACATATAAAAAAAACTGAAGTAAATTCCGTCAGAATAATATTTTATCCGTCATATTTAACCTTGATATTGACAGAGAGAGAGAGAGAGAGAGATAGAGAGAGAGAGGGAGGAAGAGTGAGAAAGAGGGAGAGAGAGGAGGGCAGATAGATCTTTGATTCGACTTTCGTAAACTTCAACAGAATTCAGAGTTTGCCTATTGCCCATGCAGATTGTGTCTGGCAGCTGGTAAATGAGCAACTGTCGATGTCTTTTTGCTGCTGCCACTTGTCCAAAAGTTGTTCGTTTACTTCGGGCTGCACACACACACGCACGCACACACATACACACACATAAACATAAACAGAGTATTAGATACAGTCACCTGTGTCTGCTTCATGTTCCCATGAAATGTAAATTAAAATGTCGAATTAATTGCCCAAGTACTGAGAGCGAGCCGAGGCCGCTTCTTGGTATTCTCCCAGCCTCCGACACGAGCAACTAACGAGATTCAATCAGCGAGCACTTTACCAGCAATTTCTATGTCATTAAAATTAAGTATATTTATTTACTTGGAATCGAAGTTGTCTCTTCTCCAGCCCGATGCTGCCTGCTGCCTGTTGCCTGTTGGCTGCTGCCTGCTGCTGTTGATGCTCCTCTTGGCTGCCTCTTGGCATCGACAATTACCCAAATTTGAATGCATTTTACGATGATTGCATCTGCATCTCCACTAAACAGAAGCTTATCAGTTACGTCTGCCAACCGGTTGATCGAGTGACCTCAAAGTCAAGCATATGACATACTAGATATCTATGTCATATGAGCAGATATACAGCTGTGTTCATGAAAATAGTAGTGCGACTAAAATGTTGGACAGCAACATTTTGTGATAAACATAATATTTTTAAAATCTATTTGAAATGAGTATTAAGATTATATGTAAATATTTAAATGGTTAAATTGTTGTAAATATTTGGTTTATCGCACTACTATTTTAATGAACACAGCAGTAAGTATCGCAGACTACCTGATATTACATTGGACTTCATTCAATTAGGTTTATCGAGTGACCTCAAAGTCAAGCATATCACACACTAGATATCTATGTCATATAAGCAGATATACAGCTGTGTTCATGAAAATAGTAGTGCGACTAAACTGTTGGACAGCAAAATTTGATGATAAACATAATATTATTTGAAAATCTATTTGAAATGAGTATTAAGATTATATGTAAATATTTAAATGGTTAAATTGTTGTAAATATTTTGTTAATCGCACTACTATTTTAATGAACACAGCAGTATGTATCGCAGACTACCTGAAATTACATTGGACTTCACTCAATTATGTTTAGCGAGTGCGTCTGTTCCAGTTGACAGCAAAGGATGTCTGAAGTAGAATCAATTTCCTACAGTTTATGAATCGAATCGTCTTTCAATTTTCTTTGTTAAAACCCAATTCTATGACTTGATAACATTGAAAGTTCTTTCTCCTAACTAAAATATTCATAAATTTATGCTAAATGTTTGCATTGAAAATGACAAGCGTTGCGCAGGGCATTTGATAATGGTTTTCAAACTATCAACTGTCGCTTTGATCCTTGCTAAAACTCCCCTCACTCTCTCACACTCTCTATCTTTCCCTCTGTAAGTCCCAGCCCTAGCTCTTTCTCTAGCTTGAATAACTTGTTTTTTGGCAGTGTCATTCGCCTGTCAAGTGCCACACTTGATGTGGCATTGGACATTGTTGCGATGTATCTGCAAGCAGCATGCAAATGTATCTGCAGCTAACTCACACACACACACACACACACACACACACACACACATGTGTGTATATTTATAGCTATGTTTTTTAGCTGTTGCCAAATGAATTCGCGCTGGCCAAAAATTGTAAACAGTTGATCCTATTTCAAACGTCAAGTTAACTCGACGCGCCGCAACATTGCGAATCAGCTTTGTCTCTCACTCTCTCTCACTCTCTCTCTCTCTCTCTCTCTCTCTCTTTCGCTTGCTGCTCCATCTTCGTCTATGTCTGTGTGTCTGCGTCTCCGACTACTTGACTGTCACATCTCAATAACCCTCGAGTGGTTTTCAATTGTCTCCAAAAATAAACGCATTTGCATCCCCCCAGCGACGAGAGGCAGACACACACACCAACACACACACACACACACACATTTATCCCAATCCCAATCGCAATCCCATTTGAAATGTTAATTTTTAACGCTTTGTAAATTTTTCTAATATTTCATAAAGGCCAAAAAACGAATGAAAGAAGACTAAAAAAAAATGCGCCGCACGAAGCGAAACCTTTTCCTTTGCTTCCGTCGCATTGCCAAAACCACTTGAATACAAAAGTCACCCACTCGCGCCGCACCACCCGCCCCGTTGACGGCTCCCGCCTCGTGACATCATCCAATTCAGAAAAACTTAAAAGTAAATAGATCCCCAGAGATGAGAGCAGCCATTTCACAGAGCCACGTTGTCGTTGTCGTTGTCATTGTGGTTGCCATATGTGTGTGTGTGTGTATTGGTGTGTGTGTGTGTGTGCTTGTGTGTGTTGGTGTGTTGGTGTCTCAAGTGACAACGCTGCCAAGGATCATCTCATAATGTGGCAAGCATTTAGCTGTCTGACTGACGCACATACACACTGACGGATTGCCCGACTCGCTGTGCCTAGCCCCCCTCTCTCTCTCTCTCTCTTTCTCTCTCTCTCTCTCTCTCTCTCGCACTCATATATCCTTTTCCTTTTCTGTTTTTTGTCTTGTCTGCTGTTGGCTCGACTTCAGCTCCCCCTCGCGCGGCGGCACTTGACATTTTCTTCACAGTCTACACGCATTCATGTCATTTTTGCGGTTTCGGTTTCGGTTTCACGCAACTATGCTCCAGCTCCAGCTCCAACTCCAACTCCAGCTACAGCTCAGAATCTCAATCTGAAACTCCATTGAATTGGTTTTTTATATGCCGAATTTTGAATTCGGCATTTGGAGCCACGCAATGTTCTATTCATATGGCATTCGAGTGCCTGCCTATGAGCAGCTTCCATGTGTGCGTGTAATCTGTTCATAAGTGGCCTGCCTAGCCCATACATAATGATAATGATGATGATGATGATGCCGATGATGATAATGACGTGGTTGATAATGCGGTTGCCAGCCGACCAGTCAGACAGACCCAAAAGTAGACGGGCTATGAATGTCACGCCTCCTCAAGAAATGCCACAAATCTGAATACGAGTACGTTCGGCTGAGATGGATATATATAACTGTATTATATACAGTATATATAGACAGTGAGCGAGAGGGGAAGAGGGAGAGTGCACTTAAGAGTTGATTATGACATTATTTCTAGCAGCGTTTAGTTAGCAAAATTATTTAAATTTTGTTTTCATTGCGATCGAAAATCTAAATGTTGCCCCAAGACTTAATTTTCTCATATCATTTTCTCATCTCAAAATATTATTTTGCACATTGATCTGTTATGAAAAGATATTGGATTCAAATCGGAATTTGTCTACAGACAAACTAACTTGAGTAAGCTGAACAGTGACATGGATAGAGAGAGAAAGAAACAGAGAGAGTGAGAGGAAGAGTGAGAAAAAGAGATACAAAGATAGAGGGACAGAGAGGAGGAAAGAAGGAGAGCGAGAGAAAGACAGTGGGAGAGAGAGAGAGAGAATGAGACAGAGAGAATGCGACGGAGAGAGAATGAGATAGAGACAGGATAAGAGAAGGAGAGAGTAAGATTGGAAGAAGGAGAGTGAATGAGAGAGGGAAAGAAAGACAGAGGGAGAGAGAGAGAGAGAGAGAGAGAGAGAGAGAGAATGAGATAGAAAGAGAATGAGACAGAGAGAGGATGAGAGAGGGAGAGAGTAAGATTGGAAGAAAGGGAGAGAATGAGAGAGGAAAAGAGTGAGTGAGTAAAATAGAGAAATAGAGAGTGAGATACAAACAGAAAGAGAGACACAGAGAGAGAGAGAGTGAGAGAGTGAGTCAAAGAAAGAAAGAGGCTCTACCCGTCTCTTATAGAACAAAATTTATTCTCGCTTTTCTCTTACACTCTCTCTCTCTCTCTCTCTCTCTCTCTCTCTCTCTCCATATCATCAATCAATCAAATCATATCATATCAGTCAAGCAAACAGTGCCTAGCTAAAGCCAAGAAGATAATATAATATTATACAATCTGCCTCTAAATACTATAGCCAACAAAGCTGCAATTGAATTCCAATAAAGCTACAATATAGTTCCTATATAGTTCCTATATAGTTCCTATAGTTCCTATATAGCTCCTATATAATTTCTATATAGTTCCAATATATTCCAAAACTACTTCCGAAATACTTTGAAAATATTTCCAATATATTCAAAGATCAAGAAACAAATCTAAAATTTCAATGCAAAACTTTATATAAAATACTTTTTAGAATAACTGAAGCAAAGACTATTCCAGATACTAACAATTTCCATTTAGATAATTTCTAGACATATATAAATCGCTCTACATATGAAAAATAAAATTCCTAAAAGCTGCCCTCTGCACCTAATATAATAGTTCAGTTTACTTTCAGTTTAGCTTAAGCCCGCCCAAGTCGAAAAAAACATTTGTTATAAAATTTTTGTTGAATTTTGTTTGGTTTTTATTGTTCAAATGAAATATCATTATTAAATACACAATAAAACTCTTAAGGAGCAAATTTTTCAATTTTTCAATATTTCAATAGTTCAATATTTCGATTTTCAATTTTCGATAGAGCAATAACATTTCTACTAAACACTCATGGATCTAGTTAGTTAGATGCATATAGCAAATACCTTAGACTTAGCCATTTTCGTTGCGGGACTTTGTAGATTTTGTTTAGTAATCTATGAACTAAAGTGGGGAGCATAAACACACGAGATATGTTGGTTTTTTTTTTAATTTTCTCTTTCTTTTTCTTCTTTTTTTGTTTTTGTTGTTTTTAATAATATTTATGTATAGTGGTATATGCCTATATAAAGTTAGTTACAAATACAAATAGTTATTGGCTATGAAAAAAAATGGTTGCACTTAAAATTACATAATATATTATTTGCTTTTTAGTTAATATATATGTGGATATATATAAATACCAATACTTCGTTGTACGCCGTACAGCGGGTCGAAAGAGTTGCACACACACACACACACACGCACACACATACATACAATCACACACGGAGACAGTTTGTGCTAACTCTTTGGACCACACTGGGTGCACTTGCACTGAGGAACGGATTGAATACTATACACTTAGATGTCGCATTATCTTAGAATATCAAAAAAAAAAAAGTATATTTATAGAAATAGCAATAGATTTGTTTAAAAAAAAAAAGTTTGTTTTATATATAACACAAGTACGAGTAGAAAAGCTAAGTGCGGCACGGCACCAATATATAATTATATAATCAAGATCAAGCTTCAGTTTCAATCAACTTCAATTTCAATTTCAACTTTTGGATACACTAAAAGCCATTTCATGGCTACACACAAAAAAACGGGGGGGAGGTTGGGGTGGCTGCTTATCAATTGGGAACTGTTTCTTTGTTTTGCTCTCTGCTAATTGCTTGATCTCTGCCTTCGGCCTCCAGCCTCGCGGCGAGAGACAGTGGAGCAGACGCCCTTTCCCTTAAACGGAAATGGCGGCATTGGTGGGCGGCATGTCGCTGTATTGCGCCGACTGTGGCGTCGTTGGCGCCGCTTGGGGCGCCTTCAGGTTGCTGCTGCTGATGCTGCTGTTGCTGCTGCTGCTGCTGCTGCTGAGCAGCATCGAGCGATAGACCTCGGATAGCAGATTCCATGGCGCAGCGGCTGCGCCCGGCGACTGAGCGACGCTATTGCTGGCGGCGGCTGCCGCTGCGGCCGCAAACATTTGCGTCTGCAGCAGCCGCAGATGATGCTGCTCCTCCAGATCCATGCCAAAGAGCAGGGCTGGCGGCGATGGCGCCAGCGCATGACCCGCGACGGCAATCGAATTGGCGCTGGCAATGGGCATCGGCTGGGGGCTGTGGTTCGCTGTGGCTGGGAGCGCATGGCCGGCCGGGGAGCAGCTGCTGCTCGGCAGGTGTTTGCGTGCCAGCGGCGTCGACAGATCGTGAGCATGGTCGGTGGGTATATGCGCGTCGGCACTGTCGCTGTCCAGCTCCAGTTCCATCTTGATGGCCGTCGTCGTCGACTCCTGGGAGCTGGAGGCGCAGCTGTCGTGCCGGCGACGCTTGCCCAGCAGACGTTCCATGGAGAAGCCGCTGCCGCCGCATGGACTGGGAGAACGTTTGATGCGGCGCTCGCATAGCTCCTGCTCCGGTTCGACTGCTGAGCGTGGCTGTGGCTGTTCCCGCTGACGTTGCCGTTCCCGTTCCCGTTCCGATGCTGGTTCGCGTCGCTTGTGCAGACTGAAGTCGAGCGGCTGCTCTGTGCGGTCCTCCTCATCGAAGCTGGTGTGACTGTTGGTATTGCTGGCCAGGCTCAGGCTGCAGTGCAGCTCCGCTTCGGCCTCCGCCTCGGTATCGGCATCTGCATCCGCATCCGCATCCGCATCGCTGTGACAGTCCTGACTAGCTGGACTGGAGCTATTGGCATGCATGTCCACATACACATAGACGCCCTCATCATCGGCATCCGCATCCGCATCGCCCTCGCCATCCACATCCGCATCCGCATCGATATCCGCCTCCGCAAAGAGCCGTTCGTGCTGTGTGCGACCAGCGAGCAGGCCGAGATTGTGTAGACCCGACTGTCCGCCGAACATGACGTGAGCCGCCGCAGCCGCCGGGCCATAGCCCACGGCCGGATGATGGGGATGATGTGAATGATGTGGATGATGGGGATGATGTGGTGGCGGCGGCAGGAGGCCCGGAAATGCCGCGGCCGCAGCCGCAGCCGCCGGGAACACGGGAAACTGCTGAGCGGTGCGTCCGTCATGCGGCGAAATCTTGCGGCGAATGTGCGGCGAATGCAGCTTCGGATTCGGATTGGCGCTGTGACGATTGCGCGAACGCCTCGAGCTGAACACCATATTGCAGCCATCCACCGTGCACTTGTGCATCTCGCGCAGATGCACGGCCGAGAAGTGTATCTTGAGCGCGCCCTTGTCGCAGAAGGTTTTGTAGCAGATGGAGCACTGGACGCGCTTCTTGCCCGTCGCCGGATTGATGAACTGGCCGGCTAGGTTGATTGGCGGCGAGCCCCAGCGCTTCGGCTTCGAGCTGGCGTGCGAGCTTGATTTGTTGTTGTTGTTGCTGTTGTTGTTGTTGTTGCTGCTGTTGCTGCTGAAGCCGGCGGTGCCCGTGGCGCACGCTGAGCCCGGCGAGCTGGCTGGCGATTTGGCACCAATGTGCGAATGCGAATGGGGATGGGCATGGGCATGTGCATGAGCATGGGCATGGGCATGCGGGTGTCCCAGCAGATAAGCGGACGGCATGAATGGATTCATAATGTGCTCCATTGTTCTGGTTGGGTTCGTTTTCACTGCAAGCAGAAGAAGTTGAAGAGAAAAGTCGCGGATTAGATTGGATTGACATTTCAGATTCCATGTGTGTGTGAAAGTGTGTGTAAAAGATACAAATGTAGCTAAAACTTATTTAAAGATACAAATAAAAGTAGCTGCAAGAAACTTAAAGATACAAATAATATAAAAGTAGCTGCTAATTATATAATGTATCTACAAGTAACAAGCTACCAAATGCAGCTGAGAGGGGCTAGCTAACAAATGACAGAGTCGATAGGATACAAAAGTATCTTTTGAGCAGCTGAAATTCAGCTGAGTTTGATTGCAAAGTCACATCGGGATGCAAAAGTAACTTTTGATAAGGAAACTAAAGCGATGCAATTCAAGTTACAAAAGTATCTTTGAGTAAGGAAACTCAAATCAGTCTATGCAAGATACAAAAGTATCTTTTTAGCATCACTAAGTAAAGAAAGTCAGTTTGAGATACATAAATATATTTTACTAAGCAAATCATTTCAAGATACAAAAGTATCTTTTAGTAAAGAAACTCATTTGAAGATACAAAAGTATCTTTTACTAACTTTACTCAAGTAAATCACTTCAAGATACAAAAGTATCTTTTAATAAAGAAACTCATTTGAAGATACAAAAGTATCTTTTACTAAGGAAACTCTAGCAAATCACTTTCAGATACAAAAGTATCTTTTACTAAGGAAACTCATTTGAAGATACAAAAGTATCTTTTACTAAGGAAACTCAAGCAAATCACTTTCAGATACAAAAGTATCTTTTACTAAGGAAACTCATTTGAAGATACAAAAGCATCTCTTACCAAGCAAACTCAAGCAAATCCCTTCCAGATACAAATGTATCTTTTACTAAAGAAACTCTAGCAATTTGTTTCGATTTAGTTTTGCCGTCGGATCTTGAACTACTATTGTTGAGCTGATTTTGTCGTCAATCGCCTCGACTCGGCTCTCGGTTGTCAACTGGCAACTGGCAAGTCCAAAGTGTCGCGGATGTCAATCAAATGTGGCTGGAAGTCAGTCGGTCACCAAAACAGGGTCAGTGCGAAGGGCTCTTGGACTCCAGGCGGCTGCGGGGGAGAGGGGGGCAGTTCAAGGCAATGGCAAAAATCCTAATCAGAAACTAATGTGAGAAATGGGCGTAGGTTGAGTGGGCAGTGCAGGGTGCAGGCCGCTGTTACAGCTGCAAAAGTTGCGCAACTTTTTGCGACTTTTTGTGTTATCATCGCTGTCCCCCCTCCCATCCCCTTCGAGATGACAGCAGCAGCAGCAGCAGCAACCCATGCCAATTACAGATTTCAAATTTGCTGCGCAATTAAATCGTGGAGACACTGCGACACACGCACAGTGGTGCCAATGCAGACAAACATGCAAAACTTACAAATCGAATCTATATTTTGATATCAAATTGTATTTGAATATAGCTGTAAGTCAGACAGGATTAGCAAAGAGTTTGCACTGTTGGCTGGCTACTTGTGTTTGGCCTGTCATCTGTGGACTGTGAATCACTGTGCTGGCCAGTCGCTAGAGATCTGTATTAAACGTCAGCGGCCGCTGGTCAGCATTTGCTCATTTGCTTGGCCAAAATCTTTTACGGCCTTTTCGGGCTGCTCGTCTGTTCGGGGGCCCCCATTAAAGCCGCAAAGACGACGACAACACGCGGCGATCGGCAGCTAGTCCAAGTGGCTTTTTTTCATTTTTCTGCTTCTTTTTTTTGGTTTTTATTGTTGCCGTGTTTCGCTGTAATTGTGACTGACGAGCGGCGCTGAATTGATGGCCAAAGTGTAGCGACGGGGCGCGAGGGGCGGGGCGGGATGGGGCGGCAGACAGCGGACAACGATGGGGACAATTGTTAAAGCGACGATGGGGATCGCGGCCACATCGCAGCCGCATGTCGAGCGATCAACGCTGCTGTTAGCCGCCTTTGGGTGCCCCTCTCTAGGCGCTATCATTTGGAATCAATCTCAAATGTTCAACAAACACATGCGCCAATGTCAGCCATATAAACATACATAAATGAATACATATCTATGTACGTGTGTCTGCACATACATACAATATGCCCAACATACCCAACAGCCCAGTTGAGCTGCCATGTACTTGATGTGGCAATACTTTAATCCGGCTAACTTGGCAGGTGAACGGGCGAAGGCATGAAACAGTGCATGAGATCTGCATGAAAATGCAGTTGCTTGTGGAGCCTGATATGGCTTAAGGATTTGTAGAACTAAGTCCACATTAGAGATACAAAAGTATCTGTAGGATACAAATGTAACCACGAGATTACATGGTAACTGATACAATGGAGCAGATATGAGACATTTTCTGACTATAAAATACAATATTATTAGCAAAAGATACAAAATTATCTGTGAGATAGAAAAGTGTCTGTTAGATACAAACTTTTCTGACTCTCAAAAACACATATGAAGCACTTTGCTTCTATGAAACACAATGTATTAGCAAAAGATGCAAAAGTATCTGTGAGATAGAAGAGTATCTGTAAGATGCAATAGTATCTATGAGATACAAAAGTTTCTGCCTCTCGGAAACATCTATGAAGCACTTTGCTTCTTTAAAATACAATATTATTAGCAAAAGATACAAAAGTATCTATGAGATACAATAAAGTATCTATGAGATACCAAAGTACACGTAGCATACCGAAGTCATTGACAGTCAAAAGCATATATGGGACATGTTTCTATCAAAAAAATACAATATAACTAATAGAAGATACAAAAGTATCTGTGAGATACAAAAGTATCTGATTCTAAAAAACTTCTATGAATCACTTTGCTTGTATAAAACATAACATTAGCAAAAGAAGCAAAAGTATATATACTCCACTAAAGTATCTATAACACACTAAAGTATCTATAAGATACAAAAGTATCTTTTGAGAAACAAAAGTATCTTTGCTATATTTCATATATATTAAGACCAAAATCAGGCAAAAGTATCTGATCTAAAAGTATCTGCAAGATACAAAAGCATTTTCAGCATTCAAAAAGTATCTTCAAGATACAAAAGTATCTTTCGAGATACAAAATAATCTTTTGAGATACAAAAGTATCTCTTTGAGAAACAAAAGTATCTTAGCTATATTTCATATATACTAAGACCAAAATCAATAATCTATCGAAAGTTCTGTTGGGTGCTTGAAATTGGTTCAAAACTTCTCTCTTTTTTCACGATTTTATAGCGTCGAGTCATTAGAAACGTTGGTAACAAAACGAAATGTGTAATGGCAGTGGCCAGCCTGTGTGTGTGTGTGTGTGTTCATGTGGTAATTATTTTTGTCAAACGCTTTAAATGTCTTAAGAGACGAAAGCCACAGCAATAGCAGCAACAACAACAAAAAACCAATCACAAGTTTTGATGGCCAGCGTCGAATGTGTTTGTTGTTTGTTGTCTGTTGTTGCTGTTGTTGTTGTTGTATATTTTTTTATTATCGGCATGTTGAAAGTCACAAATTCCAAGAGCTGGCAAGAGACGACAACCAACTCCTGTTTATCGTTGTTGTTGCTTGTTGGTTGTTGCTGTTAGTACACATTATAATAACAACAACAACAACAAATTGGAGGAGCAATGAACGGTCAAGAGAGAGAGAGAGAGCGAGCGAGAGCGAGAGAGATGATAATGATGATGATGATGCCAAAGCTGAGGCTGAGGCTCAAACGGAGGCTGCGACTTGGTCTAGTGCTCAAGCTCTGGGCGCTGCGCATTTGTATCTCAATTTGTATCTCAAGCCACATTTAAAAAGACAAAAATCTTAATTACAAATTTCGTATCTTTTCTTTTTTTCCTTTTTGGAAATATTTTCGCTCGAAATTTGTTCAACAATTTTTTTTTCGGCCGACGGCAAAACACTTAAAAAAAATGAATTTAAAATTTTGTTGTTGTTGTACTTACAATTTCGATTGTCCGTTAGAATTTTCACAGAATTTTTCGTTGTTTTCTTTAGCTTTCAATTTGTTTTTGTCACCAAAAAAATTTCACATATTTTGCATATTTCATTTAGTTTTTGTTTCGTTTGTTTTTTTTTTTTAAA
This sequence comes from Drosophila leonis, assembly GCA_035045365.1. Lineage (NCBI taxonomy): Eukaryota > Metazoa > Arthropoda > Insecta > Diptera > Drosophilidae > Drosophila > Drosophila leonis. The sequence goes on along the minus strand of JAWNPC010000481.1, from coordinate 7,193,202 downwards.
TTTTAAAAAATATTTATTGTTTTTTTTTTTTATTAAAATTGTTTTATTATTATTTAAATTGTTGTCCGAACGCGACGGCGACGGCAGCGGCGACAATTGCAAGTCTCACGGGGCACACAAACAAAACACAGAGACGAAGTAGCAGGCAAACGAAACAGTTATTGTTGTGACTGTGACTGTGACGGTGACTGTGACGGTGACGGTGACTGTGACTGTGACTGCGACAGAAGCAGAAGCAGCGGCAGCAGAAGAGATCCACTCCTTCGAAAGTCGTGGGTGACACTGATTGTCGTGCCGCTGCGAGCAGAAAAAATGTAACGACGACGACGACGACGACAAATGCGACAGCGACAGCGACAACAGCAGAGACAGCGGCAGCACACACACACACACACACAGAGACAGAGAGACACACGAGCACGAGCACACACAGAGAGACAAACGCACGCATACGCAGCGGCAGCGGCAGCGGGGTGGGTGACACTTTGCTCTCGCAGCGACGAGCGACGGCAAAGAGCGCACACAGCAGAGACGACAGCAGCAGCAGCAACAGACACGCAGCAGCGGACAAGTTCAACGTAACTGCCCCACAAATGTCTACCTGAAACGCAGCACAGGCCCAGCCAGTCAACGAGCGAGTGAGCACTGCCTGTGTGTGTGTGTGTGTGAGGCGAAGAGAGCGAGAGTATGAGAGCAGCAGAGACGTCGCTTGCGCTATTGGAATTGGCCTGCAGTTGTAGTTGTTATTGTAGGTGTATTCGTGCGGTCTTTGTTGATGCCTTTTGCTGCCGCTGTCGGTGCTGTTGCTGCTGCTGCTGCTGCTCTGGCTGCTTGTTTAGGCTGTGTCACATTGTCGTCGTTGGGTCAGCACACACACATACACACACATACACATACATACATGCATGCACACACACACATAGACGAATGCGACAGCGCTATTGGCAGTTGGCTCTCTCTCAGTCGCACCACTGACGCTGGCGCGCAGATGTCGGCAAAGCAGTGCACACCGAAGAGAGCACAGCGACTCTCTTTGGCTGGCCGTTTGACTGCATTTGCAATAAGTTTCAAATATTTACCGGTGGCAAACTTAAAGGCATTAAATTTAAAGTATTCCATAAGAGTGCAGTGTGAGAGGGGGGGGGAGGGGGTGTGATGGCAATAGGCAAACGCGTAGGCGACTCTAATGTCTCACGCATACGCATGGTCAGCGCTGCCTCTGTGTGTGTGTCTGTGTGTATAGGGAAAAAATAATTCGTGGGACATTCGAGCACGACCACAGTCAAATGTGTGTGTATTTTGGGCTATTGCTGTCTCGCTTGCACATTGTCGTCTGAGTGGACGAGTGGTTGACATGCGACGTATTTGTGTTTGCTGACCGAGCGAGTGAGCGGCAACAGCAGCAGCAGCAGCACACACACACACACACTAGCACACCTGCCCGCTCACGCACCTTTGCTCACTCTCCCTCGCTCTGCTGCTCTCCCGTAGCCGGCCACAGCGTCACACAGTGTCATTTGCTCGCCAACCAAAGAGCGCCAGAGCGCTCTCTCATGGGGCTAGCTGTGTGTGTGTGTGTATATATATATATATGTGTGTGTGTGTGTGTGAGTGTGTCGTCCCATTAGCCAGCCCGCGTGTGACAGAGCTAAAACGAGTTGGCCCCTTCATTTGTTCGAATGAAATGGCAATGGCCAGCCAATTCGTCGTTGTCGCTGCTTATTGTCGCTGTTGCCGTTGCCGCCGGCAGCGACGTCGGCCGCAGCAGCGCTGCTCGGTATGCATGTGCCGTAGCTTACTTGAAATTGCCGTCGTTTTGTCTTCGTCTCATTATGGGCAATGGCAGTGTTGTTGCTGCCGTCGTTGCTGTTGTTGTTGTTGTTGTTGTCGCCTTCGCCTGCTCTTCGTAGACGTCACACGCTGCTGTTTTGCTCGTTTTGCTTTTTCTCTTTTTCTCCTTCTTTTTTTTTTTTAAATTTTTGTCATTTGATTTCTTGTCCACTGCGCTGCGGCGACGGGGCGGCGGCAGCGACCGACCGAGAGCTGAGAGTGTGTGTCCGTCTCTTTTTAGTAAACACCAATGAATGCCCGTGCCCGTGCGACTGTGTGCGTGTGTACATGTGTATATGTGTGTGTGTGTGTGTGTGAGTTTGTCTCTCCAAGTATTCGTGAGCACACCTCTCGCTTGCTGCAAACAGCGACGGCAGCGACGACTTTGCTTTACTGGCTATGCGATTGCGCCACAAATTTATATAGCTGTATGTGTCTCTGTGTGTGTGTGTGTGTGCTTGTATGTGTGCCATTGGTGTCACACGAAGCGACACTTTAACATGGGGGCGATTTTTCCTGTCTCCTGCACCAATAGTAATCGAGCACCGCTCTGGTGACAAAGGCACCCGACCCCGAACCCAGGCACGAACCGAGCCAGCTATTGCGCTGCTGCTGCTGCTGCTGCTGCTGCTGCTGCTTCTTCTTCTTTATCTTTTGATATGCTTTCATTTTGTTCATCACATTTCTTTGCTGCCTATGTAAAGCGTTAGCGTAAGTATATATGTATATATGTACATATATATGTTTGTATGTATTTATGTATCTGCGCATCTTCAAGTGTTGAGATACTTTTTGCCAGAGATATATAAACATTATGATATCAACAACTATATTTATATATATGTAAATATGTATATTGATATATAAACAGATGTACATATACATATGTATGTATGTATATCTATATACATATATCTATATACATATGTATGTATATACTAAGCATATTTTCCCTTATTTTAGTTAGCTTAAGCTTTAAATTTGATCTTAAGTCTCGCCAAATGCCTGAAGTAAATGACTCTTTAAGCTCTTGCATATTACTTAAAGACTACGTATATACTGGCTCACTCATTAGTTAGCGTTTAGAGCTAAATGCGCTTTAGAGTCTTAGACAAAAACTGCAACAATTAAAGTGGATAAAAAAACAAAAACAATAAAAAACTTAAAGACTTTAGATAGCTAAAAAATGGAGTAAAATTAAGACAAAAAATTGTTAATTTAAAAATTTAATATTATTTGTCAGCTTTTATATTTCAAATGCAAATTAGCTTTAAAAACTTAGCTTTAGTAAGCTTTTGTTTACAATTCTTATCAATTAAAGTAGTATATAATACCTAAAATATATGTATCTCATTTCTACAATATTTCTAGATCATAGTTTTATTCAACAACAACTTTTTTATAGCCATGATTTCTTCTGCTTCGCTTTTTCAGGCAAACATATTGAAATATTCTACCTTTAGACTGTGCTCAACAATAGCTACAGAAATTTTCTTTAATCAAACAGCTTCCATTTGAAAAGTAACTAATGTTTTTCAACTCACGCACAACAAAGTTTATTTATTACTTTTTACTTGTTAAAATTATTATTAAATTAAAATTATATATTAAATTAAATTATATTATAAAAATAATTTTAAATTAAATGAATTATTAAACGGAAAACTAAAATCCTCTTTCATATAAGTTTACTGCAATTTTAATCAGCTTTGCTGTTTCAGTTCTTTTTCAGCATTATTAAATTTGAACTAAAATAGCAAAGCTGATTAAATTAAATTAGTTTGTGGCATTAAGAGCAATTTGGAAATGCAACAAAGTTTTACTTTATTTAAAATAACAGAATTTTCGTTGATAGCGAATAGAAAAATTACAAAAACAGTCAACAATTACATTAAAAGCAATACAAATACATTTGATTGTAAGTAAAGTCAGTGCTTAGATTATAGACACAAAGACTTTGGCTTAGTCAAGAAAAGGGCTTAAGTCACCAATTTAGTAATCGAGCCACAAAGACTTCTTCATCAATTTAGTAATCGCGCCATAAAGACTTCTGATTAATCAATAATGCGCTTTAGTCATCAATTAAGTGATCGATAATCGATAAGTTTCTACACTCCCACAAACTGTCATATGACACATAAAAGACAATAGAAACTTTGCTGTGAATCATTCAATATCAAATCGAGAATCTAGTTCAGCCTCGAATCATTAAGGACCATCGAAATTCTGTCAGCTTGAGCTGTGATCACATTTGACTTGAATTATATTTCGATCAAGTATCGATATTTCTATTAGAAAAGGCATTTTGAACTCTGGGTGACCCAGGTGAAAATTCGTTTTGGTTTGGCCGCTCAAGTGGAATCTGACTTGTTGGTGTTTGCACAATCAAAAGGTCGTCAGCGGCGGGTCCCAGAGGTGAGACGAATTGTGAAATGGAGTTAGCTATTAGGGGACAAATGGAAATATCTTCTATTGCCAGTCAACACTTTCGTTTCACTTCCTTTCACTTCATTTATAAATACACGCGTTTGTATCTTTTATTTTTGATTTTCTTGCTGCTTTCATTAATCAAAAATTGCCTTTATTCAGCTTGAGATAAATAATTGCTATCTTATTATGCCGATTGTCGTTGCTGTCGCCGCCATCGACCCTCGCCCCCCGGCCCCTCGCCTTTGGCCGCTGTCGAAGTTCTTTATAAACAGCACGGCGCCCTTTGTGAGTGCTGCACGAATCGAAATCGAAATCGAAATCGATCAATCATTTTTCACACTTGGCCCAGCATCCAGCGTCAAGTGAGAGAGGCCGCCGAGCCCTGTGGAGTGCACAGATACAGCTACAAGCATGTGTATCTGTATCTGTTTCTGCATACAGGTACATAGATACAGATACAGATACAGATACAGATACAGATACAGATACAGATACAGATACAGATACAGATACAGATACAGATACAGATACAGATACAGATACAGATACAGATACAGATACAGATACAGATACAGATACAGATACAGATACAGATACAGATACAGATACAGATACAGATACAGATACAGATACAGATACAGATACAGATACTGATACTGATACAGATACAGATACAGATACAGATACAGATACAGATACAGATACAGATACAGATACAGATACAGATACAGATACAGATACAGATACAGATACAGATACAGATACAGATACAGATACAGATACAGATACAGATACAGATACAGATACAGATACAGATACAGATACAGATACAGATACAGATACAGATACAGATACAGATACAGATACAGATACAGATACAGATACAGATACAGATACAGATACAGATACAGATACAGATACAGATACAGATACAGATACAGATACAGATACAGATACAGATACAGATACAGATACAGATATAGATATAGATATAGATATAGATATAGATATAGATATAGATATAGATATAGATATAGATATAGATATAGATATAGATATAGATATAGATATAGATACAGATACAGATACAGATACAGATACAGATACAGATACAGATACAGATACAGATACAGATACAGATACAGATACAGATACAGATACAGATACAGATACAGATACAGATACAGATACAGATACAGATACAGATACAGATACAGATACAGATACAGATACAGATACAGATACAGATACAGATACAGATACAGATACAGATACAGATACAGATACAGATACAGATACAGATACAGATACAGATACAGATACAGATAGTTCGAGTTCGACTTGTCGATTGTACTTGACTTCGTGTCAATAAATCGTTTCAGTTCTTTTTTTAAAATACAATTTACGCCGACACAAATGATATTAAAAATCCATTAATAATCCACAGCGACGCATCGATTGCGTCTGATTCTTTTACCTATGTGTGTGTGTGTGTGTGTGTGTGTGTATGGACAGAGCCTACTCGGCCCGGTAACCGCCTTCGCCCCGAGCTCTCGTCTAGCCAAAAGATACAGCGACAAAGGCCATGGGAAACCTCGGCTGTTTCGATCTCCGCTCCAGAAAGTCGCCCCAGACAAAGGCGTCACAAACATCTCACATTTAATTACATTTTCCGTGCAGTTGCTGGCCGGCTCTGGCCTCTGGCCACGCCCCCTTTTGTAGCAGCCCGCCAAGGAGCTGATATTTGTTTATTTATCGAATTTAATTATATCATAAAAATCATAATTTGTATAACAGTTAGCCCCAAAGCAAAACACACAAAACTTTTCTCTAAGCCAAATCATGAGAAAATTCTTAAAGCTGATTTTTACTTAAAGTTTAATTGGCATTGGCTAATAATTAAGTGATAAAGAGTGGGTCAGGGTATTGTTATAGAAATTTGAATTATGACAAAATAAGATTTGTTTGCTGTGGAAATCATGATTATGAATCGAACATGAATGAAGAAACTGAAGGTAAAATGATGCTGGATTACGATTGGAATATACGATGAGAACTTGATAGCTGAGCAATAGTTGTTCTTGTTATTTTAAGTTGATGTGACATAGTTTACTTGGATATTAGATAGAGTATTTATCTCGCCTTTAAAATACAATAAAATACATAGATTATGCACAGCTGTGTTCATAAAAATAGTAGTGCAACTGGCATGTTGAACAGTTAAATTTTGGAATATACATATTTAATATTTTGAAAACAATTTGAATATGCATATATAATCTTAATACTCGTTTCAAATTGTTTTCAAAATACTATGTTTATCACCAAATTTTGCTGTTTAACATTTCAGTTGCACTACTATTTTCATGAACAGAGCTAAACATCTGATTCTTATAATATGATAAACTATTTTTGTTTTCTATATTTAATTGAGAGTTTTTTGTGGTTGCTATGCCTTTATAGATGTCAAAGCTAAATATACACCTGTGTTCACAATTATGGGCACACTTGGTCGCAATTGAAGCATAAAATCGAAGCTCACTTCTAGCTAGGCAAATAAGACTTTTTCTATATTTTTAAGACTAAAATGTTTTTATGCCTTGAATTCCCATTGTCAATAGGTTTTGTGAAATGTATGTGGCAGGCAGAAATAGGCGTGGCAAAGCCCATAAAGCTTACTTATTCTTGAACAGGACAATGAGCTGAGTTGATATAGTCTGGCGGCCTGTTTAGCTAGAGAAAGTGCATCGAAGACAAAAGTTATTAATTTCCTATAGTAAAGCCCATATTGCCCAGTAAGCGGTATTTGTACATATGTATGTGTGTGTGTGTGTGTGTGTGTGTGTGACTGTGTGTGTGTATATGTATGCGTATGCGTAACTGTGTATGTGCTGTTTGTCATGCATGTATAAAAAGTCTTAGAATGATTGCAATAGTAGCTCTTCGTTGTGTTCCGGGTATCTCCCAGTCGATCACATCCGCCTAAAGCACTCAAAACTAAATTCGTTAAGTGCTGCCATCAAATTGTTTGCTTTTAGTGCAAAGTACAATATTATTATATACTATTTATCATATATATTTTACTTGACTTGAGCTTTAACCTAAGCTTAAAGGCAAATGAAATTTGTGAATAGTTTCAATTACAATTAATTGTCAAATATAAAGTAATTTCGTAATACAATCTAATCTATATATATATAAATATATTTGCTTGGGCAATATTGCTAATCAGTTAGCATTGCGCAGGCCGAGACAAAATATTGATTTAGCAACTGGTTCTCGTTCGTTAAGGTGGGTTGAAATTCGAAATTCTTGTTAGTGCCAAGAGGCTGTGCCATGTTGTCAATGATGCCAGCCCGGCTGGCCCTTGGCTCTATCTCTGCGAATCCAAAATGGAAGAGATTTGTTTACACTTCTCTGTCTGCCTGGGCGCCTGGGCGCCCGGGCTGCCAAATATGCGAAATAAGCAGCAGGCGAGAGACTGAGTGACTGACTGACTGACTGAGTGAGTGAGTGAGCGAGGCCCAGTTCAAAATGGAAACTCCGTCCTGCATTGGTCGCTGGGTCACGCACATGGCTATGAGCATTGGGTAATGGGTAATGGGTATACACACACACACACACACACAGACATTGAACCGCTGCCTTTGGGTTTGGTGGTGCAATTATCGCTCAGCGCCCTTCAAATATTTTCTCAATGAATGCGTGAAATCTGCGCGAGTCTCTGCAACTGAAGTTGAGGTTGATGTCGATGGCTGAGGCTGAGGCTGAGACAGGGCGGCCGCTTGGTAAGAGTATTTTTTTTTTCTTTTTATTTTTGGCTATTGCACAATTTGTTCGCTCCCAGGTAGCTAGTTTCCATTGTTGCGTTGCGTTGCCATGAATATGTGGCACATAATGTGCTCAATAATTAAGTGAAAGGGTTACAATCGGGCTTCATGAGAACTTTGCCCGGCAACCGGGTGATAAAATGTTGCTCGAGAAAAAGGGTTTTCGAACAACATGTCGTCGAAATTTCATAATGGCCGCGACCCATAAAAATTGCCAGCTTTGCGAATGGATGGCTGGCTGGATAGCTCGGCTGGCTGGCTGGCTATACAGCTGAGTAATCAGGTAAGGACCACAGAACGGATGCAGCATGCACGATTGTCCGGGCTAGGTCTCACTATATGTATGTATATATGTAGGTAGTTCAATGACTATGCCGCGCACACGTCCATCAAGGAAGCTCAATAAAAGTAAGCACCCAAGGCGAACTAAGTACGAAACGCGAGCACAATAAAAACTACGCTGCAGCGCACGCTTCATACAAAGTACAAACAGGATCTCGATAATGCGCTGCATTGTACAGGTACTTAACAGTATCACATACACACACACATATACACATCTCTGTCTGTGTGTGTGTGTGTATTTATTAATTTATGAGCCTATCATCAGCGGCATAAACTCAACAATGAACCTTAGCGCTTTGCGCTTTACTCCTGCGTCTGCTTTGTTTGCCTTTGTTTTTGTAGATATTCCCAAATCTAAGCTTCAATGTGAACTACAATTCAATCAAATTTAACTTTAAGTTTATTAAAATATATTAATATATATATTAAATACTTATTTCATATCAGATCTATTCTTATGCAACGTTGCAGTCGTCGATGGCAGCCGGCAAGTTCTTGAGAAATTTCTGCTTGCCTTTTTGTGTTCACAATTTGCATTTGTCTATTGTGAATAATAATAATAAACTAATTGCAACTGTTAAAAATTTAGAAATATTTAAATAATAAAATTGTTCTACAATAATTAAATATGTTAAATTTGATATTCTATTGCCATGTGGGTGGGCTGCAGTTCTACCAAAATAATTCTATTATCCATATCTTTGATCTAACGCTTGGTACACTATCTGCGGGCATCTATTGTTATTGCTAGAGCGGAAATGCAGCAAACATATTTTTGCGCTCTCAATATTAATCTCGATGAAAACATCTGCAGAAAATATGAAATCATATAATATTTGGCCAGATTGAACAACAACTGAGAGATTTGATACCAAATGGAGAGAAAGGCCCAGTTACAGATATCTAAACAAGCAGCAAAATGTTCCATTGTTGTTGTTGTTGTTGCTGTTACCCATTGTTGTTGGCATTGTCTGGCTGTCAGTTGTAATTATGGCGTAATTGCGCATTGTTACCAGTGGATAATCCTTGAACAATATCGACTTTCGATCTCCATCTTGGGTTTCGCACAGCCATTGCCGCTATCTAAGCCAAAGGCTGCGACCACGCCTATTATAGTTTTTTTTGCTATTATTTTTTATTATTATTTAAATATATGTTTTTTTTTTGCTTTGGCTAGAATTTTTTAATTTTTTTGTTATGGATTTTCGATTTGAAAATAATTTAAAATTTTTATACAAATTTTTATTAATTATTTTGAGCTCTCTTAAAATTATTTTATTATTAACTAATAAACAAAATTATAAATAAATCAGTTTCAGTCTTGAATGCATTCGAGAGCTGCATATGAATTCAGTTTTAATATTGCAATTGATTGCTTAATCACTGTGCAATCGGGCGTAACTGATTGCCCAATGCTCGCTCGCTCGCTCGCTTTACAAAACATTTATGTTTTGCGCATTAGTAAATATATAATTTAGCTACGATATGTGTATTTATATAACTTATAAAGTAACTTAAGCAGTGATTCTACTCCAAAACTTAGTTTTACTGCCGCAGAAGCTGTGAAGTGCTCGTACCGATTTGCTCTGACAGCTCAGTGGATTGCTATGTATAGAGAGCAGCTTGAACATTTGCTGTTTGCTTTTAAGCTTTTGGGACTTTAACTATAGAACTGGAAAGTAAAAAGTTTTAGCCCATGAATAGATATTTTACCTCAAATTACAAGACTTGGTCTGAAATGTTTTCATATTATTGAAGAAAAAGTAAAAAACAAATTATACACAAGACTAAGATATTTATTCAGAGAATTATTTGAGTAGAGAAATTGAATAATTTAGAATATACTAAAATTTACAATATATATGATATATGACAATGTTATATAATATGCGCATGAGTGTTCATAAAAATAGTAGTGAGACTGAAACATTGTAGTCGCACTACTATTTTCATGAACATTGCAGTCGCATTACTATTTTCATGCACACTCAAACGTTGCAGTCGCACTACTATTTTTATGAACATAGCTGTCGCACTACTATTTTCATGCACACTGAAACATTGCAGTCGCACTACTATTTTTATGAACTTTGCAGTCGCACTACTATTTTCATGCACACTGAAACATTGCAGTCACCCTATTATTATACTGTATATACGTATGTATAATGCTTAAAAATGTCAAAATTTGATCATAGTAAACAATTCCTATAGATGACAGCAGCTTGGAACCTTGAAATGGCCTCAAATTGATAAAGCAATTTCGATTAGCCTAAATTTGACAAACCTATAATCGATGCTCTATATGTAACTATGTAGCCAAAATCGTAGCACTCTCTTTCTATATACAGCTGCCTATGGCAACTAAATTAAAGATTCTAGCGATCAGAATGGATTGCAGCAGCTGCAAGTGAGTTGAGTGAAAGGCTTGTCGCTTAGATTGATGGAGAGTTCTGACATCTACAGCGCTTGAGTTAGCTGAATAAGCTGCGTCAAATAAGCATGCGATGTGGATTAGGAATTACATACAAACACATATATATATACATATACATGTATATGTAAATAAATATATATATATATTTATATATGCTTTTAATATCAAAGGCCAGCAGTCAAGAGCGAGCGAGCACAGAAATTTACAAAAATTTGTAGTTAGCAAAGCGTCCTTCATTTTGTAAGCATATATACAATACATACATACATACATACATACATATATATATATATATATATATATACTGTACTGTGTCTGAATGAATGGATGCATTGCATTCCATGCCGCAATTTGCTGTTTGTCTGTGTGTGCGCGCCACCACTTGAGTTCACCCCTAAAAATGTTTTTCATCTTCTTCTGTGGCACTCATCTCTGCTCTGCATCCATGTCGCGGTGCATAATTAAAAACTGTAAACCACACAAATAATCCCTTGATAGTAGCATAGACAACAACAGCAACACGTTGTCCGAGAACAATGGGCATGTGTATCTGGGGTTGTTCCATCATTATCAAATATGAGCCTAGCTGAAAGCTGTGCGATCTGCCATTAGATGGTTTTGTGACTACATTTAATGTCAGCCTCGCATCTATCAAGACTCTACACACACACACACATACATATAGAGTTGCTTCAGATGTGAGAGGGTGCAACCTTCTAATGTTTTTTGATAGTTGTGCCGACCTATGGGCAATTATACTACGCCCCTGTCGAAAAACCTACCCCAAAGAATTCATAATTATTACTTGATGTGTGGGTTGCTCCTCAACATTTAGCTTTGCATATGTGTGTGCGTGTGTGCGTGTGTGTGTGTGTGTGCACGAGTACTGAGTAAATAAAATCAAGTCCACTTTAAGGGATTAAAATCTGTTGTCATTAGCATTCAAATTGTATATATAAAATGGAGTTTTCGATTTGAATATTCGGCTGTCAAGCCAAACTCCAATTGCCAGAGATTTAACATACATACATATGTATGTATAATATGATATACAGTCGAGTCTCGATAATTTGTACCCCGCTAAATCGATAATCGCGATAAATCGAAACAAATTCTATCCCCTTGCCATTTCGAATTATCGAGACTCGACTGTAATATATAAACCATCTATATTTTATATTTTAGATACTTAATCAGATATAATACGCAAGCCATTTATATTTTATGTATTATATTAATATATCTCTAGTCAATTAGGATTCTTTCCAGCACCAAAGTGAAAACTTCATTCTATAAAAGTTCATTATGAAGTTTCAAACTATCAAATAAATATTTATTGATATCTATTGCCTTAGATGCTCAGCAATCCAATCTATGTTTGAACATGAATGAAATCTTATGGCCAAGCTGAATCTAAACTATATTTTTACTATTTTCTGAGCAGAATATAATTGTAAAGCTGAAAGAAAATGTATCCTAGTTGTAAATAGTGGAATAGTCCAAATTGTAAGGCCTAGATACACCATATTATCAATATGCCACGCCTTCCAAAGGGGCGTATATATTGTGAACGCTAGTATGTATACCAAATTTCAAGTCTCTGCCGTCAATAGCGCTGAAATGGTTTGCGGACAGACGGACGGACGAATGAGTAGACGGACGGGCGGACGGACGAACGAATAGATGGGCGGACAAACGAACAAACATACGGACGGCCAGACGAAAAGTCGGAGGGACAGACAATCAGGTGAGAGGAAAGATGGACACACCGACGGACAGATGGAGTGACGGACGTATACTTTAATATACTTTGCTCACTTCGTAAACTATCTTAACTATCTTAAAAATAAAAAGCAGTTCTATCTATCTAAAAACTTTCCCAAATAACTATCGAAATTTCTATTTATTTGCTAAAGTTAAATTTAGTAAAAATTTAATTTGGCTTAAAAATACTTTCAGACTAAAACTAAATGCACAAATCTGATTTTAAAGTCTTCAAGCTGAGCTATGCAGAGCTGCCGGAGGAAAAACAGTGCTTGACCAGAGGGAAAACTTTTGCAAGTTTTCCAATGCTGTGGAAATTGCAGTAGCTAAATTTTCGGCTAGGGCATGGCCTAAGCCTATTTCGCTATGGCAGGAGATGCGGCTAAGTGTAAGAGCAAAAAAAAATAGAGAGAGATAGAGAGGAGAGAGAGAGACACTGAGAAGGAGGGAGGGGGTGAATGAGAGAGTTGGGGCAACGACAAGAAAAAGTATTAAAATTTGTAAGCGAATTCATGAAAATTTCCTTCTGGGAATTCATTAGCGTATGGGATGGAGGCAAAACCGACAGCAGCAAGGACGCAAGGACACAAGCACAATGCTGGGCAGGTTAGGGGTCGTGGAGTTGTCTTCTATTATGTTATTCTATGACCGTGCCGCCCGCTGTATCTAATTTGGCCATATTATGAATTTAACCCTTTCGTGTTTGCTGGATATTTAAACAACTGTTTGCACAAAAGTTTAGCCAGAAGGTCGGCCAAAATTGAAGCTGCTGCTGCTGCTCATAATTTCTCCACCTTCGAAATTGATTCCCCGTAATGCGTATACCCCGAAGCACTGCTCCTGCTCCTGCTGCTGCTGCTGCTGCTGCCCCAAAACAGGCCGCCTTAGACGCCTTGTCTACGTTGTCTGGCTAAGTCTGGCGTTGTGTTTGTCTGCCTGAAAGTGAACTTTGCTCTGCGTTGCTCTCTAACTCTCTCTCTCTCTCTCTTTCTCTCTCTCTCGCTTACTCTGTCTCTCTGTCGTGGACCATTCGGTTGGCCTAGCCTTGGCGCTTGTTCCGTTTCATTAATGGGCGACCCATTACCGTGGGGTATTCCAGCGATGTTTTTCATTTACTTTGCCCTCGTAGTTTTCTTTGTTCTCCGAACGCAGCCAGTTGGAGGCATTGCCGATTCTTAAGGCTTTCAAGTGAACACTCCGCCAGGATTTGGCACTGCGACTTCTGCTCACTGCCTGCTAATGATGCCTTTTCCAGCAATTTAATTGTTAAACAATGAAAACGCTTTTGATTACAAGAAAAACAATCGTCGCACCGCAATTTCTGTTGTTGTTGAAGGCGAACGAACTTCGTCTGCAACGCCATCTGAGCTTTGTTGGAGGCGAAGTTTATTCTTCTCCTTGTTGTTGTTGTTGTTGCTTCGGTTTGGCTCTGGTTGGCCGCAGGGAACGGCTGGATGTTTATTAATTTTTACCTGAGGTTATCTATTTGTCGCGCTATGTTTTTATTCAGCCCTTTTTCTTTCTTTGGGGTTGAACTTCAGTTCAGTTCAGTTTGCTGCTTTTCCTCCTCCTTCTCTTCTTCTTCTTCATCTTCCTTGTTTTTTTTTTTGGCTGCGCCGCAATTTTCATGCTCATTAAATAATTTCAGCGCATCAAAGTTTTTAGCTGCCGCCGCCTGCCGCCAGCTCCTTCCGCTCGAGCATCTGCCTGTAGCTGGAGCTGCGTCTTGGGCATAGGCTGAGACGACGAAAAAGGCGGGCGTTAAAAAGTTTTTATTGAAAGTTGTAATTTAAATTTATTAGGTTTCACATTTTAATTAATGCGCACTTCTTGCTTGCTTTCGTGCTCTCTCTCTCTCTCTCTCTCGCTTCCTCTTCGATCTGCTACCTTCCTTCAATTTGGCAGTTCCTGTTCCACTTCCTGTTCCCATTCCTGTTCCTGTTGAGGGTCATATGCCCAGTTCCTGCCCCCTCCTGAATCAATTTCAAATTTAATTCCTCTTCTTGTTGCTATGACAACGCAATTATCTCTGGACTCTGGACATTCACTCGTAATTGAACTCTGGAATCACATTTTGCTGTTTCCCTTGTCACATTTCAAGCATTGACTAATTACATGATCAGGAAACCTATGTATTTAAGGCATTTTATATATCTCTTTCTATATATGTATAGCTATAGATATATATACAGACAGAGAAAGAAACAGAGAAAAGGAGACATACACAGGGAGAAAGAGAGAGAGAGAGATAGAGAGAAAAACACAAGCTTAGACTTATATCTTCTCTAGGTCTTTTTCATTTGTCTGTCTCGCTCTTTCTATATCTCTCTTTCTCCATCTCTTTTTCATTCTTTCCAGTCCTTCTGTCTTTATCTTACATACTACTCTCACTAACTTCCTCTCTCTCTCTCGCTCTCTCTGTCTCTGTGTTTAAGTTTATCTCTCTGTTTCATTTTTGTCTGTCTCTCTTTACTTTGCTCTCTAAATATTTCTTAGCTTGGTCTCTTGCACTTTTCTTTCTTTCTCCTTTTTTCTCTCTCTTTCCTTTTTCCATTCGATCTTTCTTCTAATCTCTCTCGCTATTCGGTCTCTCTCTCTCTTTCTATATTTTTACTATCTCTTAAGCTCTCTCTCTCTTCTGTCTCTGTCTAACTTTCGCTCTGTGTCTTAGTTTCTTTTGCGACATCCTCTTTGTCATTCGCTGTATCTCTCTGTTTCACACTCAATCTCCAGCTCTTTTCCTATATACATATATAAATCTTTTCTATCTGTCTGAGACAGAGAAAGAGTCTGTCTTCCATTCTCGCTCAGTATTTGCCCAATTCTTTTTCTCTTACCATCTCACTATATTTCTTACTCACAATATCTCTCTCTCTCTCTCTCTCTCTCTCTCTCTCTGTGCCTGTATCTCTCTCTCTCTCTTTCTTTCTTTCTGTCTGGCTCTCTCCCTCTTTCTCTTTCTCTCTCTCTCTCTCTCTCTCTCTCTGTCTCTTTCTCTGTCTCTCTCTCTTCCTGTATCTCCCTCTCCCTGTATCTCTCTTTTTCTCTCTCTCTTTCTCGTTTTTCTCTTTCTCGCTCTCTTTCCTTCTTTTTCTTTTCTCTCTCTCTATCTCTCTCTCTCCCTGAATCTCCCTGAATCTCTCTCTCCCTGTATCTCTCTCTCTCTTTCTCCCCCTCTCTCCGGCCTCAATCCACTTTCTTCGTCTCTCTCTAATAATTCTTACCTTCCCATGCAACTCTCATGGCTTTCGCAGCCGCAATCAACTTGCCTTGGCCTTGTCATTAGTGAAAGACCAACACTCATTCTGGCAAATACTTCCATTTGAGTTGAAAAGCGAATAATACGTGTGATATACTTAGCACAGATGTAAACACTAATTCAGAGCTATTGTTAACTCTTGCTTGGCTCATTAATATAAATCGCACTTCTATGCGATTTTCATGATCACAGAAACGAGGCTACTTTCTACTGTGGATCAACAACATGATGACATTATAAATGAAGATTAGATATATTGTAGATATACAGCTATGGCTGATGAGAGTGACTAAGCGTGCTCTAGATGTGAGTAATTTGGTTGAAGGGGGGACAACCGCCAAGTGCTCAAGGATGGCATATCAATGATTAACGAAATTATGCTGACAAGGTAGCTGTGAAAGCGACGGCCCAAGTATTTATTAATACAAATTAAGATGTTATCGTCTTAAATTGAATTGAGCCGAGCGTCGCCCCCCGTTCGCCCAAAGCAACAACAACAACAGCAGCAGCAGCAGCAAAAAAAATTGAGCAGCTTAATGTAGTCAAGGGACGCCACGCAGCAGAAAAACAACAAAACAAATATATAAAAAAAAAAGCACAAGGATCCACGCAAAGGACGCGGCTGCTCGAATTCCCAATGCCAAACAGCAAAATGCCAACCAAAGCAGAACGGAACGAACTGAACTGAACTGAACTAAACTCTAGAGAACCGAAATGAACTGGAAAGAAGCAGCAGCAGCAGCAGCAGCAGCAGCAGCAGCAGAACAAGAACGAATTGTAATGCGAACACAAAAGTTCACAAATTAGCAAATTTGAGAAACTGAAGGAAAGAGCATAAAAAGCAACAAGAAAATGCAGACACACGCACACAAAAGAAAACAAACACAAATAAGACAAAATAATGAAAGGGAGCAAGAGAGAGAGAGCGAGTAAAGTGGTCTTTATAGTGGGAGCAGTCATGGGAGTGCGAGCGGCAGGAGACGCACAGGAGTGGGCCACAATAATAAGGACATGCAAAAGGCGCGCACAAACACAAATGTTTTTTTTTTTTAGCAAATAAATAAAAAATGGAGTAAGAATTGAAACGTCGTCGCCGTCGCCGCCGCCTGTCACTGGGGGCGCGCTTGATGACCGACAACAAGCAGGTCTAAGTGCCCCAAAAGGCAGAAGAAATAATAAAAAAATAAAAAAACAAATCAGCGAATAAGAGGGGCGGCGGGGGGCGGTGTGTAGGCGGGGCTCTGGCACAGCAAAGAGGAAGCAGCAATAATAAACAATTGTGCGCTGCAAATCCGCGCTTGTAATCCGCAATTTTTACGGCTTTTGTTGGCCAGAAGCGGGAGCTGGAGGCTGGTAGCCGGTGGCAGACTCAGCGTCACTTCCGTCACCAGGCGCTGGCTATCGTCGACACCATCTTTATTTCATTTTTAAAAACAATCGCAACGCAATCTGCCAACAACAACAATGGCAACAAATATAACGGCTATAATACCACAAAACAGTTAACTGACTAAGTGACTGCGGCATGAAAAAGTTGCGGGGGCAGCTGGGGGTCAAAAGGGCAGCCAAGGCAGCCCCAGCTGTGGCTGCTTTAGATAACAACAAGGACACACACACACACACACAGACAAACACACATTGTTTGCTGCTGCGCACCTGCAACAAAAGGCCAACAAAGCTGCATTGTCTCTGTCGATTCATCAATTGTCGCTAGTCAAATGATTCTGATATTAATAAAAAGAGACAGAGATATATAGAGAGAGAGAGAGAGAGTTGGAGAGAGAGAGGAAGGTACATACACTGATTGAAATTCCAATTGCGATTTGAGGTTGGCTTCAATGGCGGTAAGGGCGGCAACAACCACTCGGCGCTATAAACGTAATTTAACCCCATATGCCATTATGTCATATCAGAGTACAAATACATGCAAAGCATGTAGCGCACATATGTATTAGTGTGTGTGTGTGTGTGGAATATAGGAATACAGGCATATAGGCTTAAAATTGTGCGCCTCGCAACCAATGAGAAGTACCCACCCGACTGCATCTGGCCTGAACGGGTTTCCTCTGGGAAAACCTACCGAAAAATTATGAACAGATCGGAATTATGTTAAGCGAAAAATCCCTTTCCCCCATCTTAATAATTAATATTAATAATATTTAAGCTCAACTCTGTTATGCTCGAGTGCAAATAGAGTATATTCGGATTTGTGTCAGTGACAAAGTATAGACTGGATTATGTGCTATGATTATGAGCTGATAAACTATAGGAAGAAACTCTTTGGAATAGTAGATGTTAAAACTTATTGGCATTTGGCATTCCTTCTATTGAAACGATGCGGACATGTAACTAGTTTAAAATTTTGTATGCTTAGGGCTCAGATATATTATATTATATAAGTTTTTATGTCCGTCCTTTCGTCAGTCCGTCCGTCCGTCCGTCCGTCTGTCCTTAGGAATTCAAACCATTTCGCCTCTATTGAAGCTAGAGACTTGAAATTTGGAACATATACCCATTGATAGCCTCTTCTTATGAAGTGTTAAGATGCGCCCTCAAAGTGCGTAGCAAGTCGCCAAAATACTATATCCTGTATAAAAGAAACTCTATTATTTAATGAGCTAGAGAGTTGACATTTTTTAAGGTAAGCGAAGATCTAGCTATCTAGTTGTATCTACCACACTTTTATAACTGAAAACTAAAAGTTAATGTTGACCTGCTCAATTCACCTAACAAAAATAGTAAATAGGTATGTATGCATCTTGAGGGCGTGGCAAATAGGTATTTGCACAGCCAAAATTTGTAAGTTAAGTCACTGCAGACTGCTTCTTGAGATCTATATAAACTCTAGATCAACTTTTTTTTGGCCATGAACGAGTACTACGCAATCGGTGCAGCATTCTTACTTGTTTAGAGAATCTTTAAGCGTAGCACAAAACTTTCTTTCGCTTAAAATAAAGACAACAGTTTACTTAGCAGCATTCCTAGCTACATTTATACTATTGTACTTATATATTTATATACATAATAAATATATATATATATATATATAAGCAATATATATATATTTATTTGTGTGTGTGTTTAAATGTGCGTGCCGTTAACAGCGAAGAGGCAGAGAGAGGGAGAGAGGGAAAAAAATGTGCTTTTGACACGAGAGCGTCCATTGTAAGCGATACTAAATTGGTTTGTTTCTTGGTTGTTAAAATATAATCGTGACTGGCCGTGAATAGGAATTGGAATCGCATTTCTTTCCAGCTGCGTACAGCTGCTTGCCCGAGTTACGCCCACCAGCGCCACACCCGCCACACTGCGCTTTTAATGTCCAGTTGATGTCTTTCAATTGGGTTACTCTAAGGTAATTAACAGGCTTTGAAAACTGCGTGTAAATCCTTCATATTTTAATAGTTCGAACTCATTTAAGTTGAGATTGTTTTTAGAATATACATATGTATGTAGGTGGGCAAATATATTTGCAATTAAATTTAATTGAATTCAGTATTATTATCTTATGAAGGTGGGGGATTCTTGTGATAATAAAAAGTAGGAGAGCTCGAGTCGGGAGATACCTTGAATACTGCATTGATATTTCAATCTTTCCACACTTCATTTACACACAAGTCTCTACTCTTTGAAATACTTTTTCTTGTCAACTTAGGTGGAATGGGTGAAGCTATCTAAAATCAAAAATTATGTAATTAATAATTATTATAAATTAATTATGTATATAGCAAACAACATATGCATAGACACTCAAATATACGTACTAAGAAAATGGGTTGAGTTATGGGAAAATAATGCTTATAGTATACTGAAATATACTCTATACACTCCAAATTTCAAGTCTCTAGCTTTTATAGCTTACAGACTCGCTGCATTCATGCGGACGGACGGACGGACGGACGGACAGACGGCAACGCAGACAAGACTTGAACCACTCAACTCGTCAGCCTGATCAAGTAAATATATACTTTATGGGCTCCGCCACGCCTTCTTCTGCCCATTACACACATTTTCACGTGCCATGCCATGCCATGCCTGAATTTCCATTTGCAATGATCAAAAAGCTAATGGCAACTATAATTAATTTGCTAATAAATATAAATATAACTTAAAAATCAAGAAAATAGTAGCTGAACGAAACAGTTTACAGCAGCTGCTAGAGACTGGGCATTACTTATAAGTCGAATGCGTAGTGCTCGCTTTGCACATGCCACACTCATTTGCATTCGCACTCGCACTTGAACCAATTCAAATTGCGCAATGATGGAACATCCTGCTCAATCTGAAAGGACCTGGACTTGGGCTCAGGCTTGTGCTATGTGGCATGAGTATTAAGGGGGTGCAGGCACCCCTAGCGCGTTCATTGGTGAGTCAACTGCGGATTAATTAAATACTCATATACAAAATGTTTGGTCGTGTGGCATAAAAGGACGAGCGACGAAGGCCGCCAGTCAGCTCTCCATGAATAAAAGAAAAGTGTGTGGGCCCGTTGAGCAGGACGTGGCCAATGCCATTGTTTTTTTTTTTCTTTCTCTCTCTCTTTTTTTAACTCAATGCACAGCAGTCGGTCAGCACAATGGCCAGGCGGCAGCATAAATACATATGTACATCCTACATATAGAGAGTCTCCACAATATAGTAGTAGCTCTCGTCTATACACACACACAAACACACATAAATACATATACATATATACACATGAATTCCAATTATGTGTATGATTTGCAGAGTTGGCAAATATTTGCATGCTTTTACCTTTCAGATGCAATTTTGTCGGCTTCTTTCATATGGACATTTGCAGCGAGCGGCGTGGGAGTGTGGGTGCCATGAATGCGAGCACTCATACTTGAGACCAGACACAAAGAAACATACATACATGCCTATGTATGTGGATGGATACTTAGCTGCATCGACTTGAGTCTTGCCAAATTTAATTATCTTACTCGAACTCGTTCAGTATTATGCGTTAGCTTTAACTCGCTAGCTGATGTTTACTTGGTTCAGTTTACATTGGCTGTAGCTGCTGGCGGTGTCATTACTAACTTATCTTTTATGAGCTTACTCGCTGGCACTTACTCGCTCGTTGTGACTCGTTTGTGCTAAGTTTGTTTATTTTAATTGAAACTTTCAGTTGCTGTAGTAGATAGCATATAGAAAAGATCGAAGCTCGCTTGAACTTCATTGTTGGAAATTACTCGCTTTGTTTTTACTCGTTAATCTTCACTCGTTTGTCTTAATTAGAATTTTCAGTAATTGCATTAGATGTCATAGAGAAAAGGTCTTACTTACTCCCTGCAATTTACTCACTCGCTGTTATTCGTTTGTAGTAGTTTCAGTAGTTGCATTAGATGCCATAGAGAAAAGGTCTTACTTACTCGCTGGCATTTACTCGCTCATTGTTACTCACTAAGCTTAACTCGCTGCAATTTACTCGCTCGTTCGTTACTCGCTTAGCTCATTCGATTTTACTCGTTTGAATTATAATTTGTAAGAGCATAATAAAAAGCACTCTAGCAACAGTCTAGTCACTTATAGAGTTGACTCGCTGGACTTTACTCGCTCTTTGTTACTCGTTTGTCTCGTAGTACAATTTTCAGTAGGTGGACAAGATGTCATACAGTTAATGTCTTATTTACTCTCTGGAATTTATTCACTCGCTGACTCAACTCGTTCGTTTTTAGTCAATTAAGTTATAATTTGCAGTAGCTGAAGTCCAAATGATTGATAAAAGCACTCTAACAACGCTCTAGTAATTCATCAAGCTGACTCGCTGACACTTACTCGCTACTCGTTAAGCACTTAGCTCAACTCATTCTCTATCAAACTTTGTTCTTAGCTCCATGTGTCACACAGAATGTAGCTGTTACCTAATCAACTAGTTCGAACACACTCGCTAGTTATTACTCGCTGTACTTACTCTTTCTCTTTCCCCTCTTTCTCTTAGCCATAGACAGTTTTCTATATTGAACTCAACTAACTCATTTCTATCTATCAACTTCTATCATTTCTATAAATTTTAAGCGTTGACATTCTCCAGCTCTCTAGTTGTCAGTGAGAATTGCCGTCACGCTTTAATTAGTATAAGAGGAAGTCCATTGTCTAGCAGAACTTTGATGAACTTTCTTAGCCACAACATCAAATCAGTCAAACAAATGACAAAAACTAAGGAAAAAAAACAAAACCAACACCGAGCAGCTTCTGCTCGCAGTGCAATTGCTCAGGCGACGTTTCGAAAAGGTCTCAAATGTAATGACATTCCGTGTCGGCATGGTTAAAATCTTTTATAGCGACCGCTCTGATTCGGACCAAACCTGCAATTAGCGGTCTTCCGATGACACACAGACAGACATATATATATATATATATATATATATATATATATATATATATGTATATCTGTATGTGTATATATATTTGGGTACGTGCTCTAAACCAATTACGGCAAAAGACTGACACGAGTTCCAAAGAGACCCATATGAGAGACTTGTGGGCTTTTATTGTCCACATTAGTTACCCCAACCAGATCGTGCGCTTGACTCCATGCGCCATGATGATCGCATTGATAATGACAGCTTCAGAGCTACACACGAACTGAATTAAGTACAGACAGTTATATACTCTACCGCGGTCCAAGAGTTCTAGATGAGCAGAGCGAGTTCTCGAAAAAAAGATCTCAGTTTTTATATAAATATATTTAAAATATGATCAAATAAGCTTCGTATAATAATATAAATATACATGTAAGACTCTCTCGCTTTGTCTCCATTTTCCTCTCTCTCTCTCTCTCTCTTATCTGCTTTTAGTTAGTGTATTTTGTAAGATGTCATTCTCTCTTTATAGCGCCTACTGTACCTTAGCTGATGATCACGATCTTCAGTTTTCATCTCTTTTGTCGCTGGTTTTGTCGTTGGCTTTTTGAATTGATTAATTGGAGAATGGGCTCTGGCTATGTTGGCTATGCTGCTTTGTGTTTTTAGTCTATGGCCTTTTTACCTAATGCCTGCCAGGTGGCACTGATCGTCATCTTTGGCTTACCGCGTTCCCTCCAGCCTCTGCCCAACTGGGCACTTTTCATTGATGTGTACCTTAATTATAACGCCATCGAGTTGCGTCATCATTTACAAGCGATGCCACAAATCTGGCCAAGCACATTAAAGCCAGCACATACATAGATATATAGAGTATATATAGGGTATGTGCATTAGGGTCACTATATAAACATTATATCTATATGTATGTTATATATACAAAAGACTGGTATGGTATATGGTATATGGTATAGTATGGTATGGTAGGTAGAGTTCATTCGAGAACTCACTCTGCTCATCCTGCAATGGAAGAAAGGCTTATTTTGTTATGCCCGGAGCCCATTGATCCAATTCAGGTTACATTGGTTTTGTGAGCATGTAGTAAGCGTGGCAGCATCCACAAACTATATAAATAATTGATCAGGCCATGTTCGTCTGTTCATCCTTCCCATATTATCCAATTTCCTCATTGGTCTCATTACTTGAAGAGTTCCGAGTATATCCTAGTCAGGCACTCCCGACTAGATTGCTCTTACTAGCTTTCATTTTGTAAATGCTTAAAGCAGAGTTAATCAGATTTCAAAACAGTTTCTTCTATATAATACAGATTTTTAGCCTACATAAATAGTTGGCTTTGTTTTCGTTTTACAAGTATAACAAATCTCTTTAGTTCATCAAGTTTTGTTTGTACCCAAGCCGAAGACCAACTAAAAAGACTTCACTAAACAAAAATTTGTAATTTTTCATGAATTTTTTAGACAATTTCTTAAGCAAATACTGGCCAGAACGTAAGCCTAAGACAATTATAATTTTGGTAAAAGCAAAGTAGCATAAATAAAGCGCTGGGCGGACAATAAAACAAAACGAGAATCCACAATGCAAATCCCATAAAAATGGCAAAGAAACGCCGGGATTAGCCAAAGCTGAAATCAAGACGCAAATGCCAGGGCAAAGCAAAACCCCGAAACGTTGTGCGAGCTGAGAATTGGGAATTGAGGAATTGAGGGATTGAGAAATGAGAAAGGCTAACGCCGGATTTTGGATACGGCTGCTTAACGGCAAGGTAAACACAACAGCCGAACACAATGTGGCCAACAATGGCACAGTGTTGCGAATGAATAATTAAAATAATAGGTTAAGGCAGGTTGAACAAAGGCGCGCACAATGGCTCAGGATCTGCATTGATCCTCGCCTGGCTGCGATGCTCGCTGCTCGCTGCCCGCTGCCTGCGCCTAGCGCCTAGCGCCATGCGCTTCGCCTTAGCGCACAACAAAGCAACTCTCTCTCTCTCTCTCTCTCTGTGTGTGTGTGGAAGGGCAACAGCGCAGCAGGCAAAAACAATGCAGCAAAGCGTTAAATACTGAAAAGCGAAATGGCAACTGGCAAGCGCAAAAGAGCATTCCGGGCCCCTTTTTTTCCCAGTTGCTGGCCGGGCCAAGTCGATCCGTATCCGTGCAGAGCCGCGCTGAGCCGGGGAACGGACTACGGTAGCAGGCGGCAACAAAAGGCACAAAGGGCAAACACACAACTAATTATCCTATTCACATCAAGTGTGTGTAATTACTCTCGCTCTCTCTCCCTCTCTCTCTCTCTCTCTCTTACTTTCTCTCTATCTCTGTCTGCTTTGTCGGTGATATATGCGTGATCCTGACATGTCCTGCCAAGTGGCTAGCATATCCTTTTGCCTGCTGTTTTAATTTGCCGCTGCTGCTGCTGCTGCTGCTGTTGGAACCGAAAGCCAATTACCGATTATATCTGCTGGCAACTGTAAACGCCGTCTCATCATTTTTGCAGTTGGCAGTTGTCAGTTGTCAGTTGTTAACTGTTTGGCTGTTAGCTGTTAGTGACACACTCACACACACACACACACACAGAAAGACAGCAGCCTGGCATCATCAAGCAACTGTCGCTGACCAGAGTCCGTCAGTTAGTCAGCCGAAATGCCAAACGAACATAAGGTAATCATCAATCAAAATCATAGCAGCACCTCTACCTGTCCAAATTCAAAATCCCAATCCCAATCGCAATCCAAGTGCGCCGAGCATATCGAAGACATCGGCCCACTTGTAAGCGCACTTTGACATGGTCCATGGGGCACATTGGGTGATCTGGCATGATTTTGGACTCAAGATGAATCGGCCGGTTTGTTCGCACCCCGTCGATAAGCAGTTAATTATATTTATTCTCATCCTGTTTCTGTTTCTGTTTCTGCTTTTTTTCTCTCTTACCTTTGGGCGTTGCTATTCGGGCGGCTTCGCTTTGTACCGCATTATTTCCAAGTACGCGTGTCTAGTTGCACTTTCCACCTAGAGCGATATACATATACGAGTATACATATATATAAGTTTTGTTCAGCCGATGTTGCGGCGCCAGCAATGATTAATCAATGGCAGTCAATATCCACTGTACACACTCACACACACACGCAACTCATTGCAACAGTTATTGTCTCTCAACATACACGGAATAGGTGTACGCGCTGTACTTTAAGGAAAACCGTATAAATCATAATTTCATTTCCAAATTGTAAATCGTCAATCAACATAATGAAATACATTTCGTGCCCTCAAAACTATTCAAGTCATCTACTGAAAATGAGCCAGCACTTTTGATCGATCAAAGCGCAAAGACCATAGACACACACACACACACATACAGACTCACACACACACACACACACACAGGCACACACACACTCATTCTCTCACTCCCTATTTTTACTTGACATGAAATAAATTTGTTTATCTTTGGCAGATCAGCAAAGCTAACAAAAGCTTTTGCCTATAAAATGAGATCATATGACGTAGATATATAGATACAATATATGTATATTTATATCATTTTATTTTATTTTATTTATTGTGCTTTACTTGCCTTAAAAATTTAAACATTCATATAAAACGTATGGTATAAAGTTGTTATTTACCGGGGTTAGCCAATTGCTTTCCAACTGAAATATTTATTATTTTTATAGCTAGGAGCTATGTATTTTTACAATATTTTGTTTAGCAAGGAAAAATATGGATTGAAACCCTTGATTTGAATATTTATATCATGTGCTACAGTCGAGAGGAAGTCAGGGGATAACTTGAAAAGTGAGTTTGCCACCTGTCGCTTTTGAGTATATCGGCTGAAGTGTCTTAAAAGTACTCAAGACTTTATGGATTTTAGAAATATTCAATAGAACTATTTGCTCTAGCTCTTTAAACACTCAATTTTATTTTATAAAATTAAACTTTAGTAATAATTTGCATTTTTAAATGCTTTTCTAGTTTGCTCTTGCTATAAAGCAACTTGCGTATTGGATGATGTCAAACCAACCTTGTTGGTGCATGTTAAGGATTTTAGTTGATTTACTTGAGTATTTTAGCCAAGATGAGGAATTCTTTGAATAGTGAGATGAAAATTAAGTAAAGCAATTCGGTAAGTGTGTTGGGCATATACGCTTGAGTCTTTTGTGCTGTCTTCGGGCAAGTATGTTATGCTGTGAGTAAAGTTTGTTGTGAAATCTTGTTGTTTGTTTGTTTCTCTAATGGCACCGAACCATTGCTAGTTCAGTGTTGCGTTTATACCAGCCAGCATAGCTGAAGCTACTCTGAAATAGCCTAAATTTGATATCGATTTGAGCTTTGCTGGAGATAAGCTGATCTTGAACTGAGTGTGGTATACCTATATAAATGCTATTGATTTGGAGACAGGATCTAGCCTAGACTCAGTTTCATGTTCAGCTGCTGGGTTTAAGAAGTACAAATCATTAATTGATATAACTATGAATAGACTGTGAATAATTCATCAATGTATACTATTTTGTGGACCCATGTAAAGCTGTATATATACTCGTATTTATATAAATATATATAGATATATAAATATATATATATATATATACATATATATACCATGTCCAAAACATATACACATCTGGATTATGCGCACATTAGGTTTAAAGCGAAAATACAAAAATACAAAAAAAAATCGCCCCTTAATGAGGCAGGCATGTAACCCCTTAGTCGAATTCGGCTCTCTCTCTAAATGGGTTACACAAGGCTATCAACCCAGCAATTCTGATGGTTTTATTAATAAATATTTTTCATTCGTAAGCGAAAAGGGGTGGACAGGGCCACACCCCTTTTGCAAATGAGCTTCACTCGCATTCAAATCAGTCAGCGCTTCAATGCCAAAAGGGTTCAGTTTTGTAACGAGAGCAGCACAAATCCGTTCTCGAATCACATCAAATTTTAACTGAATATGAATCTGGGTTAGCTGCATAAATCAAAGCATCAGTTTATTATTTATATACTAAAAATATGTTCAACTGTTTATTGTCATTTTTATTATTAATATAATTTCAATATATCTCTATATATATTTCTATAATGCAGTCTATTCTCTGTTTCCCTCCGACTGTTCACATTATAATGCTTACAAAATATGCCAATAGATGGCGCTGTCATGCTGATCGTCGGGTTTGTGCCCTTGATAATGACAGCAAACAGAGAACAGTGTGACCAAATGTGCAAATTTATGTGCTGTCTTCTGCTCACATATCCTAGCTAAGGATATTCTGTGCCAGTGTTGGGCAATTTGTAAGAAAAGCAGTTAGACTTATAATCAAACGAAAAGAACAGAGACAAAAAAGTATTTGAAGTAAAGTAAGCAAAATATGTAAAGTATGTAAAGTATATAAAGTATATAAAGTATATAAAGTATATAAAGTATGTAAAGTATTTAAAGCATGTAAAGTATGTAAAGTATATAAAGTATATGACTTGTCAGCTCACGACAGAGTATAGAGTATCTATTAGTCATTCTAAAAAAAGTATCACATCTTATCTTATCCATAAATTAGGCCCTAATTTCCTATGATAATCTAGTGAATTTTAATAAAAACAATTTTTAAATTCATCTGAAGTAAAGATGCAACAACAACAAACTGTTAAAACTCCTTTGATTAGCTGAATTGCGATAATCAAACTCAGCTCGAATAGTCTCGTCTTTATCCAATATTGATTAAAGACAAATCCCTAATCGTGCGCCCAGCTTCTGGCGTTAATTTCGCATGTCCTTGGCAGAATTCAGCTTTCACTGCTGGAACAGGTCTGACCTTTCCGCTGGGCGAGTGGCCAGAGAGCATTGGCCATTGTGAAATAACAATATTATGATGGCATACAATGTCCACATGAACAACATCAAAGCCACGACTGTTGCTGCTGCTGATGTTGTTTATCTAAGGATAATGGATAATGTGTTTGCGTCTCTGGAATGTCAAAATAAAAAGTGTTTCAAACGCAATCAATTGAAATTAATTTGCATAAAGGAATGTCCGCATAGGGAAGCAACAATTTGCGACTCTATCCGCAGCTGGTGGGTACAGTGGTGTTGGGTGGTTGGGTGGCTAGCTGGTTGACTGGTTGTGTGCGTGGCCTGGCCTGTCCTGGCCTGGGGTTAACTTTTCTCTTTGTTTGCTTGATTTGTGGCTGCCTCTTTACAATTAGATTTTAATTTGTGCATAATGACAAGCGGAGTGGGCGTACGCAAACAGTGAAACAGACTCCAAAAAACTGGCTACCAATATTCGCCTCCATTTCCAGCCAGGCCCAACAGTGACAAACCCATTTTGCGTACATGTGTTTTCTGTTCAGTATAGTGGGTATAATGGTTGCTTACGAGTCTAATAGGCAGTAGATGGCGAGGCTGAACCCTGAACCTATGACTTACACATGTACATACAATATATATTCTTGATCCGATTGATGAAGCAAGTCGATCTAGCCATGTCTGTTCGTAAGTAACTCCAGCTGACTGCATGAAATTTGAAATATAGGTATATACCTGTGGAAAATCATTATTCCTTTTCGATAACTTATCGAATATCTTCATTATCGATAATAATCGATGTTTTGACTTGGTTTTCGATAACTCGTTATTGATAGCAAATGATATTTTGACTTGGTTTCTCAGGAATAGTTTAAAGAGAATTTAAGCAATTTCTTTTCGATAACTCCTAACTAATTATCGATACTAATCGATATTTTTACAAGGTTTCTCAGGAATAATAACTAGTTACATCAAATCTGGTAAGTAAGTTCTTATAACAAATATACAGATCCAAGCTATATCCAATATTGAACCACTTTCTCCATTCAATTCAGTTCTAGCCCTGAAAACTTCATTAATATCTTAAATCTAATAGCTAATTTCTTGTAGAGGGCCTGTCAGAAGCATGTGCTTAAGATAAGACTGAACGTGTGTGTGTGTGTTTGTATACACGAACCCTAATTATAGAAGTTATACTTGAAGTTCAGGGTATCTTATAGTCGTATACTCCCGTTTAGAGCACTTTCACTTGTTTTTTTCATTTCTTTTTTTTTGTTGCTGCATAAACAACATATTCATTGAGCTGAAGTTCAACGTTCGGTCTCCGGCTTCAGCTACGGTTACGGCTTCTGCCACGGCTGCTGCACACATCCTCGGATGGCCCAGGGGCATTTTCGGCTCGCAGCGTAAGCGTCTGTTGGCACAGCTGAATTTAGGGTTTAAAATTAATTAAGCGGAAGTAAGCAAGTACGTTTGATTGTTTTAGACAGTTCCTGATTTTTACAAAATTCATTCTCATTTAATTTAATATCCGGTGTATTTAAGGAGCGGGATCTGACTCCGCCAGCAAATAATCTTCATAAGCATTAAAGCCCATGTTTATGGTAAAATTATTCCAGCCAAAGGACATTTTGTGATTTACTAAATGTGTATGAATTATATGGATGAAAATAATTCGAATTTTAGGATGTCATTAAATAGAATTGATGTCTTAGGCTACTCTGTTAGCAACCATATAGGATTAAGACCTTTTAAGACACTAGATTTTTAGCAACTTTGAAAAATGTTTTATTTTATTTTACATTTGATAAGAATTTTATAATATAAATTTGATTTATTTAATATTTTAATAAATAATTACTTAAAAATATTTTTTCTTAAATATAAGGTTGTCAAAAAAGTCTTGCGGTATTTTTATTGAATTTTCAATTGTTCATAAAATTGGTTATAATAATGCGATTTAAGTCAAATATGCGCTGTTTTGTTCGATGACGAGTTCCCAACGAGATGCCAACTTCATAATGCCCCTCTTACAGAAGCTCGCTTCCCTATTGTCAAAAAACTCGGAGAGCCACTTTTCACAGGACTCTCTTGTGGACAACTTCCGACTACCAAGCTCGTTCGCCATGGACAGAAATAGGTGGTAATCACTTGGTGCGAGATCCGGACTATACGGTGGATGCAAAAGAACCTCCCATCCGAGCTCCCGGAGCTTCTGGCGCGTCACCAAAGATGTGTGTGGCCTGGCGTTGTCCTGGTGGAAGACAATTCGGCCTCTGTTGATCAAAGATGGCCTCTTCTGCATGAGTGCTGCATTCAAGCGGTCCAGTTGTTGGCAGTACAGGTCCGAATTGAGCGTTTGGACATAGGGGAGCAGCTCCCTGCCAATCCCACCAAACACACAGAAGAACCTTCCTGGCCGTCAAACCAGGCTTGGGCACCGTCTGGGCAGCTTCACCGCTTTTCGACCACGACCGTTTGCGCTTCACGTTGTCGTAAGTGACCCACTTTTCATCGCCAGTCACCATCCGCTTCAAAAACGGGTCGATTTTGTTGCGATTCAGAAGCGATTCGCATGCATCCATACGGGCAAAAATGTTTTTTTTTCTGTCAAGTCGTGTGGCACCCATACATCGAGCTTCTTTTTGAATCCAAGCTTCTCCAAATGGTTTATAACGGTTTGATGACTCATGTCCAGCTCTTGGCCGATGCTACGGCTGCTACTATGCCGGTCTCTTTCGATCAATTCAGCGCTTTTAACGCAATTTTCGACGACAGGCCTTCCGGACCGTGGCGCATCTTCGATCACCTCTGCACCAGAACGAAAACGTTGAAACCATCGTTGTGCGGTGGAAATGGAAACTATATCGGGTCCTTAAACTGCACTAATTTTATTAGCAGCATGAGATGCGTTTTTGCCTTTATCGTAGTAGTACTGTAAAATATGCCGTATTTTCTCTTTATTTTACTCCATGTTTGCGACGCTATAACTCACGAACGACTAAAAACAAACAACAAATAATCAAACACGTGTTAGCACGTAAAAAGAGCTTTCCAAAAAGCTCTAGCGTGAACCGATGCGACGAATACAACTAGAACTACGCGCTTGCAAAGACAAGCTTGCGGAAATACCGCAAGACTTTTTTGACAACCTTATATTTAATATTTAAAAATGAAAAAATAGTTTTTCTTTAATATTTCTCGAGTTTTTTTCTTTAATATTTAATATTTAAATATGAATAAATATTTCTTGAGATTTTTGGGTATATAAAAACTAATTTTATATTTGATAAGAATTTTATATTGTATTGTAATATATATTTGTTTAAATATTTCTTGTTAAATATTTAATATTTAATATTTTAATATTTAAGTTTAATATATATATAATATAATATATATCTTCTTCTTTTTTGTATATAAAAATCTCCGAACGAGATTTCCTTTGGCTAGACATTTCGATTAGCAGCGTCTGTCCATGAGTTGACAAAATTGTGCGCAAATTTAAATCAGGTTTAATTAATGAGAGTGACTTGTGCTATGACGCTTGCATATTGTATAATGCTCTCGTTTTTAGCGAATCATCATGCTCATGCAGTTAGCACCTTTATATATATATGTATATATAAATATATATATATGTATTTTGGTTTTTCCGGGTGTGCTATGCCGTGTTTACTGTCACTTAGGGATTGGGATTTCAGTGCTTATATTATGCACAAATGACAGACTGTCCCCGTGCAAAACACACGGATGAAACAAAGCAAATCACGCAACCTATTGCGATATGGCATGTTGAACCAATAATTGAAAAGTACAAGCAAACAGCACACACACACACACACACAGTATAGTGTAACCCCTGGGCCAACGCCTATGACAATCATCAATCATTTAGATGTTGCTCCTGCTCCTGCTCCTGCTGCTGTTGCTGTTGCGTGTTGTTTTCGCTGTCATATCGAACCGCTGAGCCACTCGCAAGGCCGCAGCACCACACCCCACTTAAAGCATAAGAAGACGCGCTAATTTGTTATACTCTATGTGTGTGTGTGCGGAATCATAACAACATTGTCTTTAATTTTGATAAGAGAGAGAGAGAGAGAGAGAGAGAGAGAGAGAGAGAGTGAGAGAGAGAGAGAGAGTGAGGCAAAGAAAGAGAGATACATAGAGAGAGAGGTTAGTCTACATATCTCTCAATTTGCTGCTTTGTGTTAGCACTCACTATCTTGCCTCTTCAACTACCACCTTTCTATGCGATTCTCATCCAGCTTTCATCACTTTCCCTGCTCTGAATTTGATTATAGACTACTTAAAGACGCAGCAATCGCATTTTAAGTAACTTGCAGCTTGACTTTAATAATCATGAACATTAGCTAATGCTCAACTGGCAGTTCTTAGAGTTTTCGTTTTTGTTTTATGGGGCTCTCGACTTTTGGCCTTCTAATTGGAAAGAGGTTGAACAAATAAACACAAATCGTAATAAAAGTTTATATGCAATAAATATTTTTTCGGCTACAGTCGAGCGGAGTTGCTTTTGAATTTTTTATTCGCACAAAAAATAAAAAAATACAAAATATAAAACGAAAAAAAAAAAAAAACAAAATAAAATTGAAAATTCAATTTCGCAATCATTTTGGCACCCCAGACACCGACACCAGCTACTAGCTACCAGCTGCCCTCACCGCCCCAACCCTCGCCAGCTGTGCTACCCTTGCTGGAGATTAAAAACGACAAACTCCGAGCCCGACGACAGGACG
The DNA here is from genome assembly GCA_035045365.1 of Drosophila leonis. NCBI lineage: Eukaryota > Metazoa > Arthropoda > Insecta > Diptera > Drosophilidae > Drosophila > Drosophila leonis. The sequence goes on along the minus strand of JAWNPC010000481.1, from coordinate 7,160,425 downwards.
AGCCTGTAGCCAGACCAAGCCAGACCAGGCCAGGCCAGGCCAGGCCATACCATGCCGAGGACATTCGGAGTCATGTGATGGGATGAATATTGTTACTGTTGGGTGGTTGTGGATCCGGATCTGGTCCCGGCTCTGGCCTCGGAGCGGGCGGCTTCATTAAGAGCAGCCAGCGCTCGCGAAGGCAGATAGTAATTGCCAGGACTTGAAAGTTTACCCGGCTAGATTTGGATATAGCATGGAGCAGCATGACAATCCGGAGCCTTCTCGTAATAATAATTAAAATAAAAAAAAAGTTTGCCAGCCTCGAGAAAAAATATATGTACATACATATAGAGTGGCAGAGGGGTAAAGGGTGTCAGCACTGGGAGTTGAAGACGAACCCTTTTAAAGAGTTGCCATTTGCCGAATGGATTCCCAAATAAGTACAGGTTAGACTTTCAGGCCGGAGCATTATTAATTAACCCGTTGTTAGCCCATAGCGGGCTCATTTGTTCCAGCTTTTTTTAAATTATGCACCTATTAATGTTTAAAATGCACAGAGCCCAAAGAGCGCCGTTGAGCTCGAATAGCCGTCCATAAACTTTTATGGGAGCACAAACCGTTGTCAAGGAATTATGGCCACTTCGTAAATATGCAGCCAAAGGGTCACGCCCATGTACCTATATACCTAAATACATAAATATTTGCATAATTATGTTGTCATAAAAAAAAACAAAACAAAAAAAAACAAAACCAAAACAGCAACAAGAATAGAGTAAAAACAATCAGCGACCTAGAAAATGTTGCCTGAAAGAAATCTAAGCTTGCAAAGGTCGAAAGGAAGTAAAGCTTAAACTATTCGCAAAATCTTTATAGCTTAGACTTTCTATATGCCAAAGTCAAGACTTTCAGTTTCAAACATAAAACAAACTTTGAGACAAGTTAAATGAAACTAATCAAAATGGAAGAAAAACTTCGACATCTTCTGACTTCCTACCTTCATATGGACTGTACAAGGTCAAGTCATAGATCTATGTCCATTCGCTACTAAGAAATGTTTTGCTTAAGTCATAGATTTAGTCTTATAAGTTATTTAGTCTCATCCAAGCTAAGCTCACCAGTCAACAAGCTTTAAGCTTAAAGTAAACTCTAAACGCCTTGTCCTTGAGCTCATAAATTCATATTGCTACTGCTGCTGCTGCTGCTGTTGCTCTTGTGTGGTCCATAAACGCCCACGCATCAAGTTTATTTGTAGTATAAATGTTCTATAGAGTTAATCACAATGAATACTAAAATACCGAAATGCTGGAGTTAAGTTTTGGAGCATTCAACCACAAAGACAACCACCGCAGCAGGCATTTAAGGAAACGTTTTCAATTAAGGCCAAATACCTTAAGGTAATGTTGAAATCACTTAAAGAAAATGATAATCACTTTGTACACACACACACACACACACATACAGGCACACACGTTTAAGTCCTCGGGGCTGCTTGCTCACTTGCTTAGCTCGCTTAGCTGGCTGCTCTAACAAAAAGTGAGTAAAGTTCGGGTCCTTGAGCTCCCCGTCCAACTTGGCGGCAGTTCAGTTCACTTGTTTTTGTAGTGGATTAACCCGAGCAAAAGAAATAAATTCACCTGCAGATGCTGCTGACGAGTACCTTAGCGACTGGATAGCGCTAAGCCCACACCCCACACACTCACACACCCACACACTAGGACGTCTCTGCGCATATGGAGCCAATGGGCTCGGAAATGGCAATACCATTGTGCTTTATCAGGGTTAATGGTGGGGCGGGGATGGCGGGTGTTGGCAGGGTCTGATGTTTGCTCGAGCTGCTGGGTAGGTAGTAGGGGTAGCTCTTGCCAAAAGGAAAAGGTAATTTAGTAAATAATAGGGTCAAAGACAAATATTGTTGTGGGTTCGCCCAATGAGCAACGCTTTCGGCGTGTTTTGTGCGTGAAAAGCGTGTATAAGTTACTTTGAAGCAATTGAGTCCGATTAACTGGCATCAGGCAGCAGGCAGACAAGTAGCTAGTGGCTGTTAGCTAGGATATTGACCGTCGCCTCCCCTTCAAGAACTGCACACATCCCACGCATCCCACATACCCAGCACCCCAATGTAGACTCTAACATATGTATGCGCAAATTTACAGTAACAGCAACTCCAAAATTGGGTCTACTTCAATTTATTTGAACTATTTGTAAATAGTTTATCTAAATGCAATAGGATATTGTTTAATGGGCGTAATATATACATATATTATTATTAGTATGGTTATTATTATTATTAGTATGGTTATTGTCTTCTTCCTATTACTAGTATTATATATACATATATATCTTTTCTTATTTCCATTATTATTGTCATTGTCATAGTCATTGTCATTGTCATTGCCATTGTCATTGTCATTGTCATTGTCATTGTCATTGTCATTGTCATTGTCATTGTCATTGTCATTGTCATTGTCATTGTCATTGTCATTGTCATTGTCATTGTCATTGTCATTGTCATTGTCATTGTCATTGTCATTGTCATTGTCATTGTCATTGTCATTGTCATTGTCATTGTCATTGTCATTGTCATTGTCATTGTCATTGTCATTGTCATTGTCATTGTCATTGTCATTGTCATTGTCATTGTCATTGTCATTGTCATTGTCATTGTCATTGTCATTGTAAGCAGTGTCTACTATCATCATAAGCGAACAAATTGTCATTGTCATTGTCATTGTCATTGTCATTGTCATTGTCATTGTCATTGTCATTGTCATTGTCATTGTCATTGTCATTGTCATTGTCATTGTCATTGTCATTGTCATTGGCATTGGCATTGGCATTGGCATTGGCATTGGCATTGGCATTGGCATTGTCATTGTCATTGTCAGTTTATTTCACAGAAATACGCTAAATTATTGTATGCGTAGAATCAAATTCGACATTTACTAAATGTTTTCATTACATACAAGAAACATTAACTATCATACACTAATAAATTAGTTATTATTAACAATTCATTGTATAAATGTCTAAAATCTTTCGAAAATAGTAAAATTTTTAAGAAGTTGCCCCTCACTCCATTGCCAGAAGGCAGTAACTTAAGATTCCCTAACCAAATATGCGTAATATGGATGTACTACATCCAAGTCAAACACAGTATTTTCTAATCAAAGCAAGTCAAAAGTAGGTAAATGGAAGTCCGTATTTTAAAAGTAATATTTTATTCCTCACTTACTTTTTTCTTTCTCTTTCTGATTTTGTTTTGTTAATGTAAGATTTTGTGGCTTTTAGACAGTTCGCAGTGCTGGGCTGGGCGGAAGGTATGGACAAAACTTGTTCTTTGATGCAATATTTTTGTTTCCTCTCATTCTATTATATTTTTTTACGTTTGGTCGCGAGCTATGACCGGGTGGGGGCATGGTAACTGCCAACGGGAATGGTGCGACGGACATTAAGTAGTAGAATGTTGTCTTTATAACACTGTGAACACAAACAAAGGAAAGGTCACAGCATGCCTACGGCAGAGCAACAACAACAACAACTACAACAGCAGCAACAGCAATAAGGACAACAAGTCAAGAAGACTCACCCCGAGCAACAATTTTTCAATAAATTAGGTTTCTTTACAGATTCCGGCGTCGACGTCGACGTCGTCTCCGGATCCATTTAAGTCGCCGCGACGGCATGCGGCAAAGCAATTCACCCCATATTTGTTTTGGCTTTTGTGTACGCAAACGAGGGCGAAACTTTTAGCGGACCTCCCCAACCCCACCCAGCCAGCCAAGTCGAGGTCCAGAAGCTAGAAGCTGGTCGCGAGGGCCGCGAGCCAAATATGCTTTTGGCTGCAGTAGTCGCTGATTTATGTTCTTTTTAATGTGGCCAAAGTAAATGTCATTTAATTACACCCGATTTAATGGAATTTTACGCATTATCGGTAAGTTTTTTTTTTCTGAAAAAAAAAGAAGAAGCAGCAGAACAACTTGCTCCTTGCCCACTTTGCCTAGCCCCTGGCCCTTTTTCACAACTCAACCGCGGTCTGCCGTCACTTCAAAGAAATGCCCAGCATTTTTTCCCAAAGCAAATATTTGTTAACTTTTTTAGTTTAGTTTACAGATTTCATTATGCATTAGGCAAACGAAACTTGTTAGCATCAAGAAAGCGAGCATTGGCATTTGTCTGTACATGGTAAGTATAGTACATAAATAATAAATTTAATTAGAAATATTATTCACAAATAAGTTTTATTTGCTGCTTTTCTAGTGACTGTTAAGCTATGAAAACTTACAGTTTGTGAGGATTATAGAGCTAGATGATCAGAGTAATGCTTAATTTTACTTAGACTTTTTACTTAATTGATTGATTATGTAAAACTTATAATACTCATTCAATGTAGTGCAAGAGTATATTGGTTTTGTACAATGTCTGTTCGTCTGATCGTCCGTCCGGCCGTCCGTCTGTTCGTCTGCTCGTCCATCTGTCCTTCCTTTTTTCCTTTTGCTCGCAAACACTTTCGCCGCTATTGAAGCTAGAGATTTGAAATTTGGAATATATAAATACTTCGTCTTATAAAGTTCTAAGTTTTCTTGATACGCCCACTAAAGGCGTGGCATATCGGTAAATAATAGGTATATATGGTATAGCAGAAATGCTATTACTTAAAGTGCTAAAGGCTTCAAATTTTCAAAGATATACTCGCCTATGGAGTTAAGCGAGCTGATGTTCCAAAATTTGGCAGCTTAGTTACTGAAGACTCCTCTCTGGCTCCTTCACCAGAAAAGATTCATTCGTGCTTGTTTTTCATATACTTTAGATTGAGCAAATGAGAGCAAAAGAACTATAAACAAGATTGGGGTAGTTTATTGTTACTGTCAGTGGTTAGCGTAAGCTTTAACTTTGCATGACTCAGTTCATGGTAAATGCTTTGCAATATGGTAGATGGTCAAATGTCATCTCGAGCCCTGCCAAAGTGATGAGCATTAGAATTTGTAGTTGGTGTCAAATCGCATTGAACATTCATGGTTGACTAAGTTCATAGTTTCTACTTCAGCATTCGTTTGTATGGTGCAAAAGCTGAACCTAATTCTCTATATATAAATATTTGACTAAAATAAGACAATTCATGATTAAATGGCAAATCATAATTAATATTTAAAAAACTAAATGCTATTGATAACTAAAACATTGGCTGTAATATAACTATCGGAAGTAGTGACACTCTTGCTGAGTCTACCTATATAACACGAAGTGCCACATCAAAGCTTAACTCTAGCTAGAAACTAGACACAGTTTCAGTTAACTTTACTTAAATTAATATTAATAATGATAATTATTGAGCCTATAGCAAATTTTAAAGTTCAAATTAACCGGAAATGCGGACCAGCTCCTTAGACTTAATTGGAGTTACCTTAAGCTGCTTATTCATAAAATGACATCTCTATATAAACCTCAAATTTTGTACCCAAACTTAACTTGAAAAAAAAAAGAAATTACAGAAGCTAACACTCAATCTCAATTTGGTAAAGAAATCTGCCATTTGTCTTGCTCTTATCTAAAGAAACTGACCTTCAACGCTTAAGGACGCCAAACTCCCACGATAAACAAACACGAAATGCAGAAGAAGCAGAAGCAGAAGCAGAAGCAGAAAGAAGGGAAAAACGTTTTACCATGGGCTAATTATAGCTGACAGTAGGTGACTAATCTGTAATATTACGAAAATCGGTGTAAAAGCATAGAGAAGGAAGTAAATGGCTGAAAAGCAAATATTTCACAGCACATGGCATGGTCACATCTGTCCCAGACCAAGCCAAAATTACTTTCGACTCGTGCGCGCTGCCGGAGTGGAGTGCGGGCGGTGGCTGAGTTGCATATTTCAACGGGCTCCAGTTTCGTTGATTGGACATCGAAGAGGTGGACAGGGGTGAGCTGGGTTGGGGTGGGGTGGGGTTTGTTGAGTAGGGGATTTTGGGTGTGGTTTGCCCTAAACAGCATTAAAAAGCCCTGTCCCAAGCTGTTAGAAGAAGGTAATTGCTATAAAATTGCTTTGTAATTGCTTACTAGAAACAAATAGCCGTCACATTAATAAAAACACAAAAAAAAAAAAAACAAATAGAACAACAACAAAACCAAGTAAAAATGCGGTCTTTTAAAGTAAAGCAACGACCAGCGATGGCCCGCCCCGCCGCCCCGCCGCCCTCTCCCTAGCCACTCGAGGTGGTGACGCTGATGTGGGTCTAACACGTCGACCCCTCGGCTAGCGGGCGTGCCAATTCACCACCCACTCGCTCGCACTGAGAGAGCCGAGCAGCGAACCGCTTTATTTAATTAGACGCTCACAAACCAATTAATCAATTTTTGGGGTTCCCGTTACCCATTCCCATTGCCATTGCCAGTGACTCTGTTCCCATTACTCGATCAACCCTGCGCCCCTGTCCGCTGTGCGCTGTCCGCTGTCTTTCTCTATTGTCAATGTCAAATTATGTACACTTTTATGCTAAAATTAAGTAAGGCCGCGCAACGCCTTTTGGGGCCGCAACAATTCTAATGAAGAGTATCTGCTCGTCTAATACAATAACAACAACAGCAACAAAGTGAAATGGGAGCAACAACAACAACAACAACAAAAAAAGTGAAATGCCGTTTAAGACCATTTATCACCCGACAATTTGTGTGTTGGGCTCAATTTTGTTTTGTTGTTGACGTGATATTATTTACAGAGGACTGATTTCACCCTCTTGGTTTGTTAACCGCATTTACGTAAAGTTCAACTAAGTGTTAGATGGCCTAAAATATTTACAGAGGCGCAGGTCAACAGCCAAATCGTAATTTCAATTTCCAATCGAAAAGCCAATTAATTTTGCACAAATGTTTGCAATTGAAGAGCAACAGGTACAGGTAATCAATATCTCAATGCACAATATATATATATATATGAAATATGAAAATGATTTGCAAACTAAAGAAAATTGCTTAGAAATCAAGTGAATTTTGATATTTATTAGCCTAATTCGGACAGCTGGGGGAAAAGCTGAAGCGTTTGTCGAAAGTGCAGCAATTTATTAATTTCAATTATTATTTCAAGCAAATTAGCTGTCTGCACTGAGCTGCTTTGAAATATCAATTTGTTAGCTGACATAAGTCAAACCTTAAGTCAAACTTGATTCAGCTTTGCTAAGAAAATTTAAATGAAAGCTGAAACAAAACGCATTGAACTGGCTCAAATCTGAAATACCATATTAGGTAAACTATTGTATAGAGCAGACCTCAGGTAAGATATCTAATGGCTGAAGAAAATGTTCTCAATCCAAATTCTTTATCTAAATACAATTGGAGTCTTAAGAAATCAAAGTTCCAAAGATACTATATACAGCATATATTATTTGCAGAGGGCGAGAGCGAGCTCAAATCACTGAAAGAAGTGCAAATGGTATCGAGCGCGCACAGCTGATAGTAGGAAGCATAAAGGAATCTTTCGACTTTGCGCCGCTTTATGTTTATGCATTACAAATACGAAAGCAAGAATTGTGCCGAAAATTAAATCTTATTGTTTATTAAAGTGCCAAGCGAAATGTCCTCAAGGAGGTGGAGTCGCAACGAGCACACCACCCAAATGGCAAGTGCTATATGCGAGCTTAATATGTAACTGGCCATTTGTGTAACGCAGAGACAACAGGCAATAAAATATGCAGCACAAGTGTAAATGAAATGGCAAAGGTGAGAGAGCGAAATTTGCATATTAAAAATTTAGCACATGCACTTGAGCTGGATGGCATGAATGTGAGCTGTGGGCTGGCTGGCTGGCTGGCATGGAGGGTGCCATCTAATGGCCATAAACGCGTGTAGTCAATGCTAATGTGGCCATTACCATCGTGTGAAATTCATGATCTCATGCAAATCCACACAATCCGCATGCCGCGCACACATCCGGCCGATAAAATTTGCAACTTTTTGGTGACAAGCGATGGGCGCAGCAATCAAAATGTAGATAGCGATGGGGCAAGCAACTGGAGTCGCAACTGGAGCCATCTGATGGCAAGTGTGGGGTGAGGTGGTGTGGGGATAGCGCCGTTGGCGTTGCCAGCCACAGTGAAGGTGTCATAAAAATCCTATTATGCACATTACAATATCAAAAGAACATCGCAATGGATGCCACGGAATCCCAGGAGGAAATGCGTAACATGCGAAATGCGACGACGACGACGACCACGCAAAGGGGCGCACACAGCTCAGGCTCAGGCCACAAGCAGGAAAGCAACTGGCAATCGAAAAACCGGAACGGGAATGCCAATTTTTGGAGTGGGCTCGGCAACGGGCACAGGCAACCAGGCAACCAGAAAGGTGGCTGTGGCCCAGCAGCCAAGTGGGTTGACTCTAACGATTGAAGAAGCTTCAACAACATCAATTTTTGAATGAGGGACATAAAAATATTGAAATTTTCAATTGAGAATCTAAATAGAGGAGTTTACTAAATTTGAGTTATAGATGATATACTAATATTATACAATATATCATATAAACGTACTTTCTTAAGGAACAGTATATGAATCTAGTGATATCTTAGTATGCTATAAGGAAGCTTATCGAAAGAAGAATAACTGTCCCATGTAATTCAAATAACTGAACACAATGATAGATAGATCAGAAAGACAGATAATATGGATAAGTTAATTGAATAGGGTAGATAGATAGATAGTATAGTTAGAATATACAGGTAAATAGCATATAGATAAGATAGGTAGATGAGATAGATAGATAGAACAGATAGAAAACAATAAGAAGATATAAAATAAGTAGCATAGATTTGAAAGATGGATTGATATGATAGACAAGATAGATAGATAAACGGACAAAATAGATAGATAATTTGATGGGATAGATACATAATGCTAAGACATAAGTTGATGATATAGATAGGATATATAGGTGAAATAGGTAGATAAGATAGGTGGGATATATGCATAGATAGAATAGATGGATAGATAAGATAGAAAGGTGGGATAGATGCATAGATAGAATAGATGGATAGATAAGATGAGTAGATGGTATAGATAGCATATGTAGATAAGATATATTGATGGATAGATATATTTGATAGACTGGATAGATAGGAGAGATGGATAGATATGATATGCAAGTTAGGTAGATAGGTAAAAAGATGGGATAGATAATATATATAAGATAAGAAGAGAATATATATAAGATATGTAAGATAGATAGGATATCTAGCTGAGAATATGATAGATGCAAAGATAGGATAGATAAGATAAGTGGATGGTATAGAGAGTATGTGTAGATAAGATATACTGTTGTATAGATATAGCAGATAGAATGGATAGAATGGATAAATAAGATAGATGGATAGATATGATATACAATACAGGTGGAAATATACAAATATGGGATAGATAATATATACTAGATAAGAAGCTGGTATAGATGAAGTAAATAGATAGGATAGATGCAAAGATAGAATAGATAAATAGATACGATAGATAGAATAAATAGGACAGCATAGATTTAGGAAGCTCCGATGTTATAGGTAGGGTAAATAAGACAGATAGGAAATATAAATCGGATAGATGAAATAGATAAAAAATATAGAATAGATTGGATAGATAGAATATATAGTATAGATGAATCTATGTGTCTATGCATCTATTTCCTTTATCTATCTTCTCTATCTATCTCAACTGTTTACTCCCTTAGATGGAATAGATGTCAAACTAAATTCTTACAGCTTCATAGCTTTTTAGTAAACTCTAAAAAAAAGGAATAAAAACTCCAGCAGATTTTCATTACATTCTTCATATTTACACCCTCTTGGCGTACTTCTGTGACAGCCCTCGCATGAGCTCGAAATCGCGTTCACAGTGTCTTCTGACGGATATGCCCTAATAAAATGAAGCAACCAGAAGATTTTTAATAAATTTGCAAGCAAATCAACCACTGCTAAAAAAAAAAAAAATAAAAGGTGTCCTGGCTGCGGCTGCGGTGCCAGCGCCGGTAGTGGCAATGCCACAGAAACCGGGGCTGCGGCGGGGGTGGGGGCTGTGGCCCGATGGCAAAGTTAAGGCCGAGGCATCAGCAACAACACCCAAAGCGACATAAATTATGACAAAATATGAACCATTGACGACGCTACCGGGCAAGGGGCCAAGGACCACGGGGTCCTGGCTGCCGCGACTGCTTCCGTATGGTTGGCAGGACGCGACGGGATGGGCGGATGGGTCGTCAACGTGGACGCGAAGGAGGAGAATGAGGACGCGTATGCGTATGCAGAGGGTGCGTATTTTATGCTCTGGGTGCCGAGAAAAAGTGGCAAAACATAAAAGCGAGCAGCATGAAGCGCATAATAAGCAAATTATAGAACGTTTAGAAAGGACAAACCCACCTAGGCCTAGGCCTACGCCGACCCCAGAGTTCAAGGCAAACATCGTAGACGCTCCGTCATTATGGCCAGAAGGAAAACTGCTTCTGTTTCTGAATCGAGCAAATTTACATTTATTTAAGCAGCAGCTACAGCAGCAGCAGCAGCAGCCGGATGGCCATCATGAAATGGCTGGGGAGACGCACCGGAGTGGGAGTTGGCGTACAATAAATTGTTTCTATTACTTATATATACATGGCAATGAAGCGGTAAACACACAAATTTTATAACCCAACGCAATTTTCAAATTACTGGCTGGCTGGCTGGCTGGCTGGCTGGTCCACCTAGCCATATAATTCCCGAATTTAAGTATATTTGGGGAGACTCTGAGCAGCAGCTGTCAAACCAGATCTGAATTGTTAACTAAGTGAGCTTTATGGTATATTTGGTAGAGTCACAATATCTGAAGGAAGACAAGGATTAGTACGGGAAATATCAATTTGAGTTGTAACTGTTGACTAAAGGGGTATCGAATGTGGTTTCAAGATGGAACACTACAAACTTGAACAGTTTTGAATGATTTGCTGTAGAGCAATGATCGCACTCTAAAGCCTGCTTTTGTATAATATGTATAATACTTTTCTAATATGCTACGCCTCAAAAGTCGTTTATAGTTTGCTAATCTTTAGATGATGTCAACTGTAGCTTCCTTGTCCAAGTGTGGATTTCTCTGCTTCTCTGTTTGTCACACTTACCTACAGCTTAGCTGACGCTGTTATATCTGTCTAAATAACCTTCTTCTTCTGTAAAAGATGTAGTAACTCCCCATGTGTCAGACGTCCTTGATAAGACAAAGGTACACACATAGATATATGTATATATATATATATATATATATATATATCTACGTCGGCGCGTTAATTATCTTATCGCTCTCCATTATAGTTGTAGCTCTGCCCAATAACGAATTCCCTAATTGCTAAGTTACTAATATTGGGTCGGTCACTAAGAAATGTCCTTTTTTTTATTGCAATTCAAACAAGATTTTTTTTATTTTATAAAACATTTTTTGAAATTATGTATTCTCCATTTTGATCTAATACCTTTTGCCATCTTTCGGACAAGAGATTGATTCCATGCTCATAAAATTTTTGATCCTTGCTGGCAAGAAACTGGTTCAAGTGGTGTTTGACGTCCTGATTTGAGCTGAAGGTTATACGATCCAAAAAATTCTGCAGAGACCGGAACTAGTAATAGTCCGAAGGTCCCAAGTCTGGAGAATATGGTGGGTGTCAAGCTGCAATAGCTTTTGGCGAGTTATCAAAGGGCATTTTTGCCCTTTCGATAGTAAAACAGTAAAATATGACGAAAACGTTGTTTTTGATCTTCCATCTTCGATAGGGCACCAAATGAAAACTATTTCACAAAATCCAACAACATTTTTTACAACCAAGCCTTACTATATCAGCTGTTCAAATATATAACGTTAAAGCGGTTAAGTGTAAAGTTGCCTGCGAAAAAAAATTCAATCAGATCAGCTGTTGTCATGAAACGAAATTACTTACTTACTTACCCAATAGAATATAAACATTTCTGTTTAGACAACAATGCGCATTTGTCACAGATATTTGATATATTTCTACTAACATAAAATGTCACATGGATCGTAAAAGAAAAACTTGTAGAAAACTTTAGCACTCTGCTAACTCTAAGATATCCAAACAAGCGCACAACTGTAAAGTGTTCAAGATCCTTGCAAAACTAAATACTATGGATTTAAGCTTTAACATATTTTCAATTGTTCAGTGCATCAGAACATTGAGTAATACTCATAAAATGTAACAAAATGCTTATTTATGTTATATGCCTTACATACAATATTGTATCTCATTTGTGCATGTTACTTCGGCATTGAACAATGGCACAAAATACAAATGCTGCCAGAAGCGCTCATAGTTCGGAATAAAAGCAAACCATAAACCAGGAACTATAATAGTACATGCATTTTGAGATATGTATTTGTATAAATGTAAATGTGTTTTGCGAAAGGGTAACAACAACAGACGAAAGCCAACCAACCCCCAACCCCAACCCAACATAGTTGAGGCCAACATCATTTTCGCCGAATTTCCTGCTATTGTGTAATTGTGAAAATCTCCAAAAACTCTGACGAAACGAGCAGAGTAAATTATTTCAAATTTGGATTTGCAAATTTTGTATTTAACCATTGCAAAATGCTGCATGATAGACAAGAGAATCTCGTAATTAAACAGTTTTAAGCCAAATCATACTTGATTCCCTCCCTCAAATTACACGAAATTCTAAACATTAACCCGAAAAGTATGCTGCAAAAATTATTGCGAAATTTTTTAAAAGCTGCAGTAGCAACAGATTGTATTTCTAAAGAGTAGTAAGGCAAATAGGTGATGCTACCCGTTACATGAGCAACAGGGACATCGAAAGGGATCTAAAGGTTTCTAAGGTAGGCGATTCTATGCAACTACTTGCAGCGAGGTATTTAAAACGCCTTGGTGGTCATCCTAATGCCCTAGCCAGACGTCTAACTACCAAGCCAAGAAAGAGAAGACTCAAAAGGTGCCAACCATTGCAACTCTTTAGCAGATTCCTCCAGTAATATTTGATAAATTTTATAAATGAATCTAAATACAAAATTTGGGTACTCTAGCTCCAAAGATGTAAATATAAAATATAAAATAAAATTTAATAACTTAATTTCGATAAGGTTTTTAATCGATAACAATAAAACGGGAATAGTTATCGATTTTTTAAAACAAACTTGATATGCGCGTGCTACACAGGGACCTACATACATAAAAAGTCTTTAGCTCTTATAGGTTCTGAGATCGATGCTTTCATAAATACGGACAGGCGGACGGACGGGCAGACAGACTGTGTACATCGACTCAGCTCGTCATCCTGATCAAGAATATATATATCTACCTTCTGCCTGTTACATACATTTGACATTTTAACAAAACCCTTATACCCTGTAATAGTACTAGTAATAGTAGTATTAGTAGTAGTAGTAGTAATATAGTAGTAGTAGTAGTAGTAGTAGAATAGTAGTAGAATAGTAGTAGATTAGTAGTAGAATAGTAGTAGAATAGTAGTAGAATAGTAGTAGAAGAGTAGTAGAATAGTAGTAGAATAGTAGTAGAAAAGTAGTAGAATAGTAGTAGAATAGTAGTAGAATAGTAGTAGTAGTAGTAGTAGAATAGTAGTAGAAAAGTAGTAGAATAGTAGTAGAATAGTAGTAGAATAGTAGTAGAATAGTAGTAGTAGTAGTAGTAGAATAGTAGTAGAATAGTAGTAGAATATTTGTAGTATTTATGGAGCAGCTATTGAATATCTTTAGGGTATCTATAGATTATCCATAGAGTATCTATAGAGTATGCATAGAGTATCCATAGAGTATCTACAGAGTATCTATAGAGCAGCAATTAAATATCTATAGGGTATCTATAGATTATCCATAGAGTATCTATAGAGTATGCATAAAGTATCCATAGCGTATCTTCAGAGTATCTTCAGAGTATCTATAGAGCATCTATTGAATATCTTTTAAGTTTCCACAGAGTATCTACAGGGTATCTATAGAGTATCTATTGAGTATCTACATAACATATGCAAAGTATCTTTAGAGTATCAACAGAATATCTACATAGTCTCTATAGGGTATCTATCTACCTTACATACTAGACTCAAGTACTTTTTGTAGCATTTTATTTATTTAAACTTTTGTTATCATGCTTGCATATAAATTCATAAAGGCGACTTGATTGGCCCACAACTGTGTATAATAAATTGAAAAGAATCCCTTAAAAATCGAATACAATTTTTATTTTTTTACGAGCTTGCATGTTTGCTTGTGTGTGTGGGTGTGTGAGTGTGTGAGTGGGCTAACCACATCAGACGCTCAAATGTCGTGGCTCTTACCTAGGCATCATTGGCATTGGCCACACTTACCAATATCCCATCGATGCGGCATGTGTTGCGCATACTAAACACATTTCGGCTTTTGCCTCTGATTCGGATTCGGATTCGGATACTGGCTAAGATTTATACTTAACGGCAAGTGGCATTTCAGAGACCCCCATGGAATGGGAATGGGATGGGTCGTTGGGACGGGCTGTCTAAGTGACCAACACCCGCTTCCCCAGGGTGTCGTAATTTCCGAGATATGAATGTAAAACAATTTTTGCGCTACGCAAACTGTCGAATGTGCGTTACTTTTTAATTTGTTACTCTCTCGATATTTGCCGCACAGAAATCGATATCCATAAATGTATTCCATATACAGTTGGTATATAGCCATATCTATATCCTATACACACACATGATGTATGCTAATGTTTGTGCAGTGTAACAAATTGTTTCTCTATCGCTGGCATGAATCAAATGAAAAAACAATTACAAAAAAAAGAAGAAGAAGAAGGCGAAAAGTGGACGGGCAGGCAGCGCGCCCTGTTGGCATTCCACAACAAGTCACGTGACCCAAAAATCACAATAAATCCGTTAAAACTCCATGAAAATACTTTACCTAAATTTCAATAAGCAACATGGAGAGAACATGCGAATGAGTCGCAAGGCAAGCGACCCCACTTACTCAACCATTTGCTTTGCCTTTCGTCCGCTGGCGAAGGAGGAAGGCTCGACTCGGCGCCTGGGCTGGCACATTATTAACTTGTCATACAAAGATAAAAATTTATCAGCATAGATGCGTGTGCCGTGTTACTTCACAGCATGAGATCAACATCAACGTCGACAACATTCCAGCAACCAACCCACGTTCAAACCCATGCCCAACCCAAATGAAACCCAAACAGCAAACCCTCCCATTTGCCTTCGCGTCCTTCCGCGACGCGACACGGCGCGACGGCAACGGTCGAACCGCTGGAAATATGAAAAATTACTATAAAACGTTTTGTGGCATTTTAATGTCCACAAAATACGCTTTGCGCTTCGTTATGAAAAATTCAAAAGAAAATAAAAACAAAAACCTAAATATGACGGACACACAGAACCCAAACTGCGCATAAAAGGAAATTGTTCTTAGGCATTAACTCAGGTTTACTTTCTTAGATTTGTGAAATTATAACAGATGACATTTATGAGTAGGAAATCCTGAAAGCCAGTAAAATGGAACAAAAACTAAAGCTTAAAATCTCTAAAAATATTATTTTGTGTATAGGAGAAAGAGTGGGACTCAGATTTGAAATATAAGTCTTATAGAGAGCGCGTATAACGTGTTGTATGGGCTCAGTTACTTTAGGTAATTGAACTGTGAGAATAGGCCAAATGAAGGCCATAAATATATTTTTTTTAAATATATATATAAATAGCTTAGTGAATATAGAATATCTAATTGAATATATCATATTAACCTCAACAGATGAATTTAGCTTACTAGGATATGGCTTGGTTCACAACTTTCCCCTTATGCTATCTGTAGTGACTACATAAGAGCCATAGAAAAAGTATTTGCAAAAACTAAAGGTATTATTTTGGATATTACTTTTATAATAGTTTTATTTTTAAGCTAGTTCAATGTTATTATGCATGGAATAACATATATCAATCAAGTAACCATCTCCACTTTGCTGGCAGTACTTCAAGCGCAAAGTCTTATTTGTATGACTAGCTCTTATGTTGACGCCAAATGAAGTCTTCTGTGTCTTCTTCAATACTAGTTGCTATGGCTGCTATATTTTGTTTCACTTAGCACCAATCTGCCTACGTCTTGAGATCCAACAGAGTGCTCCAAGTTGCCGACAGTGCGACGCATTACCGATTACGACGATCGATTTAACGACGAAGTAAAGCTGACGGATTCAATACTTCTTTCATATTAAGACAAGTTCGACAAGCATTAGGTTTTGCGGCCTAGCAGGAACTCAGACGTCAGTGCTCAGCTAGAGTATATAGAAAGGCTTTATCCCTTGAAACTAAATGCGGAATAAGTTCTGGTTCCAAGTTGGGAGGCAGCACAAGTAAGAGGAGGTTTTTTAGTCGGTAAGCAGAAATGCAGTTCGACACACTGGTCAGACTGACGATCTGACTGACTTACCTCAGCAACAAACAAACAAAAATATAATAATTTATAATTCAATGGCAAATCTCATTGAATATTTCAATGACTCCACTTTATCAATAACTTAAACAGCTGCTCAAGTATGTAGTATCGGAAATAGCATTAGTCTTGCTTGGTCAGCCTATGCCTAACTGAAAGGTCTTGACATCAAAGGGTTCTACGCATAAGCCCTCAATTTTACTATTTTATTTTATTTATAATTTTACCTAAGATTCATTAATATATATTTTAAGTTTCCATTAACACATTCTATCTTTCATAGTTCAATAATACCACTGACCGACCATACATGACTGTGATTTGGGGCATAGCTGGCCGGACTGGCAAATAGAATACTCCCATCGGGTTGGTGGTATTATTGAAATATTGTTCTGTTCTTATTTAGACTATACGTTATACTGGTTTAGTTTACTTTTAAGTTGACTCTCGTCTTGTCAATATCCTTTTTAAAAAATAAAATAAATAAACAACTGCACAACTTCCTTCTTTCTCCATATCAGTCTCAAGTTCTTCTTCTACTTCTACTTCTATTTCTACTTCATCTGTTCTTGTTACTGGATAAAGTTATTGATATCTATATATGAATATATTTTGATATATCAAATCGAAAACTTATTAGTATTAGTATTATTAGTATAAGTAATAAGTTCCCATTCTATCAATAGTCATTGAGTTTTATAAGAGAATTACCAAACACAGCCCTTAGCCTTTATCCCTTTAGCTTAGAGAGTATTATCCATATATTACACTTAGCTCTATGAGTTATATAAATCACGTCTATTTTCATAGCATTGCTCGAGCATTGATAATTAACCGTTGTCCTTTTATTGGCTTGTTGACTCGTTTTGCATTGCAATTAACTGGGCTGCCATATGTTGTACTTGGCAGCTGTTGAAGTGGCCTAAAAAGGTGGACCAAAGCGTCTGCTGGCTAGGCTCATTGGTATGGATGGCAGCATAAAGTTCTTGCTCGGGTCGGAAAATCAGGCATTATTCATTAGTCGCTGCCATTCAATGGAAGTTCAATAGTTTTCTCGCCCTTTGTGGAGTTCATTTAAAGAGCTGAGCATTTGCTACATTTTGATTGAATCCTTGGCAGTTGCTTGGTTAATTGAGAGCCACAGATAAAACTGTGGGAAAACTAATTTCATAGGCGGGGCGTGTGGGCGTGTGAGTGAGGCACACAAACTGCTGTTAAAAGTTGGGCTTGGGCTTGGGCTTGGGCCTGTGCCAGCTGATAAGCATTTCATGTCACATCCTTAAGAGCCTCACAGGAGGACGACACATACATCAGAGTTCACATGCAGTCCCCCTTCGCTTACTGCGCCCGCGACTGCTGCTGCTGCTGCTCCTGCTCCTGCCTCTGTCATCGTTACTGTCACCGTCAGCCAGCGCTTAAGATTGCTTTCAACGTCCTTAATTGCTTTTTTTTGTGCTCTGCGTTGCGTGTGTGTGTGTGTGTGTGTGTGTATTGCCATTCTTTTGATGTGTCTGTGTGTGTGTGTGTGTGTGTTTGGGGGGCTCGGCTAGTCAAGCTTTTGTCATGGGACGTGAACGTGAACATGGACATACGAATAGGTTGCGACTGCTGACTCTTTGGACGTGCTGCTTCTCGCTTGTGCGTCGTCCTTATTTTCGCAGGAAGCGTTATTTCAATTTCCGCCTTTCCGCTTTTCCTTTTCCTTTTTTCGCCAAACAGCCAGACACGCCATTATTGTTTGACGTGTCAGTGTTAATGAGTCATTGTCCATTAAGTTTGCTCATTTCAAACGGGCAATTAAATTCGACTTTATTGCACTTCAACAATATCGAAACGAACGAACGAACGAACGGCCGAACGAACTCCGACACACAGATGGACACTAAAGCCGACATTGAGACCGCATCGAATCTGAGCAGCACATGATAGAACAACACAACACAGCAGCACAACACACACACTCACACACACACACACACACATACCTCTATCAATGGCCATATCCCAAACTCGAATCGAGGAGGCGTGGAAGGCGACTCTTAACTAAGTAGAGCAATAAATCAGCATCTATGTACAACTAAATTATAGAGCTTCATTTAGCTTGAGATTCTTATGTACAACAAATGAAATGAGCACAATTTCAAATGAGTTCAAATGAAAAGAAAATTATTTCAAATTTAAAATAAATATAATAAGAAATTTAAAACAAAATGGAATAAAAATAACAGACTGCAAACTCATATTACCCTTTATACTTATCTCCTTCCCATTGAAAATGGCAATTCATTGAAAGTGTAGCTAACAGGCAGAAGAAAGCGTGGCAGATCCCATAAACTATATATATTCTTGATCGGGATGACGAGCTGCGTTGACTTTGGCCATGTATGTACATTATAACCAGAGAACACCCGGAAATTATGAACAAAACGCAAATTTTGTAATCTTCATCAATATCTATTGGATCTCCTTCAAAATATACTCCTTTCTAACCGATACACATATGCCAACGCCTTTTCCAGTCATCGATGACCTTCTTATAGGCGCCGACCGGTATGGCCTACAGCTCACGTTTCGAATTTTGTTTTATGTCCTCTAACGACTCAAAACGCGTTCCACGATGGGGCAATTTTAGTTTTGGAAACAGGAAAAAGTCCAAAGGAGCCAAATCAGGCGAATACAGTGGCTGGTCAATGGTATTTACCGCATTTTCAGTCTTGTAATCGTACGTAAATATCGAGTACGGGCATTTGAAAATGAGAACTTCCGGGTACTTTCCGGTATGTCTGTCTGTCCGTCCGTCTGCATGTCCATCCGTCTGTCCATCCGTCTGACCATCTGTCTGTAAATCCGTCTGTCCATCCGTCCCTCTGCCTGTCTGTCCGTTTAAGCACAGCGATCTCTCAAAACCACAAAAGCTATTAACTTCACACTTTAAATGCATATTCCTGTATGCCATACGCAGAACATGTTTATCTTTTATTTGATCGGTAACTCATCAAATTTCCTGTTTAACAAAATCGATATGTATTATTTGTTATGTATGTAGAAAAGAAACTTTAAATGATTGGAATAACAATTCTGCACAAAGTTCAAGGTATCTCCTAGTCGAGCACTTCCAATTAGAACACCTTTACATGTTTTATACTCATGCAGGAAGTAAAAGGAGCATATTGGTTTTGTGGAATGTCCGGAATGCCTTTACATCTGTTCCACTACAGCAGCTAGAGACTAGAAATTTGGAATATTAACTCCTTATATGCTGGAGTCAAAGCAGATCGAGTACAGCTATACCTGCCGCAGTCTATAGTCTTTATTTACCTAACATATGCATCAAATAAGCTTAGACCAATATTTTAGGAATTTATATTGAATATATAAATTATAATACGAATCCACATCAAATGTTTGTAGTACCAAAGCTCAAGTCATTTTGAAAGTATTCAACCCTAATGCAGAAATTGCAGTGTCGCTAGCCTGATGGCGCGCAGTGTATGTTCTATGTGTATGTGTCTCTGGCTTCAGCTAAATTTTATAAAAATTCTCAAAGATTCTTTTAGAATCTGAGCTGCATGTGCATATGTATATAAGGCTCCCAATAAATTTAGATAATTCTTAAAAATAAGAAAAAGTTCTGTCAAACTTGATAACTATAAAAAAAATATACTAAAAATCATATTGCATAACTTTAGTGCCAAAATGATTTTTGTCAATTTAAATAACATTTCATTACTCATTTAATATATTTATTTAAAAATATTATGAAGCTATCAGAAAGATAAGATATCAGAAAATGAATTTCAAAATTAATTTTATTTACTTCTCATAGCTGCAAAACCAAAGATCAATGATAACAAATCTAAGTAAAACTTGCAAGTCCCCAAGGAAGCGCAATGTCACATGTCAGACAATCTGAGATATATATATACATAAATATATAGATATATTTAGTTGTGTGGGCATGTGTATGGGATGTCTCCGTTGCCATAAATCAGCTGCAGCGGGCAGCAAAATATGAAACATGGCAGCATAAATAATTAACAAACTTGGCTCAAATGATAAATTTTTTCGCAAACAAAGACGAAAGAGATAAGTTCGTTTAATATTTATGACAAAAGAGCAGAGCAGAGCGGAGCACATACGCCACTGGCCGACTTCATCAGCCTACATCATATACTAAATATACATACATATTCGAAATGCCCTTGGCACTTGACACCAGTGTGTTGGGCCAACGAGGAGTTTGACTTGTAGTGCTCTAATCAGAGCTAGAGGGGTGTTTGCTCAACTTGGCTCGTTTGGCCTATTGTCAGTGATTTACGAGCGCCCCAATCATACAGGACAACAGTGGGACAACATCGTTCCCAGAAGCAGCAACTTACACACTCACACACACTCACACACTCACACACACACTCACACACATACACATTGTATCATAATTCGTCATTGCATTTGATTTTATTTCGGCGTTATTTATTTGAATTATTTATTTATCCTATTATACGCACTGGGGCCCGCCCTCTCGCTGGCCTCTGTCTTGGCCCTTTCATATCTTTTGACAATAATACAACCGGCCAAGCACTGCCCATCCATATGCATAATATGTTTGTCCATATGTCCATTTGCGTGTATCGCACATACCACGTCCCACTTCGCCCACATGCCACAGCCATGCTATGGCTAGTGCCAATCAATAATGTGCGCTGTATCAAGATTTATAGGTTTTGCATTTGCTCACACACACACACACACACACACACACACACACACACATAGACACACCCGCACACACACACATTCGCATGCCACACCCCCACCCTGTGCCATGCGCACGCAAACTAAAGCTGACCAAGTGGGTAATTGACACGTGTTTGTCTTATCAAACTCTCAAATTACTTAACAACACTAGTTTTCAGTGTTGCTTAAGTGTTAAAATTTAAAAATTCATTTAATTAAATTTATATCAAATTAAGTGAAGCCTAAAATTAGACTAGGAAAAATAGTGAAAAATATAGAAATTATTATTTTTTATTTTTTATATTTAAATTTATATTATATTCATATATTATATATTTGTATTTATATATAGATCTTACTCTCTCTTAATTACAACAAATATAGCACATTTTTATAATATATGTACTAGAGCCTAGCTTAGCATTGAAATGTTCTCAAGCTTCTACACTTCTTGACAAACTCAAAATATCTTTTATTTTGCATCTAATTATAGCCAAAGATAAGTTCATTTTCATTGGGAATTGGGGGATTGCTGCCAAATCCTATTAGATATAAGCTTATACAAGTATTGTAGAATCGTGTACTTCGACAGATAACCAACTGTTCCTGGTATCCACTCCATTAAGATCTCAAACTGCATACAGTTGAAGCGACAGATTGGAAGACACTATCGCAGATACAGCGAAAGATTGCAGAGAGACACCCCTGACTGCTCGAAAGAGAAGTACTCTCTGCTCGAGCTTTAAGACGACTTAAACGGCAAGGTTTTGCCAAGACGATTGGACGTCAGTAAGACTAGCTCCAGTTAAAATTCTCATACTGCGGTTTGGCGTTGGGCTCTAAATAAATTACCCATGCATGTTTTGTTCAGGTACTAAATTATGATGTAAAGGTTCTACGCTTAATAAAAAATAAATAAAATTCATTGGGTTATCATTTTGAGTCTTAAAATCGTTAATTATCGATATTATTTTTTAAATACTAAAGTTAATGTAAAGTATCCAGCGCTGAAAGTCTTTAAGAACTGTGCTCTTTGACAGTCTGACAAATATGTCTTGAAATCAATATAAATATATTTATAATATAAATAATAAAAATATATAAATATATATAGAATATATACCTTGAGACCGGAAAGTACCCGGAAAAACTCATTTCAAATGCCCTCGCTCGATATTTTTCAAATTTCTTTTTTTGTTGAGTTGCTTTTATGTATACATTTTGGATTTTGCACCACGATAATGCACCAGCGCACAAAACGATCATTGTGAACGAGTTTTTGAACAAAAATTGAACAAATATCATCGAACAACTACCGTACTCTCCAGATATGGCCCCGTGTGACTTTTTCCTGTTTCCAAAACTCAAATTACCACTTCGTGGAGCCCGTTTTGAGAGCATTGAAGACATCAAAACTAATTCGCAACGAGAACTGAAGGCCATCCCGGAATATAGCTTTAAAAAGTGTTTCGATGGTTGGATTGTTCGTTGGAAGAAGTGTATTGCCTCAGAAGGGGCCTATTTTGAAGGAAATATAATAAATTTAGATGATTGACAACTTGTTTGTGTTTTATTTCAAATTTCCGGGTACTTATTTGACAGAATGTATATATATATTGTTTTCAACTTCAAATTAATTGAAATTACAACATTTTTTATTTATTTTTATGTTAAACTTATTAATGAGCTTGCTCAACTGCTGCTGCGATGCCGTCTTTCTCTGCTCAAACATAGCTTAGCATCGTCCTTTCATGGACCTCTTCAGTTCTTCAGGAACAAGAAAAAGTCACAGATGTTCAGGGCATCACTAGTCTGTTGTATTTGAACCAGCAAATTAGCACAGTTACTTTGCTTAATTTCTGGGAATAGGCAAAAATCGAAGACGAGTCAGTTATCGAAATTTATTGGCATAAGTAAAGACATGAATACCATCAAGCTGTCAAAGTCAAAAAGTCGAAAATTTATTCATTTTGTATTAATTTAATATTATTTATTAATTTATTACAATATTAACAATACTTTTCGAACGGACCTCGTACAAAGTGCCTTGGAAAAAACAGTTTTTTATGAACAAACATATTTATCTATGCAAAAACAAACAAAAAATTACATTTAAATTTACTAATTACTTGAAGCTTATAGCTTATGGCTTTATATATATATATATGTATATTTATATGCATGTGTGTGTGTGTGGGTGTTTATGTGTGTGTCTGTGTTTGCGTGTGTTGCTGTTTGCATTACACAAATAAATTTGCGGTGATTTGTAGAGTTGCGTTGGCCAAAGCGCATTAAGCTGGCTGCAACCCACATAAATATAGCTCAGCAGCATTTAACTACTCAGCGATTACACACACACACACACACACACATATATATATATATATATATATATATATATATATCTTTACATATTTATATATAAACATCAACACAAATACTTCATGTGCGCAAACAAAGGACATCTTTGTATGTGTGTGTTGCGCCTAATGTATGTCCTCACCAAAATGTGCTCAAAGTTAAAGGTAAGCACTTCACTAGAGATGAGCGCGTGACACGAAAGAGAAAATGTTGCATACTTGTAAGTATGAGAAACACGAAATATTTTAAGTTGGAAATTGAAATTAAAATGGAATTTAAATTTAAATTTTATATAAATTCTAAAGTAATATATAATAAAATAATATATATTAATGATAAAATATATAAATAAAAAAATGTTTTATTTAAATAAAATATAATAATAATAATATATATAAATAAAATAATATAGAGTGGCGAGCACGTGTGAGTACATCTTTAAATGCCTGTAAAAACTTTAATAATGCATGAATATTAACGATAAACAAGTAAGAATGCTCTAGTCGAGACTGCTCGACTAAGAGATACCCTGAACCCTGCGAAGATGCGATATTCAAATCATTTTACGCTTCTTTTATATATACATATATATATACATACATACATACATACATACATGTATATATATACACACACACACACACACACATGCACACGGACGTACAAGCACTTGCTCTGCTACTGCGCAGTTTACGCAGCGACTGCGCGTGGGCAGCGCTTGGGCTGCAGAATGGGCAATATTATGGAAACTTTTTTGTTGAATAGGTTTGCTTCTAGATGGACTTTCGTAACCAAACTTCTAAGGCGTACTAATGACATTCATATGTATGTATTTGCCAAAGCACAAATCTCCAGTATTTGAAATACGTTTTTTTGGGGGAAGGGGGCGTGCCATCGAAAGTCCAAAAATTACAAAATGTTTGTATTAATAACACGGATATACACGGAAAATCTGAAATCTATAGCTAAAACGGTATTCAAGTTACGCTTGAAAAACAAAGTAAAATTATCGATTTTCATCGATAATAAGGAAATGGGATGAGTTATCGAAATAAATTGATAAACTCGTATTGCGTAGGGTATACACGAGTACACATTTAAAGTTTCAGATTTCTAGCTCTTGTGGTTTACGAGATCGCTGCGTTCACACGGACGGACGGACGGACAGACGGACATGGCTATATCGACTTAGTTTGTCGAGCTGAACAAGAATATATATATATGGGGTCTGCCACGCCTCCTTCTGCCTGTTACATACATTTTCACAAAAACATTATACCCTGACTTCAAAAAATTTAAAAACTTCATTTAAAATATCTAAAAATCGTGCTTAAAATTAACTCTACGCCCATCTCTAGTCTCAAGCGAAACTTCCGTACGAAGCGAACGAAACCATAAAAAAAAACGAACTTCATTTATTCGCAAAGAAATAAATCTTTTAATGCACATTGGAGAGTCGTTATTCGGGCATTGTTTTCTCATTTGCCACAACACCTCCCAACACACACACACACAATTGGAGGGCATATGTCGTGCGGCGCGGCCATCGAATGGACACTTTTGTCCCGTGCTGCCTCACTGAGCAAATGAACTTTGAATGGTTCCATGTATTTCAATGATTCTAATTATGGAGACGCGCCCCGCCCCACACCACGCCGCGCGCCGCACCGCCCACTACCCCACGCCCTGTTGCTGGCACAAAACTTTCTTAAGTATCGCGTGCATCATTGTTATTGTTTTTGTCCTTGGACGAGCAGCCCAAATTACTTTGTTGTATGCCCTGGCCATCCATTGGCATGTCCATCCTACCTACACACACACATGCATATATAGCTACATATATACATAAGTATGTGTATGTATATCCTGTAACTGTTTCAGTGCGTGGGCGGTACGCTCATTAGGTTTTGCTGTGCCGCCTCGGTTATGGCCCATGCAAAATGTCCCACAAGGGGCAGCCAGTTGTCGCGTTTCTCCTGTTCCAACTTTATGTTATGTGTTTATGTGTCCATTTCTCTCTCTCTCTCTGTGTGTGTGTGTGTGTGTGTGTGTGTGTGTGTGTGTGTGTGTGTGTGTGTGTGTGTGTGTGTGTGTGTGTGTGTGTGTGTGTGTGTGTGTGTGTGTGTGACCTGCGAAAATGTCTGTGTCAAGTTGTGAGTAATAATGCGGAAATGCCAAAGAATAGAACAAGCAAAATAAGCTCGTAAATAGCCAAGCAAGATGAAGCTTATCATATTAACCGAAGACAAAATACTCTGAAATTTAATTTTTTTTAAATTTATTTATATAAATATTAAAAATAAAAAATAATAATAAATAAATAAAATATTAAAACGTAATAATCAAACTGTAAAACAAAATTTTCCTTTTAGGCTTTTTCTTTAGCATAATTTATGGAATTTTTGAATACTTTCATTCAACAAATAATTTAAAAATAATTCCAAAATGTAACCAACCCAATGTTAATATATTTATGCTATAAATAGAATACCCTATAAAATTTTAGCAAATTTTATAAAATAGACTAACCTGTAAAATGTTATATTACCATTTATCATAACATGATATTTGCTAAGAACTCAACAATTGCCTTCACCATAAACATTATTATAAACCTTACCAATAAGTTTACCATGAACTTTGCCATGACATTTATCAAGACATTTACCATGACATTCACCATGAACATTTTCTTAACAATTAACTTGACCATAAATTTTAGCATGAACTTTACCATAAACTTTAACATAAGCTTTAACATAAGAAATTTTATAAGTATATATTTTTTGGTTTAACTCTGAAGTTTACCTTTCAATTTACCATAAAACTTACAATGAACATTGCCATTTATTTTTCAATGAGCATTCACATGATAAAGGTAAAAATTACATTTGCATACATAGAATACAGTTTGCAATGGACTTTTATATTGAAATTTACCAAAGAACTTTACCATGAACATTAACACGAGCTTTACATTTAACTTTTTCACTAAAATTTATCGAAGAACTTTACCATGAACTTTGACATTAATATTACAATGAACTTGTTCAATGAAATTGAGCAAATAAGTGTACCATGAACATTACAATGAACTTTTTCACTGAAATTGATCAACGAACTGTAACATGAGCTTTAACACGAACTTTGCACATAACTTTTTCATTGAAATTTGTCAAAGAACTTTACCATGAAGCTTACTATTAATATTACAATGAACTTTTTCAATGAAATTGAGCAAATAACTGTACCATGAACTTTACAATGAAGTTTTGCATTGAAGTTGATCAACGAACTGTAGCATGAGTTTTAACACGAAGTTTACAATGAACCTTGTCATGGACTTTAATATTTTAACTAACTTGCATAAGCTAGACTCTAAACTTTAGCATGAACTTGAATAAGAAACTTCCAATGAGCTTTACTGGCTGACATTTGTTAGCAATTCTCATAAGCACGGACTATAAAGCCCCAATTCATATAGGACACATAATATTGTATTGTAGTTCGTGGTGCTTTGCCAGCTGGCACGTAACATAACATATTTACCAGCTGACATGTGTCACAAAGTGGATGACATATGCGATTAGATCGCTTAATTCGCAACTGACAAATGTGGTGGGAATGAAAGGCACATTAATTAGCTGTACGTGTCCATGCATTACAGAAGCATTTGTTGTCCTTTTTGTTGCTGTTGTTGTTGTTTGGTGTTTATGCTGCGGGTTTGTCAAGCCGAGCCAAATGACTAAAAGCTGTGACCCAAGCGCCTGATGCCTCTCAGATGGATGTGCCCATGGACCACGTACATAAGCACATAATTACGAATCTTTCTTGTTCTCTTCATTTATTTTATTTCGTTTGTTTTTTTTTTTTTGTTTGGTGTTTTGGCAGCGGCAAAGTTAAATTGCAGAAATCGCAAACTTTACTATCTGCAAGCAGAAAAATAATGGAATTGTGTAATTAACGAGACTCCAGGGTAAAGACTTGATGAAATGCCTTTTGCCAAGACTTATGCGCGCTGGCCAACTTGGACCATTGCGTGCACGGAGAAATTGTCGCCATTCAATCTTGAGCTTAACTTTAACCCAAAATGCCAAGCAGCAATTGCAAAGAGCACATAGGTGGAAGGGAGAGGGAGCGTGTGAGAGAACTTGCATAAATGTAGTTCATCAAGGTTTGATTCGAAGTTTGATTTGCTACAAGGAAGCTTAATACGCGCTCGCTCAGGCATTTTGAAGAGCTACAGAAATATTCAAAACTTTTACAAATTAACTCAACTATTTTGGCCATAGTTAATTTTTAGCCTTTTTTTAGCCTGTTCCAAAAATAAATTGAACCATAAATAAAATAAAATATAAAATAAAATATAAAATAAAAATATTTATTTATATATAAAATATATTTTATTTATTTTTCTTGATAATAAAAATGTTACTCAAAGTAGAAGAAAAAATGGATTTTTATAAAAAAAAAAAAAACGATTATAATTTAGGTTAAAAATTGTCTTAAAAACTAAACTTTAATCTCGGGCCAAAAAA
Source organism: Drosophila leonis (assembly GCA_035045365.1). NCBI lineage: Eukaryota > Metazoa > Arthropoda > Insecta > Diptera > Drosophilidae > Drosophila > Drosophila leonis. The sequence continues at coordinate 7,132,356 of JAWNPC010000481.1, read as the reverse complement.
ATGTTTGAATATTTAAAAAAAAAATATAATAAATTGTTTTAAAACTAAAAAAATATATATAATTCTAAAATATATGAAAAAAAAATTAGAGAATAAGAAAAAAAAAGAAATTGAACAATATTCGCGTTAGGGAGCCATAAGCCAGCTAGAAGATCTGCTTATAATTGGTCGAATTGTCGCTTCGTTGCAAAGTTTTCAATTTCTTTTTGTTGGGCTTGAAGGCCGAGGGCTGTGCGACGAGCGCTGCGGCTGCGGCGGCAGCTGCATTGCGATCCGTACGGGTGATGGGCATGTCGTACGGCGTACGCACAATTTCCGGCAGGTGGGCATAGTAGACAACGCGTTCGTTGCGGTTGCGGGGCGACGACAGCTGCTGCGGCAGCTTGGACGACGCATATTTGTTGCTGTAGGAGTCGAGCACGGGCTCATCGATATAGCCACGCCTCGACTTGATGTAGTCTGTCGGTGGCGGCGTATCCAGCTGGCGATCGGGATACATGAGATAGGGCTCCGGATATTGGGGTACTCGCGGACTGTAGCTATCATAGGGATCGAAGCGCTGCCGATGCACGTACATGTCCTCATAGTACGGCGGATAGGCGCGATGGTACTGCTCATCAAATCTAGGGCGAAAGGAACTTTGCCAAGTCATGGAAATGATCTAGAGCCCAACTGAACTCACCTGTCGTAGCGTCTGATGTACGGATCGTACGACCTGGACGGATACATGGCAAGCGATTTGCCCGTAAATTGTCCATACCAGGGCAATGGATTGGCCAACCTGTCATCGCCCGACTTACGTATATAGCCCGTATTCTGCGCTCTGTCAGGTGTGCGTATCGCTGCTGAGCCACTCAGATCATTCTCACCTGGCGCATTGTCAGTTGTGCGCCGACCCGTTGTATAGTAATCATAGTCCGCATATCTGGCCGTGGATTTGCCAGCTGTTCGCAGCTGCTTGCCCATTGCTCCGTGCTCCACCGACTCAGCTGCCTCCACATCCAGGATGCTGTCCGGATTCTCGAGCTCAGCATTTCGATTGCTATGCTCGTAGCCAGGCTCCGCATTCACCAGCAGCTGCAGTGAGCATAATATGAACAGACTTTTCAATTCCATCTCGATCCGACTGCCAACTGCAATTGCCAGTTGGCCAAAATAGACTGATGCCAACCTACTGCCACTGGCCAAATAGATGAAGCTACGCAAATGGCTAACAATAATCCGGCGACATGGTAAGTTAAACTTCAATAGGCAATTGTATGATTTGATGTGCCTCGTTCATTTTTTTTTTGGTTCTATGCTCATTCTATTGAGTCAGTCCGTGAAGCGCAAGAGTGCACAATTCAAGTCAAGCAGCAAACTACCCACTCGTATACCCATTAAAAAAGCAAACTATGCGCTGAGAGAGGCAGTGTGACTGCTGCTCTAAATGTTAGACAAGTATTTGCAATGGAAACGGCTAGGACTGACTGTCAAATACTTGTTCAGTTGCCATAAAGAGTTGCAGTTAATAGGAAAGTCAATGTTTGTGCAATGTGTCATGCCCCCAGGGAGGAGGAGCTTCTACATTGATCCGACAGCAGCAGAAGTTCAACAAAACTTGCTACACTTAACTCTAAAACCAAGGACGACATCACTTTTCTTCCAATACACCACAGCCTAAGGGGCGGACTTTTATCCCACGCCCCTATGGGTCTATCTGTGAAGGAGCCTAACATTGATCCAACTGCAAACCTTGTGAATCTTAACTCTAAAACCTGACTTAACTTTGACTTAACTGACTTAACTTTTCTTCCGATGCATCCTGACCCTATGAAGGGACCACATAATCAATAGGTCTAACCGTGAAAGAGTTCAACATTGATCCAACTGCAAAACTTCTTCACTTCACAACTAAGGAAGACCCTGACCCTATGAAGGGACCGAATAATCAATAGGTCTAACCGTGGAGGAGTTCAACATTGATCCAACTGCAAAACTTCTTCACTTCAAAACTAAGGACGGACCATATCATTTATGGATCCATCTGTGCAGGAGCTCAACATTGTTCCAACTGCTTAAGTTGTTAAGCTTAAACACTAAAACCTAAGTTGGACATAGATTAAAGCGCCTGCTATGGACGTGGCTAGATTAACTAGACTCAAGAGTATAGAGTATGTAGACGAGGGTATACGAAAGTATATACTGTACATATATACACACAATAATACACAATATACTCGCTTTGCACTGCGTGAACGGGCATAAAAAAGTTGAAAAATAAAGTTCATAAATTCAAAAATAAAATTTAGCGCGCCCTTCACGTTCTCTCTAAATGTTGAATATTTTCTATATCATTCGAGCTATAGTCGTACAATGTTTTTTCTATTGAACTCTGCTTTATTCAGCTTAAAATAAAGCAAAATTGGATGCTGCATCATTTCGACAAATTTTTTTTTTTAATTTTGAAAAAAAAGCTTACGAAGATTGTTTATTATTTACAGAGTAACTCAAGTCTATACGCCCGTTGAAGCACAGGTGCGCCGCCTAAAACGGATAGCATTTTGTACACATTTAACACACACACACACACACTCTGCCACACACCCTCACACACACACACACTGCCACACACACCCACACAGCATAAAACTGCATTCACTTTGAAGTTCTGAACAATAGCAGCTCGAACTTGTCCAAGCTACGCTCCGCTGAGTGCGACAAACCAAAATGCATTTTGTGATTTGCATATGAAAACACACAGAGAGAGAGAGAGACAGAGAGAGAGAGAGAGAGAGAGAGAGAGAGAAAAGACAAGGGTTCGAACTAACGGCATTTCTAAGCTATTAGCCATATGGTCAGGGCTTTTAGCACTTCAATAAGAGTCCAATTAATTGTGAATTTAATTATTATGAAATTTGTATTACAAATATATATTTCATAAATTTAAATAATCAAGTCTTAAATTTAAAAGTGATATAAATTAGTTTTGAATAACAAATTAATATATATATATAGTATATATATATAGTAAGTATGTAAATCATTTGTAATGCTGGACAATTGTTTTGCTTTTCTCTTTGTTTAACTAAGTTTTTTGTTTTCTTGTTAAAAAACAATCATGTTTTGTAGCTGTGACAGCGTTGACCCAAAATGTATGGATTCGGGCAGATTTTTGATTTGCAACAGCCATCTTTGGCATTCTAGACACTTGCGCTGACGATCCTCGCGTGTCACATCGACGCCCAGTCCGTTGGCAGCCCAAGAGTCCAGATTTTCTTGAATCGTTGGCAAGAAGTTTGATAAGATGATACGCAGCGTATCGCAGGCTCTTGTGAAATGACTGCAAATGACAATTTTTTGTTATTTTTTGGTAATCAAACCTAATTAAATTCCAATTTACTTACAATTTGTGTTGACTTTGCAACAGCTCATACAGTTCTGGTAATACAAATGTACAAAAATCCAAATTCAATGAAGATCTAAATGAAGAGAAATGTAAAAAGAAAATGATAAAGAAATAAGTAAGAACGTTGTAGTCGGGCGTTATCGACTGCGGAATACTTATTCACGGTCCAAACGCTAGCAGCTCCATGACCCCAATTGATATATATACATATATAATCTTTGGCAAATCAATAGAGATTAGCAGTAATTCAGTCGTTAAATTTTTAGTTTCTAGCTCTCAAACTGTAGAAAATACAATTTTACCCGATTTGCCACGCTCCTATGGGCGTAGATATATCCGTCATATCTGTTTGATCTTGGGTTGTCAACGCGAGTATACATTCCAAATTTGAACTCTCTAGCACTTCAACTAACAGGGTTTCTGACATACCAAAAAATGAATTTTCCGCTTTGCCACGCCCCTAGTGGTCGTATTGGAAAAATCTTGACTGATTATAATTGAAGGGTACACACGAATATATGTTCTAAATTTCAAGTCTCTAGCTTTAATAACGTCAAAATGGTTTGCGCTCTCATACGGACACAGGGACAGACGGACAGACGGACAGACGGACGGACGGACAGAAAGACGGACATTGCACAAAACCATTATACTCATTTCACTTTCGTGAACACAAAAAGCAAACACACGCAACTATCACTTACGGCTTCTCCAGTATTGCACCCAAAAGATCTATAAAAATGGAGCGTCCAGCTGATTTGGCCAACCTAAGTGCACTTAGAACATCATTGACGCTAAAAGGGATAATACAAATCTATAAGTATTTCTCTTAAATTTGGAAATCTAATGATGCTCACCGTGTCGAATTTCGCAGCAAATCGAGACTGGCTTGGCGATTGCTCAGTTCCTGGAGCACAGCTTCGTGTGATCTTGAGAGCATATCAAAATCATATTGTTCATCAATGAAATTGCGATTCATATTCTTGCCTGAGGTAGGTATCAAATCTGGACGGTAATTCATTGTTTGCTATAATTAAAGAATTTTTAAGGGTTTTTAGGAATAACTCAAATTTTGTGTTCTATCTAATTGAATACATACATGCGTATGCTTCTCCTGGACCTTTGCCTGTTGCGCTGTGGTACGCATATCGAGGGTTGTACGGGATCGCATTGGTGGCTTCGTGATAATCTCCACACTTATATTCTTCTGCTGTGCATTCTCTTTGTAGAACTGACTCTGCGGTCCCATCATCGGTCGCTTGTTCTTGTTGACAACAGTTGTGGACGTTGACTTCTTCAGCACCATATTATCGTCGAGCTTATGCAATTCCATTGAACTCACTGAGGACGCCTGGCCCAGCTTATTGTTGCCAAATATTGCCGTCGATGTCTGTTTGGTATTGCTCATAGCTGTATTTCTCTTGTGCACAGTTGTTGTTGTCTTCTTGATAGACTTCGATGAGGCGTTTATTGTTGATGCAGGTACTGTCTTGTAGTTGCTGGCTGAGTAGTTCTGATTGACTGGAAAGTCTTCGGCCATTTCACAATTATCATAGTTATTGAGAATTGGCGGATTGCTGTCATTTGGACTATACTCAACATCATTAGCACTTTCAGCCTTGTCCATTGCATAGATGCTGTAATCGTCTGGCACATGCAATGAGCTTGGCCCATAAACGTTCAAAACGCGACTGGCGGCCACATCTAGGCCATAGCTATAAGGTAGATTATGTAATGATGACATTGATGTTGATTCGATATGTTCCAGGGCAGCCTCATTGACAACTTCCAGACTCAAATTTGGTGACGATTGCTCATCGTACGTTTGACTTTTATTGTCTTCCTGCTCTTCCTCCACTTTGGCCGGCTTGGCTCCACCCATCGATATTCGAAACTTTTGGGTGCCGCGCGAAAAGCTCTTTCGATTGGTCGAGTTATGCTTGAAATTGGGCTGAGCATTTGCCGGCTGATAGAACGGTATCACACAATCAAGGCTAACTGTATTAATTGACACGGTATCAATTTCATGGCAGCCACAGATCTGCAAAGCAACCAAACATGCATATGAATAAAGCTATAATATTAGTAACTCAACTAGATGGCTTACAATCTTATTTTTGATCACTTTCATGTCATCCAATGAGGCCCAGCTGCCTTTGATGTGATCTAATTCACGGTCTGGCTCCCATCCAATCACAGATATGCCCGAAGCGCTGCCCACAAATAGACACTCGCCATTCTCGCTTTGGGATTAGATAGAGCGATTAGTTCAATATTTTAGAGTAGATATGGGTATATCTATGCTCATCCAAATGGCTTACCTAAATGTAATGCATCTGATAGCTTGACCATAGAAATGTGTTGTTTGAGAGACAAGCTGCTGGTGCTCCAGATCATAGATAGACACTGTTCCATCCACTCGGCCCGCTGCTAGCAGAAACTCAAATGGATGGAATTGAATGCATGTGATGGCAGTAACCGGTGGCTGGGCAACAAACTCCATTATCTGCTTGCTTTTGCGTATATCCCATATTAATATTGATCCTTCCAGACCTGCAGAAGCTATCCAAAGGCCGTCAGGTGAAAACTTTACTGAATTCACATGCGATATGTGTCCTTTGCAAACTTTAATGCATTTATTTTCGTTTTGTACATCCCAAAGTCTAAAAATGTAAACAAAATTAGTTAGTTTAATAAGCAAAACAAAACAGTTCAAAGTTGGCGCCTTATCGATATCGATATATGAAAGGTGGCAGCACTGTTTCACTTTGTACGATAGTATTGGTTAAGAAAATAGCAGCAAACTGAAGACCATATGCTGTCATGTCATTTAAAAATGTATTTTTCACAAAAATAAATTCGAGAAGAGAAAATAAAAACAGTTCAAAGTTGGCGCCTAATCGATATATGACAGATGGCAGCCCTGTCTCAATTTGTACGATAGTATTGGCTAACAATAAACGCCTATCGGCTGGCATGCCATCACTTCGCACAGTCTGGCAATATACAAATTAATGTGAACCTCTGTCCGTAATCCAGTTTATGTTTTCATTTGTCAATAGGCTTATCGATAATTTAAAGTGCACTTTGTACCGGCGATACAAAGATAATTCTTCACTTAAACAGCCAATACATGAGATAAAGGTAAATTATTTGTGAATTATGCATTATTAATATGTGTTTTGTGACTGTGTGTGTGTGTGCGTGTGTGTGTAAGGCAAACATTTGTTATGAATATAAAGCTAAACAAAAACGTATGTTTCATTTGGCATATTCTTGTATGTGCCCACATTGAACCATAGGACTTCGATCAAACATTTGACAATTCAAATTCAGACACGTAATCAAAAGTTTTCTTAATGTAAAGTAATACTAATCTTTAAATGCAATTAAGCCACATACACACACACAGGCACACGCACAGAGATAAACAGCTCTGCGTATGTTAAGTGTAAAGAATCTAATCTTTTGCTGATATCCTATCAGTGAATATATTCATATATATATCCGTGAGGTTGAAAGTTCGTCGACCACTGAGAGCTAAGCAACAGTTTTTCATTTATAGCCGTCTCACAGCCCAATCGACAGTTGAATTGCAGAGAACCAGTTTATACCACCAGATCAGGTCGCTCTCTCTACCTATCCATATACCGAAAATGTCTGCAGCTGCGAAATTGCGTTTTGATGGGCGTGTGGCCATTGTGACTGGCGCCGGCGCTGGTCTTGGACGAGAGTATGCCTTGTTGCTGGCATCGCGCGGCGCCAAGGTGGTGGTCAATGATCTGGGTGGCAGTCATGTGGGCGAAGGCGCCTCCCAACGGGCAGCCGATGTGGTCGTCGAGGAGATTCGCAAGAGCGGCGGGGAAGCAGTCGCCGATTATAACTCAGTTATTGATGGTGCAAAGGTCGTCGATACGGCAATCAAGGCCTTCGGGCGTGTGGACATTCTGATTAACAATGCTGGCATATTACGTGATCGCAGCATTGTCAAGACCACGGATCAGGATTGGGATTTGGTGCTCGATGTGCATCTGAAGGGCAGCTTCAAGTGCACACAGGCCGTCTTTCCGCACATGAAGGCCCAGAACTATGGCCGCATCATCATGACAGCGTCCAACTCGGGCATTTATGGAAACTTTGGGCAGGCCAACTACTCGGCGGCCAAGATGGGCCTGGTTGGACTGGCCAACACGGTGGCCATTGAGGGCCAGAAGAATAATATCCATTGCAATGTCATCATTCCAACAGCAGCCAGTCGCATGACTGAAGGCATCTTGCCCGACATACTCTTCCAGGAGCTGAAGCCCAGCCTGATTGCGCCCGTTGTTGTCTACTTGTGCCACGAGTCCTGCGAGGATAATGGTGCGTATGGAGATTGCATCACAGAAATATTCTATACTCCTCTTCTAACACTTTTCTTTTGATCTTCTCTTGAACAGGCAGTTATATTGAAAGCGCCGCCGGCTGGGCCACCAAGGTGCATACGGTGCGTGGCAAGGGATCTGTGTTGCGGCCATCGATAGAGGAGCCCTCAACGCTGGAGTACGTGCAAAATGCATGGAACAAGGTGACAGACATGTCGCAAGCAGCACATACCAACTCCATTGCCGAGGCATCGGGTTCACTGCTGCAAGTGCTGGAGAACCTCAAGGCCGGCGATAAGGATGCCATAGAGGAGAGCTTTGCATTCGGCAACAAGGAGCTCATCCTTTACGCTCTGGGCATTGGCGCCTCAACCAAAAATGCCAACGACATTCGCTTCTTGTATGAGAACGATGTGGACTTCTCAGCGATCCCATCATTCTTTGTGATGCCCGGCTTGCTACTGACCATGTCCAGCCCGTTGGTGTCCACAGCGCTGCCCAATAGCAGCGCTGATCTGAGCAATATTCTGCACGGTGAACAGTATTTGGAAATTGTTGACGATCTGCCCACCAGTGGCAAATTGCTGACCAAGGGCAAGGTGTTCGATGTCATGGACAAGGGTTCCGGCGCCGTCATCGTGACCAGCTGTGACTCCTACGACGAGAACGGTCGCCTTCTAGTGAGGAACCAAAGCGCCATCTTTGTCGTTGGCGCTGGCAAATTTGGTGGCAAAAAGCAGCCCATTGCCGGTGTTGTGCCTCTGGCTGCTGCCCCCAAGCGATCACCAGACGCGTCCATACAATACAAGACGAGCGAAGATCAAGCGGCACTCTATCGTCTCTCCGGTGATCTAAACCCACTGCATATCGATTCGAACTTTGCGCGCCTATCCGGCTTTAATACACCCATCCTACATGGACTTTGCTCGCTGGGCTATTCGGTGCGTGCTGTGCTCAGCAAATACGCCAATAACAACAGTGCGCTCTTCAAGGCGGTTAAAGTGCGCTTCTCCGGCCCCGTGCTGCCCGGACAGACCCTAAAGATTGACATGTGGAAGGAGGGTGCACGCATCCACTTCCGCACTCTAGTTGTGGAGACTGGCAAGGAAGCAATTTCGGGCGCCTATGTCGACCTAAGGGACTCCAACGCTAAATTGTAAATTCAGTTTCAAGGCAATCATCATATACACATACATACACACACAGACACACATATATATAATATATTACAACATAATCAGGCGGTGGTATAAAAATATTGCAATCAACAGATTTATAACTCTGCTAAATGTAACTGTTCTTTTGTCTAATTTTAATATTAATAAAAAAAAAACGACGGCGTTTAACTATTTTACATAACAGTTTCGTGCGAATTGTGCAAATCATGATTTCAATTTCCGTGATTAGAGAATAGTTATTCATGGCTAACTAGAGATATAAATATATATAGATATATAGCGTGCGTATAAATAACAGATAACAACTGACTAGGAACCGGATAGACTTTTTATCAATTTGAAACCTTCGCATTGCAAGGCAAGGAAAAATATATAGAGGCTGATGGATATATGAGGAAATATTTAGATATATACATATATATGTATAATTATAGACTTTTCTTGGTTCAAAGTTGTCTACCACCTATAACCCCATTGAAATTTCTAATGACTACTAAACAGTCTATAAAGCAAACGAAATTTCTCATGAGCAAAGTAAATGACGCATGCCTGTTCATAAAAATAGTAGTGTGTTCATGAAAATAGTAGTGCGACTGAAATTTTGGGAATGTTGTGAATAAACATTTAAAAAAAAAAAAAACAATTTTAATATATAGATTTATATATGTTAATCTTAATACTCTTTTCAAACTGCTTTCAAAATATTATGTTTATCAGAAAATTTTGCTTACCAACGTTTCATTCGCACTACTATTTTCATGTTCAACATTTCAGTCGCACTACTATTTTCATGTTCAACATTTCAATCACACTACTATTTTATGAACAGTTGTATATATATACAAATGCATATATATATCCATTAAATAATACACTAAAGTCTTTATAATTTCGATATGCAAAGATTTCGCTAAACAATTTCATGAATGAAAGTGAGACGGCAAATGTTGTTGCTGTCGCACTTCAAACCAAATCGTGGCTCATATAACAATTGGAGTAGCGAAATGCTATTGATATAGAATATATTCTGACATATTATGTCAGAAGTAAAACGAGCTGAGTTGGCATATGGTAGGAGCGGCGCGACTGCCACTTGTAGCTGTGGGTGTGGGTCAACTTACCTAACAGTGGTATCATTGCTGCCCGATACGACGTACTCTCCGGATGGATTGAAATCCAAGGTACGCACACTCTTCATGTGGCCATTCAAGGTTGAATAGATTTTCTGGGCATTCAAGTCCCAGCGCCGTATAATGCCAATATCATCGGCTGAATATACAAAATTATCCTTATAGGCAAAGCGCACGCATTCAATCGAACGATTGTGGCCAGTCAAAGACTATAAAAAGAGATAAATATATGAATGATATACTTGATCACATTTGTCTATATACAAACCATGAAGCATTCGTCCTGGCCAATTGCCCAGAGATTGACATTGCGATCTTCGCCTCCAGTGACCAGCACTCGACCCGTTTCACCCAAATCGAGGCTTGTGACTTTGCCATCGTGTGCCTTAATGTCATCTGTATAAAAATAAAGATATAAATGTTGATTAGAAATGTTTGGTTTATAGCTAAATGGAAATGAAATATTTGTATATATTATAGCTGCTTGTTCAGGTTACGATTTCCTTACTCGGAAAATGATTTATTTATACATATGTTTGATTTGAAACGAGGCTGGGTAATGAAATATCGAGATTTCATGCGAAATTGAAAGATATACAATATATTGTTGATTTGTTTAGTCGGAAACTGTTTGATTAGGCTCATATTACTTTGCTAGTGATTTGCCGTATATTAAGTGATATATATATAAAAGTGAATATATATATTTTAAAATCTATAAAAAATCTATTAAGTAAAATAAATGTATTTCAATTATTTTACTCAAAAGATTTTTTATAGTTTTTAAATGATTTTTACAGGAATAGGCCTGGATATAAACATATGCTCCATATATGCGCATACACACACACACTCATACACACACACACACACACACACAGTCACATAGGTGTCAGTGTATTATATGCAACAGATACGGCGTATGCTGTAATATCTGGACGCTATTTAGGAAGTTGTTTATGTTAATCTATACAATAGTGGAATGTTTGTTTTAGCTATTTATGGTTGTTTGATGTTGTGACCTCATCTTAACCTAACTCCAATACATACATATCTCTACATATTTACGCACGCACTTTACACACACACACACACACACACACACACGTGTAACTGCACAGCTCCTTACAAGGGCTGCATCCCACATGCAATTATTTGCATGTTATTGGCCAAAACAGGCTGACACACAAACAAACACACACACACACGCACACAGAGATACACCGTTGTGTGCGTGTGTGTGTGTGTCGGCCAATAAGTATGAGAACTACTTTCATAGAGTTGAAATTCTATTTTACTTACATATCTTTGCCACAAGATTTCTCGGCAGCGCCATTTCCTCACTAATTACCGTTACAGTTGTATGCTTATGTTGATTGCAATATTATATGTTGAAGGTGGCAATATTGTAAATATTTTATTTTATTTTGTCGCAGGTGTGATAATTTTTTGTGGGTTTGAGTTAAGTCGGATCAGCTGTCCGCTATCTCTTTTTGTGAGTCTCACAGACACAATTTTATTGAAACATACAGGAAATCATAAACGCATATATGAACAGACGTAACTAAACCGTTTTACATGATTAATACCGTAACATTATTATACAACCGTCACATAAAATAACGATAAATTTGACAATATTCGTAGACTAAACAAATGCACATCATATATATATAAATATATAAATATACACACACACACATATATATATACACACCAGATTACCAGGGCTGCTTAACAATTCTTTGACTCATTTACGGTTGCCACCTCGTTTTTTTTGTCGTGAGTAGTGCAGACAGATGTTTGACAAATATGGCCAGTCATAGTCAAAAGACCGATAGTGTTATCGATACCTTAGTGCGTATGACAACTCTGTGGTCCCATCAGGCTTTCCTCAAAAAAGCATCATCATTGCCTTGTCGAAAATTTGCCGACTGCATTATTTGAAAGTTTCAATAAGTTACTTTGTGCTGCGCGATTTAAGAAAATTAATTAAAAATGTCTTCACGTTACGATCGTGCTGTTACTATTTTCTCGCCCGACGGCCACTTACTTCAGGTCGAATATGCACAGGAAGCGGTGCGCAAGGGCTCCACAGCGGTATGTTAACAATTTGTTATGTTTATTGAAAGCGTTCCACAATTTATGCATTAATTAATTGTTTTTGCAAAAGGTTGGTGTGCGTGGCGGCAACTGCGTTGTCTTGGGTGTTGAGAAGAAATCGGTCGGCAAACTGCAGGAAGATCGCACAGTTCGCAAAATTTGCGTTCTCGACCATCACGTACTGATGGCATTTGCTGGCCTCACTGCAGATGCTCGCATCCTTATAAATCGTGCCCAAGTCGAATGCCAGAGCCATCGTCTTAATGTTGAGGATCCCGTTACCCTTGAATATATAACAAGGTATAATATGCCACGAAATGCAACAATTTGAGCGTAATTACTGAAATTGTTTTGGTTTATTTTTGTTTTGTTTGGCAGATACATCGCACAACTGAAACAGAAGTACACCCAAAGCAATGGACGCCGTCCATTCGGCATCTCCTGTCTAATTGGAGGCTTTGACGCCGATGGCTCAGCTCATCTGTTTCAAACCGAACCTTCTGGCATATTCTATGAGTACAAGGCCAATGCTACCGGACGTTCGGCCAAAACGGTGCGTGAGTTTTTCGAGAAGCAATATCGTGAAGAGGATGTCAGCACTGAGCGTGGCGCCGTCAAGCTGGCCATTCGCGCATTGCTCGAGGTTGCCCAATCTGGTCAAAATAATTTGGAGGTGGCCATCATGGAGAATGGGAAGCCGCTTAAAATGCTGGATCGTGAAGTAATATTGGAGTATGTGGACATCATTGAGAAGGAGAAGGAAGAGGAACTTGAAAAGAAGAAGCAGAAAAAGTAATACCAATCCAAATTCCATGTTGAATTATTGGTATTGCTATTATCCTGCGTTATTCTTTAACTAAAATAAAAAATGATCTTTTTAATTTCATATTTTTATAAAATTAAAAAAGGTGTACAATCGAACACAAAATAATTTAAAAGATATGTATCAAATACATTGTCCTCAAAACAAACAAAGAAACGCAGCTTTATATGTATATTAGGCGAGCATGCAACGGGTCGGCCGTGTGGCGGCTTTAAATTAATAATAAATTAACCGAAACTATATTGGGAGCTATATAATATTAAATAATTTGGCATATCCGTTGAGATTTGTTCATTTGCTAAGTTTGGCATGAAATACATATGCTACGAAAATAATTTACATTAAACAAATTTCTTTTGACAGCCTTTTTTATTTCTATGCAAATTAAATATAATTTGTCAGGCTCGCAAGAATTTCAAAGGCAAAGTTGATTCAGTGTTGACAGTGCCGATATTTGGAGAACTGCTGACAGCGATAACAGCAGAGCTTTGCATCAAATTCCTATTGAACGATATTATTTCGCCCATCCCTAGTGCTTTAGAACACTGGCAGCAACAGTGCTGCGAATTGCACGCCTAAATTCATATGAGAATTTCGCTTAGTTTACTACTACCACTGTCCGGAGTCGGAAGTTGTGCCGAAGACAGAGCCAAAGCAAAAATACAAAAAACAAAAAAAAAACAACAGAATTGAATTGTACAAAGCGAATAACGAGAACAAGAATATTAAACACTTCTGGCTGCTATACGACAACACAAAAAAAAAAAAAGAAGAGAAACAAAAACCAAAAACAAAAATAACAAAAACGCCAGCACTGTTTCGCTGTTCATTCCCTTTGCCTGTCATTCCAAACCAACAAGCAACACCATCAGACTAAAATCAATAATTTAGTTGTGTGGTTTTCGCGGCTTTTTGTGTTTTCTTTAAAAAACAATCAATACCCGAAGGTAACGTGTGTAGTCAAATAAAACAATTCACCTCAGTGTGCGTTTGCATTCGTTGACGCTTGACATATTGGTACACAATTTATTTATTTATTTATTTTTATTTTTTTTCTATAAATCATTTTTTTTCCTGTTTGTTTATTGAATAAGCCATACGATTAACATTACAAGCAAGCAAATTTTTTTTTTGGTTGGCATCCTTCAAAACTCGAAGCACTTAACACCACGTTAAAACGCTGCCAACCCGCTTCCTCCCCCTTCACACACACGCACACACACACACACACACATCAAGTATAAGAAAAACCACGTACTATTTATGAAATGTACAGACATACATACATACAGCTCTGTTGAGGCATACATCTGTACACACACACACATACATACATACATACATACATCAACTTTAAAGTTTTTATTTGCGTTTCCGCCAGAGCTGTTAAGAATTCCATTTGAATGGAAATTCAAAATGGGTTTTTGTTCTGAAAACCCATTTTGAATTTCCATTCAAATGGAATTTTTAACATCTCTGGTTTCCGCATATATTGGGAGAATGCGCTAAACAGACACAAAAAAAAAAACAGAATTCAAATCGAATCTCTCAATTTACATATATATAATGTCCAGTTGTATATAATATAAATATTTTTTCACTTCAATATAATTTGTTTATAGTATGTGTCTTTTATAATGCACCTAATTATGTATATATGTGCATATATATACTACATACATATGTATATGCATATGTATGTATCTGTATCCCTATGTACACGTTCCTATCTTATCTGTGGCATAAGTGGTCCGCAACGGCTGGAAAAGGCCTGTCCCCTTATCTCTGTGCCGTTGACTGTCATAATCATCCAATACACGGCACACATACATACACATAGATAGATAGATAGATAGATACTCTGGTAGAATTCCATTTAGATTTACGTTTGTATAATCATGTCTAAATCTTCCTTAGATATCAAGCAAGCTCTCAAGAACTCAAGAAAGGATTACATTAAAAGCGCATCAAAATTTATTATAAATTAAATGAAATATATAAGAAAAAATAAAAAAAAAGTATTGTAAATATATATAAATATGTATAAATATATAAAAATCATATATAAAGTTTAACTGACATATTTTTGTATCATGTATTGATCTTTAGATTTTGTCATTTCGTGCTGCATTCGGCTTGCCGAAGCGCTAAATTTCTTTATATTTGCTGTGTATGCCTGTGTGTGTGTGTCTGTGTGTGTGTGTGTGTGTGTGTGTGTGCGTGTGTGTGTGTGTTGACCCGACCTGACACACTCTCCGTATTTCACATATAATACCATAGAATGGGCACAGAAACGAAGAGCAACAGTTACACAGGACAGATTTCAACAAGTGGCGGCAACCCTAAAGTGATGAAAGATTCTTTATCTTTAGTTCGTCAAGCGGTCAAACAGCAGCAATCGAATCAAATCAATTTGAATTTAAATTCGAACTCCAATCCGAATACGAATTCGAATGCCAACACCAACACCAACACCAATTCCAATTCCAATTCCAACTCGATAACATATTCAAGCGAGCAACAGAGCAACGCGGGTGATATTGATAGGAGAGCAACCAGCAGGCAGCAGGAGGAGGATAACACACGAAGCACAGCGAAGGATACGTTTGTGCCGTTCGTGCCGATATTTGTGGAAGAGGCCGATGTTATACAAGGTGCTAAGGATATACTGAAAGTAATTAGACCGAACTGGGACCTCAATCACGTTGACTTTAAGGTAATTGTCTATAAACAAAAATTGTCTATAAATTAAAATGCAAATAGAGAGCATGAGAAGAAAACACAATGTTCCTTTGTTAGATGTGCTTGATATATAACAATGTATCATTTGTTGTTTGTATCAGCTGTAACAGATCTTTATGTATATATAAATATGTATATAATGCCTATATATATAAATATATTTATTTTAAACTAATTTCAAATAGAAAGAGAAAGAAAAAAAACCCCCAAGTTATCACAATGTTCCTTTGTTAGATGTTAGATGTACTTTACATGTTACTAAGATGATCCATTGTTATTTTTATCAGCTGTAGCACATCTTTATGTATATAAAAATACATACATACATGTATGTATATAATGTCTATATATATATATTTTAAATAGAAAGAAAAGGTAAAAAGTATTCGCTTGCTTTTTCCTCTTTATTCTTGCAATGTTCCTTTGTTAGCTATACTTCATATACTATCTAAACGATCCATTGTTGTTTTTTTATCAGCTTTAGAACAGCTTTATGTATATACATACATACATATATATGTATATAGGTATAACCAATTAGAGCTGCGCCCATTGCAAAATACTTCATTAGGTATTCAGAAACCATTTGCGACTTATTCCAAAATGTTCAAAAATATAACAAATATTATACATACATTTGACAGCTATATATGATCTATATACATCATTTCACATAGATCCATATACATCATTTCATATAGATCTATATACATCATTTCATATAGATCTATATACATCATTTCATATAGATCTATATACATCAATTTATATAGATCTATATACATCATTTCATATAGATCTATATATATACATCATTTCATATAGATCTATATATATAGATCTATATACATCATTTCATATAGATCTATATATTGTATTAATGCATCATTTCATATAGATCTATATACATCATTTCATATATATTGTATGCATGTATCATTTCATATACATCATTTCATATAGATCTATATACATCATTTCACATAGATCCATATACATCATTTCATATAGATCTATATACATCATTTCACATAGATCTATATACATCATTTCATATAGATCTATATACATCATTTCATATACATTTATCTCTAGATCTATATACATCATTTCATATAGATCTATACACAGCTGTGTGTTCATCAAAATAGTAGTGCAACTGAGCTCTAATTCTTAGCCAACATCATTTAGTGATAAGCTGTAATATTTTGAAAACAATATTGAAACGAACTTTGCAGCTTATGTATGTACATAGTATATACAGTGCTGCTCAACTGAATAGGTTTGAACAAATGCTGCTTAAATGTTTGCTTCTATCTACGTTTCTATTGCATATATTGGATATGTATGTAGGTATTTTGATGTACTTTTCTTGGTTTGAAACTTCATTCGTTGACTCAGAAGATGACGAAAAAATAACGTGATATTTGCAATAATTGATAATGGCGAAATTTAAGGAATATTATTGGTTTTGTATCAATTTTGATACCTTGAACCCATTGAAAATGGGAAATCTGGGTATAATGCTTTTGTTAAAATGTCAAATGTATGTAACAGGCAGAAGAAGGCGTGGCAGACGCCATAAAGTATATGTATTCTTGAGCAGGACGACGAGCTGAGTCGATATACCCACGTCCGTCTGTCCGTCCGTCCGTCTGTCCGTATGTATGAACGCGTCGATCTCAGAGCCTATAAGAGCTAGAGACTTGAAATTTTTTTGTAGGTCCCTGTATAGCACACGCATATCAAGTTTGTTTTAAACAATCGATAACTATTCCCGTTTGATTGTTATCGGCTTAAAAGCTTATTGAAATCAAGTTATTTATTTTGATTTATTTCATTAATTTTTATTTATTCTCATTCCAATCGAAGTTTTTGTTGAAGAGATCTAAGTTTTCAAACTATACACTATATATACTATATACCTATGACTTCACCTATATATATATATAAATATAAATATATATATGCGTATATATATTTATGTACACAGCTGTAATTTGTAAAGTTTTTTTTGTTGTTGTGAGTCAAACGCGTTGCATGATTATAATGCATAGCACGAGGCTTCAATAAGTCATTAGTTAGTTATTATTTGCTCGTTAAATCGCGACTCAATAACAACTTCCAACACGTATTTTTATATAAGTATAGCACACACATGCATGCGCATATATATATAGATATATGTATATATAGATATAGATATATATGAAGTATATTTGTATTTAAATTCTCAATCGAACTGAAAACTCGCGTTCAAAGTTGATTTCAAATATGTAAAATCAGTGCACAATATATATATATTGATGTATATTTGTTTATAAAACATTTAAAAGGCGTGCCAGCTTGGCTAACAATTGTTTAACAATTTACATTTGCCTGAAACGTGGAACTATTACTTAGACATCAAAATAAATAAATTAGGCTGCGTGCTTTGTGCTTCTCGCTTCGAGTTCAAGCGTTTGCCGCTGTATATATAAATATATATATTTATATATATATACATATACATTTAGTTAGTAATTGAAGCAAACCAGTTTAACTATTATTATTTCTGTTATTGTTGCTAATTGCGTTGCTGTAAAATAGATTTAATTAGCTCGCAGCTCAAAATACGTATACGCAATATATGAGGTGCTTAGCTCGGCTATATAACATATCAGTTTATTAGTTTATTGATGTTGATAATGCCCAATATGATGATAGCATATGTATATATATATATATATATATATATATATATATATATATATATATATATATATATATATATATATATATATATATATCATCAGCTGCCACTTAAATCACAAGAATTTCATTAAAAACTGCTCGCCTTTGGCTGGAGTGGCTTATCAAAACGATTACGTCTGGACCCCCATTAAGCACATGGTGTTATTTATGTAGCATACATATGTGTACATATGTATGTATGTACATATGTATGTATGTGTCTATGTATATATGTATGTATATAATATAGTTTTAATGAGCACATGCATAAGTACTTGTCTGTGTGTGTGTCTGCGCGCGCTCTATAATATCAAAAGTCACAAAGTTTATCAGGCTAGATTACTAATACACAAATAAGCCTGGCATGATTATATATATATATATATATATATATATATATATATATATATATTGAAACTTGCTATATACTGACTTTGGCTTAGGAACTTTTTAATCTGTTTGTAAATCAATTAACAACTTTGATAGTTAGCAAGTTTATATTACTCTTCTATGTATATCTGTTATAAGGTTGAATGTAAAAATTACAAAAACAATTCGAGAGCATGTCAAAATATATATATATAAGATATATCTATATATCTATATATATATATATTTAGTCCCACATGCACTTCACACTTTTCACAAAATAAGCAGTAAACACATTGCCAGTCGGGCATAACCAACTGCTTAATACTTAATCAGGCAGGCTAAATTTGTAGCTGCCACGCCCACACGTGGGCATAGACTGTGAAAGCAGGTCAGCTGCAATAGAATTTGGAAAACTTGGCATTCGCAGCTCGAAAACTGTGGGAGCTGCAAGCGCCCAAGGGGCAAAGCTATATATACTATATATATTTTTAGATAGGTATAGTAGAGTGTATATAGTATACACATATACTCTACTATAGCAAAATATATATATATATATGTCAACTTCCAACTGTCCAGTTTCAATAATAGAGTTTCTCCTTAGCTAAGGATATATAGTAATTGACATTTTGAGCGTTTGAATTTCAAATGCAAACCAATATGCTCGCTTTTTGTATAGCGTGAGCGAGTATATACATATAATTGCAGTTGAAGTGGAAATGGAAGCAGTTAGTCATAGCTAATGCCCACTGTTAAAACATTATACAATATAGTCATACGAGCGGCACTTGGAGTTGGATTTGTTGGAGTGAGAATGTGGCTCTCCAGCTGAGCATATAAAGAATAAAAGCATTGTTAAAATGAAAGCCAAAGGCGAGCATCTAAACTTTGGTTGCTGATGCTGCGAATGAACAAGAGCATATTAGTAATATAAACTGTTTCATACGAGAGTCAACTTATAGATAAGCTAAACAAGTATAATGCATAGCCTAAAAATAAGAAGAAAAAAGTAAGAAAACTCTGTCCGGACAGACGGACGGACAGGTCTAAATCGACTCAGTTCGTCACCCGGATCAAGAATATATATATACTTGCTGTGGTCTGCCACGCCTCCTTCTGCCTGTTACATACATTTGACACTTTACCACAATTTCCTAATTTCCCATTTTCAATGGGTGCAGGGTATAAAAATAGTTATTCAAGAATCTTTAGTTGAATTTCTATATAAAAACAAATAAATAATGTAAAACTAACAATTTAAAGAGGAAAAGGAAAATATTTAAAAATAGCAACCAAAAACAAAAAGAGATATAAAGAGAGAAAGAATTGGGATATCTCTGCACAATGTGGAAGGTTTGCCAGATCAACAAATTAATAGCCCAGCTGACAGCTGTCTGTCTTCTGTCTTCTCTAAGCTGACCTGAAAGCAAGGATTTTGTAAATGGAAGTGAGAGAGTTCTGAGTAAATTTAATGATAGTTGTAAGGAACAAAAGTGTCTGATTGTTCGGGCAGGAACAGAAAAGTTAGGTCACGCAACAATTATTGCCGACAATCAAATGATGTAGGAAAACAATTGCCAGAATTGTTCTATGATCAATAAGAAGTAGCCGACTATGTGTAAGACGGCAAACGTAGATTACTGTCTCAGCTTAGAGCTTGCAAAGCAAAGAGAAGAAACTGCTTCTGGATCGATACAATCCGATCCTGTGCACATATGATGCATATACAGCTGTGGTCATAAAAATAGTAGTGCAACTGAAATGTTAGCAACATTTTGTAAAAAAAAATAAAAATTAAAAAAAAAAATTTTAAAATAAATAAATAAAAATATTAAAAAGTAATAAGAATATTATAAAAAAAATATTAAAAAAAATAATTTAAAAAAAAATTAAAAAAAAAAATAGTATATATAATATATAATAAAATAAATAAATAAAAACTATATATAAAAAATTCACAAATATATTCAAATTGTTTTTAAAACATTTTGCTGTTGCTTAAAAAATAATAAAAAGTAATACAAATTTAAAAAATAAATCAAAAATTAAAAAAATATAAAAATAAATTTTAAAAAAATATTTTAAAAAATTAATGCATATATTTATATATTTAAATATATTAAAATTGTTTTTAAAATATTTTGCTTTTTGTTTAAAAAGTAATAAAAATACAAAAAAATAAAAATATAAAAAAAATATAAAAAAAAAACAAAAAAATTAGAAAAAATATTTAAAAAACATATTTATATATAAAATATAATATTTATATAAATATATTAAAATTGTTTTTAAAATATTTTGCTGTCCAACATTTCAGTCGCACTACTATTTTTATGACCAGGCTGTATGCATTTGCAACAGATACTCAAGGCAAGGCTTCAACTTAGCCTAAGCTCTAAGCTAGTTACCTGCTAAACATGCATTTCGCACAGCTATCAGACACCCATTCATGCAGGACTTACTACGCCCTAAGAAGTTAGATCAATATTTTGGCAATTATCCTTCATAACCATAACCATATACATATCCTTGATAATCTTTTGTTATTTACTAATTTGTTGTTGCGTTTTGTCTTACAGAAATTTACAGATGGCATAACAAATAAGCTAGTCGGCTGTTTTCACAATTGTTCCAAATTGGGCAATGACAATGACGAATCCTATTTATCAATCAATAATGCGACGAGAATTTTACCAGTCCAATCGGAGGATCCGGTTATCCTACCCGATGAATTTACAACAATTGATGGCGAGACAACGACGGAGCATCATAAACATCTACAATTACCTATACAATACTCCGATAACGTAGTGCTCGTCCGTGTTTATGGTAATAAAACGGACCTATTGATTGATCGGAAAGCTGAAACGCAAAATTTTCAATTACTGCACACGTACGGCTTGGCGCCATCTCTATATGCGACATTCAAAAATGGGCTCGTCTACGAATATGTACCTGGTAGCACCTTAAATACGGAAAGTGTGCTATGCCCAGATATTTGGCCATTGGTCGCTCGTCGCATGGCCGAAATGCATCGTGTGGTTAGGAAGACGAATGTGGATGCCAAACCGATGCCAATGATATGGAAGAAGACGCAAAGCTTTCTGGACTTAGTACCTGAACGATTTAGTGATGCTGAAAAACACAAAAGGTAGGAGTTCCTACTATATCAAATATATATGTTTATGTATTTATAAACCTGTCTTGCAGAGTGAAAGGAACATTTTTACCTATTGGACGACTGCGTGAGGAGTTTAATAACTTGTACAAATACTTGGAGGCATTAGAGAGTCCAATTGTTTTCTCACACAACGATCTGCTGCTGGGCAACGTTGTCTATACGAAATCAAAGAATGCGGTTAACTTCATCGACTACGAATACGCCGATTACAATTTCCAGGCCTTTGATATTGGTAATCATTTTGCGGAAATGTGCGGCGTCGATGAGGTCGACTATACGCGTTATCCGCAACGTGAATTTCAGCTCGAATGGCTGCGCGTCTATCTCGAGTGCTATCTGCAGCGGAATAATATCCAAAACGATGAGGTCGATCGACTCTTTGTCCAAGTGAATCAATTCGCACTGGCTGCCCACATCTTCTGGACCGTCTGGTCGCTACTACAAGCCGAGCATTCCACAATTGACTTTGATTATGTTGGGTAAGAATGCAACTCGCTATATCTATCTATGGACTTGATTACTAATCTAATCTAATCTAATCTTTCTTTATCTAGCTATGCATTTCTTCGTTACAATGAATATTTGGCACGCAAGGAGGAGTTTCTATCGTTGACTGCATCCAAGAACAATAAATGATTTTTTCCCACAAATTTCCAAATACTAATAATGAAACGAAATACACACAATTTTGTGTCCAACCCCAGTGATGTACTTATATATATAGATATATAGATATATATATGTATGTGTGTATGTATGTATGTATATATATACATGTATTTGTCTATAAGCTATGGCTAGCATTGATATACTATATATGTACCATTATACATATATTATATATATATATATATATGCATGCGTATTTGATGTATACAGCTGTATATAGAGAATGTGTTCACAAAACTTCATTAACTAGTGCCGTGTCCATAGCAGCCATAGTCTATGCCTATATACATACATATATGTATATGTATATATATATATATATATACATATGTGTGTATAGATATATATATAATGAATTTGTATATGTTCTTTAATTTGTATATTGATATTTTGTAGTCATAAATAAATAAACATAAATATTTAGTTTTCATATTGATGCATCTATATCTAGACACATTCTATCTCTCTCTCTCTCTCTCTGTCTCTGTCTCTCTCTCTCTCTCTCTCTCTCTCTGTCTCTCTCTTGCGCCAACTTTTAAATCTGTCTGTCTATAGATATGCCTTGTTGCAGTAGGGAAATATACAAATTACCAGGACTTTCTAACCTGAACCCAGTTGTCATACACAGAATATCCCTTTTCAATATTTGCCGCTATAAGCGTTAGAGCTCAACGTAGACATCCTCTCTCTCTCTCTCTCTCTCTCTCTCTCTCTCTCTCTCTATTTGCCAGCTTTTAAATCTGTCTACATAAATGCCTTGTTGCAACTTGCAATAGGGAAATATACAAATTACCAGGGACTAAATCTAAGCCCAGTTTCGATACACAGAATATCCCTGTTCAATATTTCCCTCCATAAGCATTAGAGCTCAACGTGGACATTCTCTCTCTCTCGCGCCAACTTTAAAATCTGTCTGTCTACATAAATGCCTTGTTGCACTAGGGAAACATACAAATTACCAGCGACCAGTGTTGCCAACTTTTGCAAGTTTCAACACGCCAAATTTGGCGGGAAATGAAACCAGAAAAAGCTAAAGCAATGTTGACAATACAATAAACTTTGACTGAGGTGACCTTTTTTTTTTTGTTATCAACTGTTAACTTGTAATACGAACCACATCGAAATACAGTTGCCTTTTCATCAAATCCGGTTATTATGACGTTTTTTGCTTCGCGGCTTTTTAAACTTCCTATGACTATTCCTGTCAAAATGTTAAAAACAATGCAGAAATAAGAAAGCTATTTCTAAAAAGCTAGAATTCCCGCTTCCCGCTATTCTCAAATTTATCCCGCGATCAGACTTTTAAAAAGCCAGATCTGACGAGAAAAAAGCGAAACTGGCAACACTGATAGGGACTAAATCTAAGCCCTGTTGCCATACACACAGAATATGCCTTTTCAATATTTCCCTCCATAAGCTTGAGCTCTCATACTCTCTCACATAAATGCATTGTTGCATCAGGGAAATAAACGAATTACCAGGGACTAAATCTAAACTCAGAATATCCCTTTTTAATGCTTAGACTTACACACAGAATGTCCCTTTTCAATATTTCCCTCCCACAAGCATTAGAGCTCAACGTGGAATGTGGCATGTCTAAGCACACGATGCAGAAAGAGACGGAAGCTGTTAGTGCCTGCTTGCTTGCTCTGCTGGCAACAAGTGCGCATTAATTTCATTAATTTAAAGGCTTTAAGCAAAGAATGATAGCCACGTTATATAAACTCTTAAGACTTGCATATTATGGCTATCTTTGACGCTTTATTATTATATCTTCATTATTGTGAATGTTAGGCAAAAAAAAAAAACAAACTTTATATATATATAGACATACCATAATAAATACTTAGGAATATATATGTATTTACATATATTTTTGGGCGTTTAACAAAAGGTTTTACACAACAACGAATTTATTTAATTTATACAACAAAAATTCTTGTATAATTTCAAAATACTCCCTAAATATGGTTTAATTTTATACAGTTGTCCGATTGCCGTCGCCACCAAGTTTTTGTACAATCTGAAAAAAATAAAATGATTATTCGTGATTTTGAACGATATTTATTCATTCGCTGCTCGCAACTTGTTTCTGACAATTTAGTTGGGTGCACAGCAATGACACTTTAGTGTTTCGATTGTAAAGCAAAGCATATCGATATAAATTTTTTTGTAGCTGATTGCCATCACTAGTTTGTCAGCTGTCATACCTAAAATAAAGGGGACTAGAGTCAAGCGAACGACTTCCTAAAATTACGATTTATTATTAATCATGGCGAGTTATATTGCTAGGAAGGGACCTTTGGTATTCTGTAAGTATGCCTTTAGTATTACAATCGCTCCATTGCAATATTCGCAAAAAGCGCAACCTTAACCGCTGCCCATTTGGCTGATTACGTAAATATTGTAACACAAACTTTGCAATTCTATATTCCAGCCAACCTGGGCAAGTGGGCCTACAATCTGTCGGGATTCAATCAATATGGTAAGCGCTAGCTGAAGTGCACACAACTTATTTGAATGTTTTATGAATAATGTTCATTTAAAAGGTCTGCACCGTGACGATTGTCTCTATGAGAACGAGGATGTTGCCGAAGCAGTCCGTCGCCTTCCACGCAAACTGTACGATGAGCGCAACTATCGCATAATTCGTGCCTTGCATTTGTCCATGACCAAAACCATTTTGCCCAAGGAGCAGTGGACCAAATACGAGGAAGATGTCAAATACTTGGAGCCCTATCTGAAGGAGGTTGAGAAGGAGCGCGAGGAGCGTGAGGATTGGAACAAGAATCACTAAAGTTCTTCTCATTGTGCGGATTTGTAAATGTTGGAAAATACATAGATTAGATTCAAATTAAAAAAAAAAAAAAAAAAACGGTCTGAGAAGAATTGATTTCCGAGCTATTGGCAACTTGTGCGATAATACAGTATAACTACAATTTATTTATAGGCATTAAGTGTAAAAGTGTAATTTGGATGCAGGCATGCGGTGGGGGGCGAGCCAGATATTCGATTTGCTAACAATTTTTGTATATATTCTATATATAATACTCGCGTATTCGTTCCGGCTGCACTTGGAATGCTTAGCTATTTCGTACGTCCGGTTTATCTTACCTTTTGCATAAACGGTAGATTGAATAATGATCCCAAGACGGGCACACGGCCAAGGAAATTGATGGCTACAGGGAAGAAGCCACTGCAAGAGAAAGAAAAGAAGAAAACAAATAATATTAAGCACGTGTTTGGGCTTTGTGATGTTTGTCTACGAACCTGAATAGTGCGAAGAATCCATAGGATTCAATGAGCATGCCAATTATGGGAAAGCCAAGCAACACAATCACAATTCCACCAAAGAAAGCCGTTGTCCCTTTGACTTTGTGGCGTTGAAAGAAAAAGCGAAGAGTTCGCTCAACGCCAATGACGCAGCCAAGGCCGGCTATGAAGAGAATCTATGAAGAAGAAGAAATGGTATTGCTATAATATCATACATGCAGCAATTGAATTAAACGCACATTTCCAATGGCAAGCAATCCCTTGTCAAATAAAAGCAACATGCCAAGAAACAAAAACGATATGCCGAAGCCAGCCAAGCCGATTCCAATTTCTGCAAAATAGTGTGCAATAGTTAATATAAGAGCTGTGTTAATATGCCAATAACGTATATCAATTATGGTCAAACATACTTTGGAGATCTGTTATTTCAATCATTCTGCTTTAGTTTGGGCTAGTTATGCTTAAAAGGATAAGAAAGTGCATTGGGTGTATTCCACGTAAACACCAAATGTTTCATTATTATGAATATAAACAATCATCGCAGGGTTGCATTAAAAGAGCAGTGTTGAGTAACATGCAATAAAGAATGTCATACGTACCTCGAAGTCAATATTTGAACATGGTATTTGTATATATATAAAGATATATATATAGTTTCAAAAATATATAGATATATGTATCAATTTTGACGTAAAATCCAAATGGTAAAAAACAAAATAATGCAACTGAAAAAAATTGCATTAAGTCGAGCAAATTTTTAACCAAAAAAATATATTTATTTGAAAAAAAAGCTAAGAAACGTCAACTTAATTTTCAGCTTTTTATATTCAGAAAGCAGCCAGTGCACACTGCAAACTAAAAGTTAAATTTTATTATTAACAAAAGTGAAATACTTTTGTTTTGCCAGTCGACGCTACCCTGACGCCCAGCTAATCGTTTAGGTATTCATATCGTTTTCGATTGTTTGACAGATGTGCGATAAATCAATTTCTTACATCCCTAGTTTCACACGCCATTTTTACAATAAAAAGTCAAGTCGAATTTTCGACTGACGCTTGAGTTGAAAAGTGAAGAACTTCTAGAAAAGGTTTTCCTTTTTTATTTCTGCATAAAAAGCAATTAACTTAAACGCGTTTTAGTTATGGATCGTAAGTGTGCAATAAATAGCAAAGAGACCGGGCTGAAGCAGAAGAAATATATTGAATGTGCAAATTTTGTAGGTGGCGGTTACGGTGGTGGTGGCGGCGGCGGCGGCGGCGGTGGCGGCGGTGCCGGGCAGTATAATAATTTTGCTGTTCCTCCGCCAAATTACCAGCAAATGCCAAATAAAACTGGTAACTATAATGAGCCCCCTCCAAACTATAACAAGCCAGGCGGAGGTAAGTTCTATTGAAATTGAGCCAAAATGTGATTTGCAACAAAACAACAATATTTTTCTTTAAGGTTATGATTCGGGCCATCGTGGCGGCGGCGGCAGCAGCGGCGGCGGCGGCGGCAGTGGTGGTGGTGGATCATGGAACGATAGAGGCAATTCTTATGGGTATGTTATTATTATTATAATGCTACTTAAATACAATGGGGACAGTGTACAATGTGGCTACGAGTATTGCAAATTCAGAGTGTGTCGCCAAATAAGAATTCCATGAGAAAAAAAAAAATAATAATAATAATAATAAAAATAAAAATAAAAATAAATCAAAATATCTAGCATACATACAAATACGTTAAAAAAAAAAAAATTATTGCAAATAATATAAATTATTTTTCACAAATTGGAACTACGATAAACTTCAATCAATTTGCCAAGCAAGAAGAAGAACAGAGCGAACATAAGAATCCTTGTGAGTTTATCGTAATAAAGTAGAGCAAATATTGTTATTTATATTCCTAATATATAAAGTCCAAAACAAAAAACAAAAACTCGTCAAGGACATCTAGCATCAAGTTGGTATTTCATATTTAATAATTACTATTTTAACATAATTATGTAGAGTTTGGTCTACAACAATGAAACGAAAGTGGTCTCCATGTGTATATATATATATATATATATATATAATGATTGTATGATTGTATATCCCAGCTGCTTGAAAGCTAAATATCCAGTCATCTAATGTACATTAGATGTGTGCAGCTCACTCGACTGATTTGATTTGATTGATAATTGCCGAGTAATGATGAGGCGAGTGATACACAAAACAGAACTGAACTTCTGTTGTAGCTATATGCGACTGACTGATCGGGCGTATATATAGACATATACATATATATATAAACATTTAATTTGATTATTTGTATGACTTGCTTTGAATTTAAGCGAATTGAAAAGGCGCACGAAAAGGTTGATTTGCTCTGATGCGACTTACAACAGGATTATATATAGATCTCTCCCTCTCTCTCTCTCTCTCTCTGAGAAGGATGCCTGTCAGCATATTGAATGGAATTGCTTTTACTCGCTCTCTCTATCTCTCTCCCTCAAACTGTCTCTCGTCCTTGCTGTAATTCGTAATTTGAGCACACATTCGTATAGATCATTCTGCGTTATACGTTTAAGCTTTTAAGAAATAATTAACAAACAATATTTATTGGTATTTGTAATAGTTGAAGTTGGTTCAAACGCAACTGTTATACGCAAACGTTGCCGTATAACACTTGGCATGTCAAGTACTCTTTGAACTCTCCTAATTATCGTAGTCGCAGCAACCAATTATCGATTTAACAATTTATCGATTGTCGCAGTCAAATTAGTTCGTCGTTCTTTTTGAATAATTACAATTTAGATCTAAAGTAGCTTATATAAGGTTTGCTTTACGAAATATATAGTATATATATATTTCGCATTATTCGCTTAGTATTTGAGTATCGAAATCACAGTCGCCATAGTTCATGTACACGAAAAACGTAACTAATAATATGTAATAAGTTTTTACAACAAGTATGAGTTTAAAGTTAATAAACATATAACACTTAAGTAGCAATAATTAATTAATATATGAATGTATGGGCTTCTTACTATTTACAATGCAAACCTAAGCAAAAGTTGAACCACTTTTTGTGTACTTTAAATATATCCAAGCTGCGTTTAGTACATTTTTAATAATATTTTAAAGTAGGGGTTATGTGTGTATATAAAATATAAAAAAAAAATATTATATTTTGGTTATAAAAAGAAAAAGTAAAAACAAATGTAGTTTGTTTCGACATGTGTTTATATATATATATTTATGCAAATTTGTATGCTTATCATAATTTGATATATTTAAAAAATAATAATAATGAAAAAGGTTTCCATGCAGAGCCTAAAAGATTAAAGATAATCTGAAGCTGAATGAAAAAGAAGCAAAAACAAAAACAAAAAAATGTTATAATATCTATTATATTATTTGTTTATATTTTAAAAAACTATTTAACATTTATGCATAAGAACTGTGTAATCTTCAAGTATATTAATTTGTATATTTTACGTCTGCATGGTTACAGTGAAGCCTCGTTGCGCCGATAAACAAATATTATCACAATTATATATATGTATGTAAATTGCCAGCAGTGGGCGTGGCAATAAGTAGCAAACAAAATGAAATAGCTTTAAAAAGCAGATTGTTTACCAGAGCACTTTGATTGATTGATTGATTGACGCTCATTGAATGTCACTCGAAGTGCACTGGTAAAGGTCTGTCTATATATGTTACAATAACTGATATGATAAACAATATGTGTATGTATATTGAGAGAGGGAGAGTCACACACACATATTGTTGTACGATGATACAAGGCGGCGGGCGGCGGGCGGAGGGCGGCGTGCGTGGGCGTTAACTTCCATCATAATGCATTACAAACCAAAAACAAAAACAAAAAAACCAAAAAAAAACAAACATCAAAATCCAAAAACATTAAATAAGTTATTCAATATCCTCTTTTAGAAATGGAGGCGCCAGCAAGGACAACTACAACAAAGGTAAAATAATGCAAAACAATTTGCAACCATATCGAGTAATGTATAACATTAATTTACTATAAACCAAACAAAATAAACAATAGAGAGCAGAGTAAATTTCTGGTAATTAAGCTACAAAGAACAAAAAAAAAAAAATAAGTAACCAAACAACAGGCAAATGCAAAAAAACAAATAACAAAAAAAAAAAGAGTAAAGCAAAGAGAATGAGTTTAAAGCGAGTTGTTTAGCTTCACTGAGTGTTCAAGTGTCTTGTGTATAACAATTAAGTTCAATGGGTTCCACTTGGTGCTGGTCACTGGTTATCCTGGTTATAAACATATAGGGCTATTGGTTTGCCACACGATGTGTGTGCGTGTGTGTGTGTGTGTTGTGTCAATATATCACATATATATATATAGATAGGTATATATATGCCTACCTCTTACTTATCACACCTGCTCAAGCTTAAGTTATATCCATAGGTAAATACGAGTAACAAAGTAAAGCGTAAATCGGTATTAATATATATATATATATATATTTAGAGTCCTTAGAGGTGAATTTGTTGTTGTTGAAATTCTGGTTTCAAATGCAAACGCAATACCACTTAAGATTATCTATCATCTAGCTGAAGAGCAAGGCTAAGAGAAAGCGTTGTCGTCCTTATATACACATATATATACTCTACAAACTGTTGGTATATAACTACAACTATATATATATATATAGAGTTTAAGAGAGTGTGTCCTAAAGTTGTTATGATGCGTGTGTCGTCCTTCGTTCGATGAGGATTCTGAATCCTTTACTACAATTTAGTAACTAAACTGTCGCTCGTTTTGTCTGCCTTTCTAATGTGCCCTTCTGTTTTGTAGGATATGGTGGCAGCAATAACAGCGGCGGCGGTGGCGGCGGCGGCAGCATTGGTGGCGGTGGCGGCGGCGGCGGCGGCAACAACGATATGATCACACAGGAGGATACCATCTTTGTGTCTGGCATGGATCCATCCACCACTGAGCAGGATATTGAGACTCATTTCGGAGCCATTGGCATCATAAAGGCAAGTCAGATCTGGCGGCAGGCAGGCAGTCAGTCAGGCAGTCATTAGCTAATCCCATTGTTTGGTTGCATCTTGTAGAAGGATAAGCGCACCATGAAGCCAAAGATTTGGCTGTACAAGAACAAGGAGACGGGCACCTCGAAGGGCGAGGCCACGGTCACCTATGATGATGTGAATGCCGCTCAGTCGGCCATTCAGTGGTTCGATGGCAACGAGTTTAATGGCGCCCAAATCAAAGTATCGCTGGCCCAGCGTCAAAACAATTGGAACAAGGGCGGCGGTGGTCGCGGCGGTTTCGGTGGACGTAGTCGTGGTGGCGGTGGCGGCGGCGGCGGTGGTCGTTTTGATCGCGGTGGCGGTGGCGGCGGCGGCGGCGGTGACTTCGATCGTGGCAGCGGCGGCGGCGGTGGTGGTCGCGGCGGTGGCGGTCGTTTTGGTGGCGGCGGCGGCGGTGGTGGTGGTCCAGGCGCCGGCGGCAATGTCCAGCCTCGCGACGGCGACTGGAAGTGCAGCAGCTGCAACAACACAAACTTCGCCTGGCGCAACGAGTGCAATCGGTAAGACAGACGCAATCATCCAGTTGCCTCATGGACTCCCAATACAAACTAATTTATTTTTTAGATGCAAAACACCAAAGGGCGATGATGACGGCAACTCTGGTGGAAACAGTGGATATGGTGGTGGTGGCGGCGGCGGCGGCGGCGGTGGTGGCAGTGGCGGCGGCTATGGCAGTATGAATGATCGTGGCAATGATCGCGGCTCCGGCGGTGGCTACCAAAATAGAGATCGCAGCAGTGGTGGCGGCGGCGGTGGTGGCTACTCACGTTATGGCAATGATAATGGCGGCGGCGGCGGCGGCGGTGGTCGTGGACGCGGTGGTGGCGGCGGCGGCGGCGGTGGCCGTCGTGATGGCGGCGCCATGCGCAACGATGGCGGCATGCGCTCCAGACCATATTAGAAACCTGCACGCCACGCAACAACTATTTTTTCTAACTTACGTATTAATTATACTACATAGCAAGTACTAAATTTTAAATGTACTTTTATATTACGGCCCCCCCTCTCCCTCAGCCCTCAGCCCTCTGTCCTCTGCCCTCTGCCCTTCCCCTCACCAACAGTCAAAACACCAACAACAATAACTACAACAACAATAACTACAACAACAACAACCACGCGTAATGCAGATCATGCATTCAAGTCATTCAAGTCCATTGATTTCCGATTTCAGAACTTGTTACAAACTGTAGCATTTTATCACTCGTTTTGACTTTAGCATATTATAATATGTATATGTAATCTAATTTTACAAAAAAAAAACAAAACATAATTGTAATAGATACATACAAATAAAAATTAATGAAAAAAAAAGAATAATAATACATATTACACTGGTTAAACAAGAGAAACGGAATCATTTACCATGTGGGTTGAGTGTTGCGGGTGCCGGAGATGAGCTCCATTTCGAGGCATTTTGGCTAGCGCTCAAAGCAGCGTGCATGCTTAAGAGAGAGACGGGTGTATTTAGAGAGAGAGAGAGAGTGACGGGTGTATTTAGAGAGAGAGAAAAGGATATGTCAGTCTAACACAGTGCAAGCAGACATTAGGTCTGTTATTATTCCTGCTGCTCGAACATTATCCTCTACTCTGTATGTATGTATATATGTTGAAATTAACTTATAAATATAAATAAATACTTAAAAATACAGCTGTGTTCATTAAAATAGTAGTGTGTTCATTAAAATAGTAGTGTGTGTTCATTAAAATAGTAGTGTGTTCATTAAAATAGTAGTGTGTGTTCATTAAAATAGTAGTGTGTTCATTAAAATAGTAGTGTGTTCATTAAAATAGTAGTGCGAATGAAATGTTGGACAGCAAAAATGTTGTGATATAAACATAATATTTTGAATAGAATATAAATTTATATGCGTTAATCTTAATAATCGTTTCGAAATATTATGTTTATCGCAAAATAACTATATAAATTATTACATATATTATAAATAGATGTCTTCATAAAAATAGTAGTGCGACTGAAATCTTAGACATTTTCTGATGTAAGCATAATATTTTGAAAATAATTTGAAACGAGTATTAAGTATCAGTGATTATGTCTACGATATACTTATCAGCAGTTTATAAGAGTCTAGACGCCGAATTGCATATCAGCACAGCTACTACCCAAGCTACTCTATAAACATTCCCAAGCTGCACTTGCAAACAAATTCGGGAATTGTAAACAAAGAGCAGCCAAGCCGGCGCATAGTCCCCCAATCGATCGAGACAACGCGCAATCAGCATAATTTCGTGCCCAACCCACCATCAGCCTATGATGCAACATCCACAAATTGTAAACATTCAAATCTCAGTAAATAGAGTTTTCATTATTCAAGAAGAAGTACATATCAGTTAGTCTTAGCTGTTGATCAATAAAGCAAGTTGTCGTCTTTCAATCATCTCAGCGTTGGCTTTATCCTGTGTCGCGGTATTAATTCGACTTGTCCTCAACAGTAAATATACAATTATATTTATTATATTTGTATATGCAAATTGTTTTCAAAGTATTAGATTTATCACAAAAATTTGTTGCCCAACATTTCAGTCGCACTACTATTTTAATGAACACACTACTATTTTAATGAACACACTACTATTTTAATGAACACACTACTATTTTAATGAACACACTACTATTTTAATGAACACACTACTATTTTAATGAGCACACTACTATTTTAATGAACACACTACTATTTTAATGAACAGGCCATGCGTCAGGCAATGCCATTTGTTTTACTCATGAGAAATTTCATTTGATTTGCACTCCTTAGAAATTTGATTAGCGTTAGAGGTAGTATATATATATATTAATGTATGCTCAACTCAAAATAAAACTAAACCAAAAAATATTAAAAAAAAACAATAAAAATTAAAAGAAATCAAATTTGACAGTTCAAAGTTCAACTTTAATGGGCATTTAATATTATACCTGACTGACGAGCTGCTGGCTCTCGCTTAATATATGATTTGTAATATTTAAACGGTGCCACTAACTAGCGCACACACTGAGAGAAATGGGTGTCGAGTGTTAGTTGCGTCAGAAAACAGACGATTAACAATTGACTTGGATTTTATAAAATTTTAATAATTATATTTAAATGAATATACATTTGTAATATTACAGTTCATCTTTTTCCAGCAAGGTGTAACGATGTTTCGATGGGCCGAGCTCCTTAAATTTCGACTCGGGCGGCGATGTACCCTTACCATTGTCCGACTGGATTTCATTACTTGTGGGATCCGGCCCATAATGAAACTCCCTAAAATGAACAAGTTCAGTTATAATAGTTGCTATATATATGTAGTTGTTCAGTTATTGATCGCCTACCTGTGCAGTTTCCCACTGTAAAGATCTTGCAGGAATTGCTTCAGCTTGCCGGGCGTATACATATCATTGAAGTGGGGGAAGAGATACATGTGCTTGAACGAGTCGATGGCAATGACCGGTAGATCATCTTCGGATTTGCCCAAGTGGTGCAGCGGATGCGCAAACCGTTTACCGTCCGCAGTTAGGAAATTGACGTTCTCTGCATGAACATAACAAAGAAATATATATATAATATATATCAAGTCAACTTATAGAGATGAGCAAATGCCGTGCAAACATACGCTTCTCATCCAACAGCTGTTGCTCAATGATTGCTTTGTAATCTTTGATGGAATTCAGATCATCGGGTTTATAGAAGAGGATCAGGAACGGCAGTCCTTCCTCCGTCAGCTCCTCGGCACTCTCGAATGTGATCTCCCTGACAAGCGGCACACACTTCTCCTGTATCCAGACCTTCAGCTCATCGAAATTGGTCAGACTGCCCGTATAGGTTTCATCATTTTCGTGCGACAATGCCACATCCGGTCGGAACACGATAATGGGTGTGCCTGAACATTCAATAATTATTGTATCAATTGTAAAATTGAGCAATAAGAAACCATCGCACTCACCTGGTGGATGCATTGCCTGTGAGGCTTCGCCAAATCCCACATGAAATTGACAATCCTCCTTGAGGTTGGTGGCCACCTTGCGGAATATGTTATATTCGGCTTGGTCCCGTCTATCGAAATAGCCCATAATACTACGCTTCTTGGAGTCCAGATTCTCTAGATCTTTCAACGAATGGAACTCCTTGATGGGATCCTCCAATTGTTTCTTGACAAACTCCAAAAATGCCTCCGCCGAACGCTGGCCGCGATACTCCCGCTTGCTCAGCTGTCCATTGCGTACGATCTTCAATGTGGGATATTTGCTAATGTGAAAACGGGAGGCAATTGCCGTTTCACGATCGCAATCCACTTTGCCTAGCACCACTCTCCCAGCTTCCGGGAATTCCGCTTTAATCTGTAATTTGACAATTGACAAACAACAACAATTAGAAAACTTTCGTTCGCGTTTGCACAGTTTGTATTGAGATCAATTGAGATTAAACAAAAGACAAAAGTTTATAACAAAAAATGTGTTGCTTGCGCCACATATTTTTCATAAATTTTTTCTTTGTGGTTTTTTCCTCCAGCTGTTTTTATTGTTTATGCCAAACAGATGTCAGCTAGGCAGGCAGGTTATATACATATATATATTCCACTTCTTTTCATTTTGTATATACTTTTAGGCACGTTATATGAGATGCGCAAATAAATAAACATCAAATTCGCATTACTTTTTGAACAGACCTCGCATGCACCTAGTACAACAATTGCTATATCAAATATCAAATTCAGCTTATAATATTTCCATTTAAATTTGATTAGTTTGCCTTTAGTTGTTCGATGCCTTCTACTTATTTGCTTAAGAATTTATATTTGTTTTTAATATTTTTTATAATTTAATACTTTTTTTGTTTGTTCATTAAAATAGTAGTGCGACTGAAATGTTCGACAGCAAAATTTTTAATACAAATTTTGAATATATAATATATATAAAATATATATGTTCATTTTAAAAATATTTTTTTTGCTTAAGAATTTGTATTTGTTTTGAATTTATTTATAATTTAATAGTTTTTTTGTTTGTTCATTAAAATAGTAGTGCGACTGAAATGTTCGAAATATATATGTATGTATAAAAATAATATAGGTTAATTTTAAAATTATATTTGTAATATTTTTTTTATATTTTCCTAAGAATTTGTATTTATTTTAAATTTATTTATATAAATTTAATACTTTTTTTTGTTTGTTCATAAAAATAGTAGTGCGACTCAAAAAATATATGTTCATTTTAATAATCGTTTCAAATTGTTTTCAAAATAGTCAAATTCAAATGTTATTTGAATATATATCAAAAATATATATAAAAAATATATATGTTAATTTTAAAAATAATTAAATTTATCATAAAATTTTGCTGTGCAACATTTCAGTCGCACTACTATTTCTCTGACCACAGCTGCATATACTATATATATATTTATAATATAATAATTTATATATATTATTAATATTTGAAAGTTCTTTCTTGGCTTACCTTATCCGCCGCTTCATTGAAAATTGGCGCTAAAATATTACTAAACCGACACCATTCCGCATAGAAATTAAGGAAAACCAATTCGTTAGACGCTGCAAAAATATAATAAAAAACAAATCAAATATTTATATATTATTATATTTATATAAATAAATATATTGTTGAAAAATTGCAATAGCAAAACGGAAGTCAAGAATTGTTGTGTTTTGCTTAACAAGTTTTTGCCTCACATAGTTATCAGGTGACAGCATTATCTATAAGATAATGGGCATGAGAGTAGTATATGATGTGTATGTATGTGTGTGTGTGTGTGTATGTGTGTGTGTGTGTATCCGTAACACATTGATAGAGTGAGTAGAGCGACTCTGGACCAAGAGCAATCAATCTTATCAGCGTGTAATTGTGTCTATAAAAGTTTTCTATGCTGATTAACTGATAAGAATTACTATTAGCAATATTAATAACAACTAACAAGTTGCAAGGCTTGACAAAAGGACAACAAACATTGCAGCTATTCAAGTTGAATTTATAAACATATTTCTATCTGTATGCTGTTTACCTGTTCAATAGGTGTTTGTTGGTGTGAAATGAACTATGACTAATTACAGTTGTTTATTTAGTTTTGTGAGCGTAACGAATAAATTTGGAGCAGCGTACCACGCTGGCAAATTCTGTGAAATTTATCGAGCTTCAGATTTTCAGTTTGTGACACGTCAAGCGACACTCACACACACACACAAACAGAGGTGAATGCGTGTGCGTGTGAGTGCGTGTGCCTGTTTGTATGTATGCATGCGTATTAGTGCACCAGCTGAGATATTAAGTAAATATATATATGTATGTGTGTGTGTGTGTATGTATGTATGTAGTCCATGCGGCTTTTGATGCATTTGCTCCAGCCATGTTGATGTTTTGAAACACTTAAGCAGGTGTTATCATTGGCGGCTTACCTAATGTCATATCAATATTTTCACTGGTCATGGGCAGCGCACCACCAGCGGTCGCATCTGTTGGCTGGTAAAGGACATGAAGAACCTGAAATTAGCATAAGGTAGAAAACAGGATTCCCACATTTAGTTCAGCTCAGTGGCCAGTGTTAGTTGCCAGCTTGGCCAGCTTGGATCAAACAAGCCTGGCATATTATTTCCACGTCTTAGCCGGCCGACTCACACAGTCAGTCGCTCTGATTCGAGCGGGTGCGGGTAGAACACGTCGACTTACCGCAACAATGGCTAAGCACGAGCCCAGCAATGGTTTTGTTGATTTGGTCATGTTGGTGCTGTGTGGGCGGCTGGCTTGGCCAATATTTATAAGCTACTGAAAACTAAATGATTTAATTTTAATTCACTTTAACATTAGGTGGAATGAAAACGCAGTCACGACGTATCTATATATATATAATAATTATAACAACTTCGTTGATTATCGTTTAGTGTTGGTTAATGTTCCAGAGTCAAAGTACCCATGCATAAAAGTATTCGTTGCGTGTAACGATTAAGGTATAAAGTGATTTCACAAACTAATCAATATAGCGATATTTTTGAGTTCAAACATGATCGAATGATTAAATAAAAATTCCAGCTTAAATGCTAAGCTAATTAAAAATCAATTATTATAATTTTGAAACATCATAGTTGTAATTAATATACAATATTAAAATATGTTATATTTTCAATAACTAATAACAACTAACAGGCTACGTCCAATAGTAAAATATTAATTATCCAATTGTAATGCACAAAATCCAATTGGGCGTAGTTTGCGAGGCAAGCCCAATTCAAACAGCAAAACAGCAGCTCGATAACGATAGCAAATATGTATTCGATTTCAGTAAGTGACAAATGTAGTCGGTTTGTTAACGAATACCTATTTGTATGTATGTGAATATTGTACATCTACTACATATGTATAAGCAACAATATCTGCGAATCTTTGTTTATAATAGCTGACGTTTATGGAGTTTATGGTGCTAAATAAAGAGGAAAACCACAAGACGGCTCTTCTAATTTTCAAGCAAATTACGCGAAAACTAACCACAATTGTTATCTAAAGGTGTTCAGCATAGTAATGTATGTATGTTTGTACGTTTGTTTTGGTGTTTTTGTTTTATAAATATTGTGGAATCATATACATATGTATATGTGTGTGTGTGTATACAGGTTTAAGTGCGTACGTGTGTGTGTGCCTAATTACTTTGTTTATAAAAACATATTTATTTTCTTTTGCTTGGCGCTCGTCCAACGGCAAGGACTCAGCGAAAATCCAAATAATTTTGTTTAAAAAAAGTTCATCCATATGCAATGCACACACACACACACACACACATACACATGCATAATAGAACGCTTTGCTGTTATACGCAATTGTATTAAGATGTATGTATGTATGTATGTATTTGCACGAAAGTACATACATATGTACATATATATATATACTTATTATCTACACTGGCAACCACCACACACAAAAAAATTGTATTTGTTCATATCTAGTATAACTGCTAATAAGGTGTTTGGATGTTTGAAACATTTTGCATTTAATTGCTTTGCCTTGAGTTCTCGTTGCGAGCGAGATATACATAGGTGTGTGTGTGCGTGTGTGTGTGTGTGTGTATGTATATATATAGCTGCATGTTTGTATGTATGTAACGTCCTGTTTAACTGGTGTCAGAAACGCATAAACAATTTTGAAAAAAAGTACGAAAAATGAAATTTTTCCACTGCCACAATTAATTAAAATAGTAACCCTGAGAGGATCTCAGGTGCTCGAACCCGAAGCGCATATGTATATATATATATAAATATGTCTTATAAGTAAAATCTATAACTGTATTGTATTTACATACATACATACACATGCATGTGTGTGTGTGTGTGTGTGTGTATTTTTGTATGTGTTTGTGCACTAATTGAATCTTTTATTGCAGTCGCAACACATGATGTCAGATGGATCGCCGCCCCCATCGATTTGTTTTATTCGAGCCGCGGAATCATATCCCAAATCACAAATGGAAAAGGAAGACTCACAGCTGTCCGTGCCCTTTCAGGAGCGTAAGTATCATATTATATATTTCAATAATTTAAAAAAAATCACACACACACATATATATATATATATATATATATAATATATATATATAGTTTCCGGCGAATCAATCACATATTTGGGCCGCACCGATGATGGAGTTTTAGCCTTGTCCAATTACCGCATATTCCTCTCGAAGAAATCAACGAATGAGACGTATGTGCCGCTGGGCCTGATTGAGTCGGTCCAGGTGCGTGATCCCTTCCAGCTGATTGTCAATTGC
Organism: Drosophila leonis; assembly: GCA_035045365.1. Classification (NCBI taxonomy): domain Eukaryota; kingdom Metazoa; phylum Arthropoda; class Insecta; order Diptera; family Drosophilidae; genus Drosophila; species Drosophila leonis. The sequence goes on along the minus strand of JAWNPC010000481.1, from coordinate 7,092,590 downwards.
AAGGATGCCAGCACTGTGCGCTGCTCGTTCCCAACGGCTGAGCAATGCTTGGAATGGCAGCGCCGCATTCAGCTGCTAATCGGTGTGCCCGAAACGCTTGAGGCACTGTTCGCATTTCCATTTTACTCCTGGACATGCGACATGATTGGGCACAAAGAGCGTGCGGCGGCCCTCACCAATGGCAACATCAGCTGCAACAAATCAACGCCAGCGCCAGCGCCTGATACTAGTTCAAGTCTGCAGACAGCAAGCGAACATTTACATCGCTTGCAGCGTGAAATTCGGTATGAGAGCGATTTTAAGAATGAGGTTGGACGTCTGGGCTTCGACTTGAAGGGATCGTGGCGCATCTCGACGGCAAATACAGACTTCAAGCTGTGTCCATCGTATCCGCAAAAGCTGCTTGTTCCGTGCTGCATTACCGATGAAATGCTTCACAATATTGCCAATTTTCGGGGATCGCGCCGTTTGCCGGCTGTTGTCTGGCGCCATCAGAAATCTGGCGCAATTCTGGCCCGCTGCAGTCAGCCGGAGGTTGGCTGGCTGGGCTGGCGCAACTACAAGGATGAGCAGCTATTGAAAGCGCTCGCCGATGCGTGTGCCTTCGACAGAGGCGAACATGCGCGGCGACAGGCGAAGGAGAAGGAGACAAACGGTGAGGCTGGCTCCTCAGGCAAGAGCTCACCATCGCTGGAGGATTCGTCGCACGAGGAGCTGGCCTTAGATGAGATCAGGGTAAGGTCTCGCAATTGTATTGCTTGTGCCAAATAATCAAATCATTATTAATCAGAACTTTCAATGATATTTTTAGAAAATTCTTATCGTCGATGCACGCAGCTATACGTCCGCGGTCACAAATCGAGCACGCGGCGGCGGCTGTGAATGTATTGAATATTATCCATGCGCCGAAATAGAATTCATGAATTTGGGCAACATCCATGCCATACGCAAGAGTTTTCATGCTGTGCGCCAGCTATGTGCATCATCACCCGACGATCCAAAGTAATTATAGCTTATATATTTTCAGGCAATGTGCAATCTAATTAACAAACAACTTTTAATTGGCAGTTGGTTTGGACAATTGGAGAAAACGATGTGGATGCAACATCTGTCGGGTCTGCTGGGCGCCACAATGACTGTCGTCCATACAATCGAGAAGAATGGTCGTCCAGTGCTGGTGCACTGCTCCGATGGCTGGGATCGCACGCCACAGATTGTGGCCACAGCGCAACTTTGCCTGGATCCATTTTATAGAACTGTTGAAGTAATGTTTCAGCTGCGTTACACTTACCAAAAGACATTAACTTAAATGTAATCATTCTTAGGGTTTCCGTGTCCTCGTGGAGCGTGAATGGCTAAATTTTGGACACAAGTTTGCAGATCGTTCCGGCAATGGTCCCAATTCGGATGAGGTGAATGAACGTTGTCCAGTGTTTCTGCAATGGCTCGATCTGGTGCACCAAATACACAAGCAATATCCGTGCAGCTTTGAGTTTAGCACAGGCTATTTGGTAAGCAGATCTGATTTACCCTGGATATGGATGGAGAATAAATGCAATTGAATTGTCTCTTTCAGATCAAACTCGCCCAGCACTCGTTGTCCTGTCTATTTGGCACGTTCCTATGCAATACGCTAAAAGAACGCATTGAGAATTCAGTTTTCGATCGAACATTCTCTGTCTGGCCGTTCTTAGCCGAAACCATGTATAGAAATCCACTCTATAAGCACGAGACTGATAAGGTACAATCAAATATATAATGAATGATTGAATTTGTCATCTCATCAGCGCCTGAACTTTCCATTGTTCATTTTAGGTACTTTGGCCCGCGCACAATGTGCGCTATTTACACTTCTGGTCCGATGTATATCTGGGTAATTTGGGCAATAAGAACGGCACCGATCTTCCTTCACAAGGCACTGAACGGCAAAGTGTGCACAGCGTGAATGGTAAATTGAGACAGTGGCTAAAAAATATGATTCATTTCAATTTAAATATATGTTTATTCGTTGTTCTAGGAGCGACAGCAAAAACTCGATCGACAGAGAATATAGCAACAAACGAGCTGTCACAGAGCACGATATCACGAAGATCAAGTGATCCCAATCTGACTGTGGACTCCATGTGCGTATCTAAGAGTTGTAGAGCTGCAGCTCAACAATCAATAATCAAATAAAATATTTGCAGTGTAACGGATGGCATCAATTTGAATGCGAATAGCAATTCAATGTTTGATATACGGCTGGAGCCAAAGGCATGCATAAGCGAGACGAAATGTGATGTCAAACAGGACAGCGATGCGGTGGACAGTCCAAAGCTGGCGGAGCATGCACAAAATGGTTCCGCAAAATTGTTAACTGAATTGCAAAACAATGACCAAAGCACTTTAGCAGTTCAACGTGATACATTGAGCGTAGGCTCCACAACCACAAATGGCAAGATCACCATTCAGCGCATGGACTCCAAGCCCATTGACTTAGCAATACATACCCCATGTGATTCCTCCCCAAATGGTTGGTTTATTAATTAACAATCAATTTGAATATTAATTTGCAACTTTGTTCAATATTTAGATTATGCTCCCTCCATGTGTGAAAGCTTTAGTGATAATGGTCATGGTCATGGCCAAATCGATACTAGTACGGATACCTTAATTCCTATAGAAACGACAAGACAACAAGAGAGCACACTTCTGGTGTCACCAGATCCAATTAAAGACAGCGACGTGCCTTCAGAACCAGATGCCGATGTCATACCTCAAAAAGAAAAAAAGACCGAAGCAACGAACGTTGCGCATACCAATAAAATTAGTCAAAGCTATAGCAATTTGCCACGAGTTCACATCAAGCCCAACAATCTGAGATACTTTCAACAGAACGCCAGCGCAGCTCTAGAGCAAGGCAATGCATTTGAGCAGCAATTGGAACTGCTCAACTGCAAGGAGGAGGCAAATGCAACCAAAGCTATTTCAAATGGCACTGGGACCTTAAACGATGGCAGCAACACCAGCGAATCCCTGCCACTGTCGCCTGAACATCACAGATGCAATAACATAATGTTTGGGCAGTTCGATGAGTCGGCGCCAAGCAGACGAAATATGCTCTGGTCGAATCTCAATCGGGAACATACGCATACAAAATATGCAGAAAATGTTAGGTAAATAATGAAAATTGTAAATTGTTGAAAATTTCGAGACAATTCATTAATTTTTGCCATCTACATTTTAGTGCACTTAATTTTCCGGCGTCTGGGCTGATATCATTGCCGCCGACACCACAGGGATCGCAAGAGCGAACACAGTTTACAATATCCTGTCCAGATGGCTTGTCGCATGGCCTAAGTGAGCAGAACATACGACTTCATCAGATTGTTCAAGAGCACAAGGTTCACACGCATATTTGATATTCCATTTATATCTAATATAGAAATATCTAATATCAAATTTCATTTCATTTGATTACTGCAATTAGCTACGCGAGGAAGTTCTATTGCGTGAAATTCATGGAATGCGTTTGGCGCTGTTACAAAAAGGTTGTCCAAGCTGCAATAGTGTCGTTTCAACGAATGTGGAGCATGTAATTATGTCATTAAATGTTTGCCAAATAATTGATAATTGATGGAGTTACGCAACAAATTTACACACACATATTTTGTTTGCAGAATGCGTGTAAATTTGTTAATATATATTGATACTAAAGTGAACACACAAAATGAGATGAATATATCCCAGCCATATCTGCGCACACACAGCATTGACACAGCAGTTCAACAGTTCCACTCTGGCTGGATTAGAGCTGCGACGAACAAAATTTTATTTCAAATTTAGGCTTAAAAGAAAAAACTATTGAAATCGATCGAAATTGTCATGCAAATCGTTTTTTTTTTTCCTTTTTTTTGTTTGTTTGTTTTTGGTTTTGTTTTGTTCTTAGTTGGTCTAATTATTTACATTTCTTTAGGAAAACGGATCGGATATTGTTGAAAATGCATCAACGTGTTCTTGGGAAGCCGTCGAAGAACGTAGTGGTCCATCATCGTATGCCACATCCACGATACAAGAGAAAAAGGCTGCCAGTAGTGTGCTGTGGGTGCCCGATCATGCCGTTTCGCGTTGCTCGAATTGTCAAATTGAATTCTGGCTGGGACGAAGAAAACATCATTGTCGGTGCGCATTTCAACATATTTTCTTTTTTAATTTGTCCTGTACCTTGTACCTTGCACCTTGTACCTTGTACCTTGTATCTCTATTACTGTTCATAACATACCTTACCTTAGTTACCTTAGCTACTTACTCTATTGGGCCAAAAGCCATTTCTATGCAATCAATCTGGCAACAGTTCGTAACTAATATCTTTTATCTTATCTTATACTCTATGCCTATTATACTATATTATTTTATGTATTTTTTCTTTTGAAATCACACATCATTAGCCAAGCTTTTCGATCAATTATTAGTTGGCTTTAGGTGCTTTATTTGTGCTCTCAGGACGATGCCAGATTTGAGGACAGCGAAAGCAAATTGTCTTTAACAAATAATGAACTAATGTCAGATTGGCTGTGATAAATATTTGCTCATTTTGTAATCAAATTCAGATTAACATTGCGTGTTCAATTTACAATTGTTTTTTTTTTTTTGTATTTATTTTTTCTTTGTTTAACCAATTTATTTGAACTAACGAATTTCAATTGATATCAAATGCAATTTGCTCTCTTATCTCTTTGCAGATCATGTGGCGAAATTTTCTGTGCTGACTGCTCTGAGTTCTGGGCGCCTTTACCATACGAAAAGCTTTTCAATCCAGTAAGACTTTGTGGCTCTTGTTATGCGACCGTTACGACACAGGTGCACGAATGTAGCGTTCCTTCCAATACAACTTCAAATTTCAATACAAATTCAAATTCGCTGGCAATTTCAATTTTAACTGATGGGGCTACGACGACGACGACGACGACGACGACGACGAAGCCTTCTTCTGCAAGCTCTCAAGAGTAGTTTTCCATTAGCTTAAGGGTTCCGACGTTGAAACAATATGTAAATATAATATACTCAAATATTTATTGCATATATATAAATGTTAACACTATGATAGCAAAACAAAAAATATATATATATAAAATAAAATTGTGCGTACTTGTAGAAGCATCACATGAAATTATACAACAAATTTTGTTAGACATCTATGTGGATATATATTGTACAATATGTATATTCATATGTTATATGGACACAATTGTAAATTCAAATACCAAACTAAAACAATTATAACAACAACAACCACAACATTGTCTTTGACTTGTTATACCCTGAACCCATTGAACATGGGAAATCAGTGCAAAATGTTTTTGTGAAAATGCATGTAACAGGCTGAAAGAGGCGTGGCAGACCCCATCAAGTATACATATATATTTTTGATCAGCTCGATAAGCTGAGTCGATATAGCTATGTCCGTCTGTCCGTCCGTCCGTGTGAACGCAGCGATCTCGTAAACCACAAAAGCTAGAGATCTGAAATTTGAAATGTATACTCGTGTATACCCTACGCAGTACAAGCTTATCATTTTTTTTCGATAACTCATTCCATTTCCTTATTATCGATAAAAAATCGATAATTTTGCTTTGTTTTTTCAAGCGTAACATGTATGCCGTTTAAGCTAGAGTATCAGATTTACTGTGTTTATTCGTGTAATGAATACAGACATTTTGCAATTTTTGGATTTTGGATACCACGCTCCCTTCTCCCCAAATTTGAAATAACAAACGTATTTCACATACAAGAGACTTGTGCTTTGGCAAATATATATATATATGAATGTCATTATTACGCTCTTAAAGTTTGATAACGAAAGTCCATCTAGAAAAAAACTTATTCAACAAATAAATTTCCATAATATTGCCCATGCTGCAGCCCAAGCGCAGTCGCTGCGTAAACTGCGCAGTAGCAGAACACGTGCTTATGCGTGCGTGTGCATGTGTTCTTTGTATATATGTATGTATATATAAGAGAAGCGTAAAGTGATTGGAATATCGCAGGGTTCAGGGTATTTCTTAGTCGAGCAGTCTCGACTAGAGCACTCTTACTTGTTTTCTTATGATTAACACTTGTTGAGATTTGCATAGAAGGGCAAGAAAGAGTGAGAGACAGAGAGAGAGAGAGAGTGAGTGAGTGAGAGATATATAACACTTAACACATTTTCTCATTTTTGTTCGTTTGTTTTTTATTAAATTAACACTTTGTTTATGTACATCAATTATATTACATATAACATATTATATAACAATAACAAATTAGACGAGCTTTGCCGCTTTGAGTATTTTTGAGTATGCCAGCTACTCCTTCACTCTCTAGCCTCTACATGATGATGAGGTAGCTTTGGCGCCACTTTGTAGGGTCGTATATATTTGATGTTCGTTTTGAGCGTTTGGGGCATTGTGCTGGAGAGCAGGCAGCGCAGAAATAAATATGTCAGATAGCCCGTAACTCCCCAGATGCGTAGGTCATCGACCACAAAGACGCGTCCGGTGTAGCCACTGCGAAATTGCGTGTGTCGCGCGACTGTTGGGGAGATTAGCGTGTTGATCGGTATGCTGAAAGCCTCCTCCACCTCATCCAAGTTGAGCTTCAGCTCGGAGACATGGAAATCGGGCACTACGCCCACAACCGGTACGATGGCGGCGGTGCGTGGTAAATGAATGGGATTGGCCTCGCCCCAAATGTGTATGCGCTCTCGCGGCAGTCCAATCTCTTCCTCCGTTTCACGCAGTGCGCAATCCACATAGCTTTTGTCACTGTCATCTCGTTTGCCACCCGGAAATGATATCTGTAGGCTGTGGCTACGCAAGTGCCGGGAGCGGCGGGTGTACAGCAGTGAGACTTCATGGCTGTAAGATTTTAATCTTATTAAATGAATAAAAAAAAAACAAAGTAAAAATATTTGGATTTACGTGTTCCGCTCCTGGCATAAAGCTATTAGTACGGCGGCTGAGTGTTTCTCATGCCTGTTGGGCAGCAACATTTTGGGCCAAGGAAACGACGGCAAGTTGCGTAGCTGATCCATGCAGCGCTGTCGCTGCTCATCGCCCAAGAGCACCGAAAAATCATCGGCTGTTAAAACTTCCACATTGGCAGCTGCTGCATTGTTACTTCTGTCTCGCGTTTGACTACAGATTAGTTGCTGCAGCCGACGGTTCCTTGTTAGAGAGCTGATGGCGTGAGCTTTTGTCAGGCATATTTCGGTGAGAGTCATTAACTAATTTGTTAATAGGAAAAAGTGATGTAAACAAAAACGAAACAGATTTGAACTTTGGATTGCCATCTGCATGCTCAGCTGTTTTTGGTTTAGTCTGTGATGGGCGTAATGCACAAATCTATCGACTACTTATATCACAAACTATCGATATTAGTTTGCTTAATAATTGTATATGTTTTCTTTGCTATATCGATATATCGCCAAGGTCTACATCTCTAATCGGCAAGGCTTTTGCATAAGCGTAAGTTAATAACAACAAAGACAATTCGGCTATTTTCTAGCAAAGCTCATTAGAATCATTAGAAAACTAATACGCACTAGACACGTGTGCGTACAGAGTAAGCAATTGTTTCCATTGTACACAGCCAAATAAGCTTGGCAGTGGCGTTTCATGCATTTCCATTACGTAACCCACGAAAACAAATAATAAAAAAAACGCAGCCTTTTAACAAGTTCATGTTGTTGCACTCATTACTTGTTGTCTGTTTACAGTTTCATTCGCATTGACCAAGACACATACATATGGGCAGTAGCATCATCTCGCAGCTGGCGCGAAAGTACGGTGCAGTGATATTCTTTCCAACTGTTACAGTCGGCTCCATCTACGCTGATTGGTCGCATACACGCGAGTGGAAACGCCAACAACAATTAGCAGCACACGCCGCGGCGCTTAAGAGTCAAAGCTAAAAGCACAACACAAATAACCAACACTAAAGATGGTGCTCGGCCTGGATAAACGTGCCCTGTGGGCAGCACTGCCACTGCTTGGATTTGCGATCGGCCATTTCTTGGACAAGAAGGAAACGGAACGCATGACCATGTTCCGTGACAAGAGCGCCCTCTATGGCCGCCCTGGCAGCGAGGACAGGCCACCGTCTTGGTGATTAAGCAACAGAAATCACAACTAATTTTTTTTCTCTTCTCACTGTCGTTAAAATAAACTGTAATATGGCTATGTGAAATGTACGAAAATGTGATCTATGGCTTATTAAGTGGAATTTTTGTTGTTGTGTGTGTGTGTGTACCTGTGTGGGTCCAGAAACTCAAGCATTACAAACCAATCTGGCTGACCTAACTAACATCTTGCGGTGGCTTCCACCAGTGCTGACAACTTTTTAGCAGCAGCTGGAAAGATTTTCTACTAAAAGCAGCTATGCTAGATTTAGCTAGAATTGCTTAAATTCCAGCTAGATTTTTTAGAATGAGGTGCAAATACATATGCTATACAATTTTGTAATTCACTGCATACTTTCAATTTAGTTTTTGTTACATCTAAATTTGTTTATATTAAAAAGTAAAAGACACTAAAATAGCTCAAATTCCCGCTGTCAGCCCTGCTGCAAGCCAAATTTGACGGCAAGCTAAAAGGATTTAGCAACACTGGTTAGTGCACAAACAATGGCAGGCAATAAACACAAACCGCGGACCGTGGGCCAGTCTTAGTTAGAATTGTTTGTTAAGGATTACGTCGCTGCCTGTTTCTTTTGGCCATTGTTTGTTTAAGACATGAAAAACCATAAAACCATCAACACACGGGCCAACGATAAGCCCACAGATAACTCGTTTACTTAGCCTTCCTACCTGGCACTGACACACACACATACAAAGACATTCACACACACACACACACACACACTTGCATGGAAACGAAAATCACAGCTAGCATCAATATTGCAGCTTGCGTGCAAGCGAGATAGCATGAGCATGGTGTTTTAATGCGCAAAATCCGTTAGGATTTGAAGCCGCTCGCGTTTTGCTGAATGAAAAATATCATATTGAAATTCATAATAACTAAGCTCACAAATACAAATTTGTCTATACATATGTGTGTGTGTGTAACATAATCCGCTTGAGCGGCGCAAAGGCAGACACCGAGCGAAACAACAGACGCTCAAATTGAAATGCCAATGCAACAAAACTAATTTATTTTTATGGTCACAAGCATGGACAATTGTTCAAATTGCGGGCGTGCTGTGCCAAAGGACCCATGTCCTTAGACACAGCCATCAATGCACATCCAACGGTTTCTATTTTGTACACAGGCTCAAGGCAACTGAGCGACTGCGCAGCGTGCAAGATTTGCAAAGTGCGTACTATTGTCGCTGTCGTCCCTTTCTCTCTCTCTCTCTCTGTGTCTCTTTTGGTGTATGGCTGGAGTGTGAGTGAGTGCGAGAGCTATAGCGACAGCCTTCTAGGAACGTAACAAGATATGCAAGCAGTGTTGCCAATCTAGCTATTTTCAGCGGGCATGTGGCAAAATTAGTGCTATAGCTGCTGGCGGGAATTATAGCTATTTTGAATAATGGAATGGCTGCTTTTTAGCGTGAAGCAAATGTGGGAAGCATGTGAAAATTTGATACTTTTATAAGCAATGATTTAATTATAGAGAAATTAATAAAATGGTAATGCGCTTTGAATTCCTACTTTAGAGTAACTAGCAAAACATAAAAAGGTAATCAAAGTCTAAATTTCAATTTTAAGGTTGACAAACAATATATGCCCTTAATATTGTTGTTTAGCTATTTCTCGCTTTTTTTTTGACTATTTGATCTGGCGTGTTGAAGCTCTAAAGAGTTGGCAGCACTGTATGCAACTAGTGATGAGCGGCCGCTGTGATTTTTGAAGGTGCATCACTATGCGTGACTGTTGCTGTGACTATTGTAAGCGTGTGTAGGCTTCAGCTATGGTATTTGGTGAATGTAGAATGAAGTGAAATGCGAATAGAGTTAGATTTTAAATAAACTTAATGAGTAATATTATAAATTATTGGTATTTAATATACAAATAATTATTTTATGCTTAGCAGGGACGTTTAGTTTGTCTGCTCGCTCGCCAGTCACAGTGACACGTACACGCCTATCGCTCATCTCTAATGTGTAGGCTGTCTGCAGCACTTGTTTGGTGTACGTGCTGTTGTTGTTTTTCGCAGGTAAAACTGTGTGTGTGGGTGCGCATGCGCTTGCACAAGTGTGCGTCTCTCTCTCCCTCTCTCTCTCTCTGTGTGTGTGAATTTGCCGAAAAACTTGTTTGCAGGAGCAAAGCCATGAAATCAGTTAGTTTTCGGCATTCAAAGCAAACAGAACGGAGAACAGCGTAGAAATAGAAATTGAAAAGTGGAAAGATTTTTTGGACATTAACTAGTTACAGCTCCTTCATTGGATACCACAGCGTCAAGCATGAGCAAAGAGCAGATCGATGCTGGCGACTCCAGCTCAGAGTTTGCCAACAAGACGCTGCAGGACTACGAGGTGCTGGCCGTCATGGGCAATGGAGCCTTTGGCACTTGCTACAAGGTGAAGGACAAAGCCACTGGCGTACTCTACGCCTGGAAGGGCATGAACTACGATGAGCTGGACGATGAGCGATGCGAATCTCTCATATCCGAAATAACTGTGCTCCGCCAGCTGCAGCATCCCAATATTGTGCAGTACTATCACCACCTGGTGAACCGCGAGGCCAAGTCCATCTACATTGTGATGGAGTGCTGCGACGGCGGTGATCTTGCCCAGCTGATACAGCGCGCCCGCACACAGCGCCAACGCTTCGAGGAGCCATACATTTGGCGCGTGCTCTTCCAGCTGTGCCGTGCCCTGCAGGTGTGCCACAACAAGATACCCAGTGGAACGATCCTGCATCGGGACATCAAGCCCGCCAACATCTTTCTGGATGCCAGTGGGAACGTGAAGCTGGGTGATTTCGGTTTGGCGCGCGTTCTGCGGCGCGATCAGAGCTTTGCGGCCAGCTTTGTGGGCACGCCGCACTACATGAGCCCGGAGCTGGTCAAGGGCCGGCAATATGATCGCAAGAGTGATGTCTGGGCTGTGGGCTGTCTGATCTATGAGCTGTGCGCATTGCGTCCGCCGTTTCGTGGGCGCGCCTTTGAGCAGCTCTCCGAGAACATTGCCCATGGCCAGTTCAGCTGCATTCCCGGCGTCTATAGCGCTGATCTGCAGTCGATAATTGGCTTCATGCTGGCCGTGGATCATGAGCAGCGACCGGGCATTGAGGTGATCACACGTCATCCGCTGCTGGTGCGGAATATCAATCAATTGGTTGCCGAATTTCCACGGCTTGTGGACGCTGGCGAGGATTTCCAGTTGCCCACGGCCAAGCTCTTTCCCGACTCGCCCGAGCTGTCCAGCACACTGTTCACGGAACAGTACAGCTTCAATGAGGGCTATGGCCAGCGGCGCTTGAGCGTCACGGGCGTCTTTACGCCCGATCTGCGCAGCGAGCTCTTCTACTCGGCCAAGCGACGCATCTTTGGCAGCAAACAGCTGCTCAAGTCGGACCCATCGCTCTACGAGAGCATCAAGCGTGAGCACAGTCCGCAGCGCATTACCCAGAACATTTTTGATGAGGCGCTGCAGAAGCGTATGCATGCAATACGGGCGCAGGAGTCGCTCCTGGAGCAGCGGGCTCAAGAGCTGGCGGCAGCCGAGCAGCGTGTCAAGGCAATGGAGCGTGAGCTGCGCATCAAACTGGAGCAGGCGGAGCAGCAGGCGCAGGCACAGAAACTGTGCAGTTGCCAGATGGTGCCGCCGGTGCCGCCACGCAAGCCGCCAGCCAAGCGACACGATGACACCTACTGCAGCATTGAGCTCAACGAGACGTCGCCGACGGTGGCCAAAATGAATCTGGCCCTGATGACGGCGCCCAAGCAGCTGCAGTTGCAGAGCCAGAGCCAGAGCCAGATCAATACGTTGCGCAAGGTCACATTTCAATCACCTGCGAAATGCAGCAAGTTTGCGCCGGAGCAGCCAGCTGCTGCTGCTGCTCCGCCAGTGCTGCCCATGCAGACGAGTGTCTCCAGCAATGAGTCCGCCGAAAGCCAGGCATCCAGCACGCGTCGCAAATCCATTTTGTCACTGTTCGGGCTGAGTCGCGTGGGCAAGGCGCCTGCCAAGTCAGCAGCTCCAACTGCAGCAGCTCCAGCTGCAGCCACGCAGCAGCAGCCGCAGCAGCTGCGACGTCCGCCTTTGGCTGCTAAGCTGCCAGCTACGCAGCAATTGCCGCCACAACAACAGTTCAACAACATGTGGACCAAGGAGCAGAAGCGCGCTGCCTTCGATTTGCTGGCGGCCATGAATGCTGCGGAAAAGGATTCGGCCAGCGTTGTGGCCGCACGTCGTCAGCAGCTGCGGCAATCCGTGCGGGAGCGCAACAGCAGCATGCAACGCAATCGTGCCATGCGACGCTCGCTCGTGCTCACAGCGGGTGGAGCACAGCCAAAGCCATTGGTGCTGGGCTCGCGTGAGCAAATGTTGATTTAAGTTGCAATTCAATCAGAATCCGTTTCTCGAGGGGCTGAAGGGGGCGCTCAAAGTGGCCCGCCTTGTGATGTGGACTAAGTACCAATTTTTTATGTCAACCTTTTTTTTTACAGTCTTGTTCCTATTTTATGTGTATATCATGTATTTTTTTTTTTAGTTGTAAGCAAGAATTATTGCGCCTTGTGCAATTTACAATTTAATAAATGAGAAATTAGTGTTAGATAATTATTGCATTTCCGTTATAATTCAATTGCTGTGCTGGTCAGATCGATACATATCGATAATATCTGCTGCGTTTACATTGCTCATCTCTGCACTTTTTGAAACGATAGTCATACCAATTTTATGTGTATATCGCGAGGAATTGTTAGAAATTTGATTTTTGAAAATTATTATTACGACTTATTAAATTAATAATTGAATAAATTGTGCAAAAGATCTTGAATTAAATTGCTGCGTTGGCAGTGATAGAGCTGATATCGATATTAGTTGTATTCGAATATCAGTTGCATTGCTCATCTCTAGCACACTACATTTAGCGGGTTTTTGTTTTTGTTTTCTTTTTGTTTGTTTACATTTAAAATGTTGCCGCTTGTTGGGGAGGATGTGCCCGAATTTCTCTTACAACGTAATGCAGTCGCCTACTGCAGTCAGCTGCATGTCAAGCAGTCCAAGTCGAGCCTTGTGCTTGCACGCAATCTCAAGTTTTATGAGTTCCGTAAAAAGGAGTTGTTGCATCACATCGATCTTAAGGACTCGAGCCTCCAGTCGCTGGCCACGGAACTTAAGGCGTACAATGGACCGCTCAGCAGATTTCTCATACGTGATGATGTGGCCGACAGCAGCGGCGATGCGACCAGCTACAGCATGCTGCACGTGCCAGAGGAGCTGCCCCTGAGCATCGGCAAATACGTGTGGCTGGGCGAGCATATTTACCTGCTGCTCCAGTGCTGGCAGAAGCTACTCGTACTGCAGCGGCCGGTCGAGCAAGGCGCCAGCTTTCAGCTAATAGCACAGCATGACAATCTGCAGGAGTACAGGCTAGTCAGGGGACCCATCAAGTATCAGGCCTATGTGGAGCTTCAGTTTACCAATGGCAAGCGATTGCGCACAAATTTCCAACGCAGTGAGGCGCCAGAGAGTGCTCCAGCTGCTGGCAGCGGCAGCAGTGTGGCTGGCTTTCAGCGACTGATGCAGCGCGTCCATTGCGCACGCGCCGAGCTCCACGCGCAGCGCAGCCAAACGCAGTTGGATTTCATGCAGTCGCGCGAGCTGCAGACCTTCGGTGTGCCCGGCCAGCGTTCGTTGTTGCTGGAGGAGAAGCAGCTGCTGCGACGCTGCGGCGACATATGGATGCGCATCTGTGGCGACTCTCTGGTGCTGGGCATCCTCCTAACCAATACGGCGGGCAGCAACTGCAACAGCACGCTGCACGCGCTGCGACCACTGCTCCACCTGCCTCATGGCCCTGGCCTCAACTATGTGCATCGACTGTACGAGCTGCCGCTGCAGGCGGATGGCCAGCCGCCGGAGGATTACGATAAGCTGGCCCAGTTCTGGGCCATGCAGGAGCAACAGTCCGCCAAGAGCTTAAGCTGGCTGCCTGCCGCCTGTGTTGAGCAGCTGCCACCGGAGCGCAGCGCCGTCTTGCTGGTGCGCCTGCATCTCGAGGATTTGCTAATGCTGGACCGCATACAGCTGCTGGCAGTGTACGAGCTGCAGGGCGAGAGCAGGCGACAGCTGCAGCTGCACCTGGCCAGCATTCATGTGGCCGCACTGCTGCAGCAACAGGAGCGGCATGTGCCGAGCTTTGCGCCGCATACGCTGCATCAGGACTTTCTCGCCGTGATCATGACGCAGGCGGCGCACTGCGCTTTGCGTTTGGTGTTTGACAACATCGAACAGCAAACACAATTCGAGCAGCTGTTGCTGACTAAACTGAACTTTGTGGCCACAACTGTGCCGCAGGAGCAGCAACAGCAAAGGAACTGTAAGTAAGCCCGAAGTAATTGCCCGAATCTCTAAAGACTTTCTCACTCTCTACAGCTGTGCAGCTGCTGGATGACAGTTGTCCGCAGCAGGAGTTTGCCTTTGGCTCTGGCAATCTGAATAGCAGCAATGGCAATGGCAATGGCTGCACTGTATCTGTCCATCGCCTCTACTATAATGGCCAGCAGCAACTGCTATTGCTGCGCAACGATCCTGGCCAGCATTGGCAGCTCTATGCCCGCAACGAGACGCAGCTGTGCCTACTGCTGCGCCGTCTGCTGCGTGATCTCTTGCAGCTGCACTGCAATCTATCGCTGCTCGAGCCACAGGCCGAGGCCTACAGTGCGCCCTCAAATGCAGCGCTTCTATTGGAATCAGCGCTGCGCGACGAACTGCAAGCCCAGGCAGAGCTGCTGCAGCTGCAACCAAGGCGAGCGCAGCTGCTGGCCAGCAGCTCGCAGCGTCTGCATCAACTGGAAATGGCCAGCGATGCGCTAATCACTGTGATAAAGACCCAAATGCAGTTAGATACTAGCTAGCTGCGAGTGGGTAGTAGAGCATTAAATAGTCGGTGTTCATTAGAATCTAGATGTTTTTTTTTATTATACAAAACATTCATTATTTGTTTTATAGTCCAAAAGATTGCAAATATATAAAAAAAATGAAATAAAACTTAAGCTGGGACGGACAGTGTGTTATATAGATATATGTGAGCTTATCCTAAATCGGAATATATATGATTTCTATATGTTATATAGGATTGAACTGCATGCATGACATTTGCATCTGCAACAATTTGCTTAGCTGCACAAATTGTTAAGAAACATTTACAATTAGCATTTAGTATTTATATACAACAAAGCCTAAAACTATTTTAAAGCACTTCGCATGAATTTTGTTGGAAATTGTAGAATGTAGAATATATAATATATAATATATAATATATATATATATATCTCATACATAGGATATCGTAGCTTAAAGTTTTTCTGTAAACTTCTGTGAGCTTCGTGCACTGCAGCTGCTGCGTCGCTGCTGCTCCTCTTCGCCCTTGATAATATTGTCCAGGACATTTTCTAGATTTTGTGTGGCTGCCGAGAGCTCGGCATTGTCACTGTACGAATCCTCGACAATCTCTTTGACCTTGTGCAGCAGCAGCTTAAAGTTAACCATTTCCGTCTCGCGCATATCCACATTGACCGACTGCTCCAGCAGTGCGCCCAGCGGCAGCTGCTGCTGCTGTTGCAGGTTCGCTGCTGTGGGCAGCAAGCTGGAACGTCGCTGATCGAACCACAAACTAATATCGCTCAACGAGTAATCCGACTTGTTCGCCTCCAAGTAGCTGCGATTCAGTTCAGCGCCATTGACTAAGAGAGAGCGAGAGAGAGAGGGAGATTAGTTAGCAGCTGCTTTAGATGTCTTTGTCTTTGTCTTTGTTACGCACTTGAATGGGTTAGGTTGGCGCCCACAGGCGCGTACATGTCGTACAGAGCTGCTGCTGGCGGCGGCGGTGGCGCCAGGCGTTGCGGCGTGCTGGCATTCAGAAATGTGGAGCTTATCAAAGGAGCAGCAGACGAAGCGCGCTGCAAACAAAATATTAAATAATCAATTAAGATATATTATCATATATATACATATATATATATCTATATCACTATATAAGCTGGCAGATATGGGAAAACTATTATTTATTTTCTTGGAAATTACAGATTCTACTGAAAAAAACTCTATTGACCGTAAGAGGTATAAAGTTAGGCTGAGAAAAGCATATAATTCGCACTACTTGTCTTTAGATATCCAGAAAAGAACTGAGTTTAAAGCGAGATTTTAAAAGCTTTAAAGATTTTTGAATTTTGGAAATTTAGTTTTAGTTTAAGAAGCATAAAACACAGTGCAATAGAAGAACTAAAGCCTTGAAACCCTAGAAAATATATATAAAACTAAATGCAAAATTTGAAGACTCTAGCTCTAAAGACATACGAATTAGAATTAAAAAACTGAATTTCGATAAGGTTTTTAAGCGATAACATTAAAAGCGGAATACTTGATCTGCGCATGCTTTAAAGGAATCAACAAAACAAATTGCAAGTCTGTAGCTCTTATAGGTTCTGAGATCGACGCGTTCATACATGCGGACGGACGGACGGACAGACGAACATGGCTGTATTGAGTCAGCTCGTCGTCTAGATCTATTGTATATGCCAATATATATACTTTTTGGTATCTGCCATGCCCCCTTCTGCCTGCTACATACATTCCCATTGCTATTTCCCATTTTCAATGGGTTGAAGGTTGCGCTATTCTGCTGACGCGCAGTGTATATAGCTCCGTCTAACACTCACCGATAGCTGACGCATATCCTCAATGATTTGCAGCAAGAAACTTTGATGAGCGCTCAGAAATTCGCAAATTTGAGCGCTCGATGTGCTAGGCAACTGCTGCAGTTGCGCTTCCAGTTTGCTGCGAAGGAGCACAAAAAGAAGTAAATGTAAAGAAGTTGCTAAGGTGATTTGTGATTTGCTACTTACGCATTTTGTAGTAACACACGATCGATAATGGATTGCAGATGCTCCGAGGCATTGCTCGCCAGGCCTGTTAAGGAGCCTGCAAACGCAGTAAGCAAAAAATATAATATATATAATATAATAAATATAATATAATAATAAATATAAAATATAATAATAATAATAAAAAAATATACAATAAGCAGAAAAAGTTAAACAAACTAAATATAAACAGCTTAGGTTAAGACAAGGCTTAACAAAGCGTTTGCTAGGTGTCCCAGATTCTGGCGACTTCTATCGAGAGACTTGGGAGTTTGGCTTGATTACAGATTACAGGTTACAGATAAGAGATCATAGCTAGTTAAGTTACTTAAACTAACTATAACTATAACACAAATACTCTTCGAATCACATACAAAGTTCCTGCTGTGGTTGCTGCTGCTGCTGTGGCTCCTGCTGCTGCTGTGGCGCCTTGAGCCGCAGCGTTGAATTGCTGCGAATGCTGCGCGTCTCAGCGGGAATGGGCGCCAATTCGGTTGCATTACTGGGCTGACCAACGCCAGCGCCGCTTTCCTGTGCATTGCAGAAGCCGCGTCGCTCTTCCTCCTCGGCATCGGCGCGTTGGCCTTTCTGTGCATAGGGAAACCAGCCGCAGAGGCGTGCCAAATAGTGGGTCCAGCGCTTTGGTTGCGGCTGATCCTCGACAAACACTTCGCACATGCGATGCGAAGGCTCATGCTTGCCGCTCACATGCACGGCCGCGGCAAAGCAGGGCAGACACAGCGACAGATCGCGACACACCTGACACTTGAAGCGTATGCCAATGATGTGCTCCATGCGACAGCCGGCACACTGATTGCTGTGTATCAAATGCTCCGTATCCTCGATGCGTTTGATCAAAGCCAACAAATTGCCATAGATTAGAAATCGTGTCTGTGTGTGCGACCATAAGTTGTGAAATTGCTGCTCGCTGAGGCCGGCAAGTCCGTGCGGACAGCGTGCAAAGGACTGCTCCAGCATGGGCTGCAAATTGTGTGGGCCATAGGCCTTCGTCTCGCCCAGATAGCTGAGCAGCTTGCTGAGCGTATGCAGCAGCTGTTCGAATGCATAGCGTGAGACACACTGCGATTTGGCATCCACCAGCAGGCTATAGAAGTCGCCAACCATGTGCTCGCTGCTGTACAGCTTGCAGAGCAACAAGAATGTCACCTTGATCTCCAGCAGCGAAATGGAGTGACGCCGTTGCCTGCAAAGCAATAGGAGAGTTAGAGATAGTTAGATGGATATATGAATGTATGTAGCTCAGGCAACACCCACGGATCGTAGATGTTCCAAAAGAAGTTGGCCAGCAGCGCTGTGGCCGTGTCGAGCTGATAGTTTGGCGTTTTCGTAAAGTGTCCCAGTTTCTCGCAGGCGAAATAGATATCGTGGAGCAGCGAGGTGAGCTGAAATGGCGGCACCATCAAATTCAAATTGCAATTGCCGCTGCTCACGGGCATGCCATGCCGCTCCAATATGGCCAGCACCAGTTTATAGGGTATTTTACTAGCTGGAAATGTCGAAAGTCGTATAACAAATAATTGCAAATATTTATTTATTTATTTATTTTTTTTGCTTACTGTGGAATATCTTTTGCAGTGCAACAAATTTGCTGGCACAGCGATAGACGGTATATTTGTAATTGCCATAGTCTAATTGCAATTTGGTTATTATGTCTGTCAGGTTCGAGGCAACTTGTTGCGGCACCTGTTGCTGCCTTTTGCTTTCTAGTTGTTGTCCTTTGTTGTTCGCCAAGGACGCGACGGCGGCGGCGGCAACGGCGGTGGCGGCGCTTGTGCGCAGCGTTGTCATTGGCGTGTTAACTGCAGTACTTAGCATATTGCACGTTGTTATTATATTACACTTGGCACGTTTTTGCTTTTACTACTTAATTTGTATTTCAAATATAGTTTACAGCGTCGTTTTCTTTCGTTTCTGGCGTTCTCCACGACGTTCGTTAGCGCAAAAGTCAAATTTGAAATGAATGTATGGCAACGCTGTTGCGCCTGCGCTTAACAACACTGCAGTGCTGCCAGCTGATGCAACACTGCGGCCGTTGCGCTTTGAATTTCATTTTAATTGAGTTGGCGTGTGGCATGCAATTTGCCTGAAGAGCAAAAAGTTTATATATAAATGAAATATAAGTATTATTATGCTAAATATTTAAGCAGCACTTTCATATATGAGCAATATAACAAGGTAATGACATGATTGCTTTAAGCTGAGTATGCAGATCACAAATGACTTGCAAGCGCCGTCATCGATATTTATATCGATTATTGAAAATGATATATATGAATAGGTATCAATTTATTTAAGTCATTGCAAATCATTCAATAAAAAAAATATATATAAGTTATGTAACTTATAAGCTTATAATCTGCAGCCAAGCTAACGGCACTACACATGACATACTACACATTATCCTTGATCAGCATGCCCTACTTAGCCATTCTCACATAATATTGCCAGTTTCTTGTGTGTCTTTAAGATAATCTATGACAAAAATGTCATAAACTAAGTATGTGACGCCCACACTCAAGCTGCTGATTGACTAGCTGACAAATTGTTGCAGTCATGTCGTTGCCCCACCCATTTCCCACCTGTGCGAAATGGTTCAAATGTCATAACAAGATGGAGCACACATGTCATGCCAACACAAAGCTCATACATGCATACATACATACATACATACATATGTATGTATTATCACAGACACAGTCACTCATACACACACACACACACACAGACAATTGCAATTGCATTTGCATGCACAGTGTACAATGGCGGACAGAGAAATGGGGCTGGGAACAATGAGAAGCATGTTGGGCGTCGTTGGCGTCCAACTGCCTGCACCAGGCAATAATAATTCGCCAGTGCCAGTCATTGACAATGTCGGTGCCATAATGGCTCTCCACTGACTGACTGACTGACTGCTGCAGCAGTGCTTATACCCTGTAGTGATAGTTGTTTGTGAAGCGGGTGTATCAGCTAACAAGTTTTGCTTGTGTAAAAAGTTTCCGATCTTAGCATGAATATATTATTTAAAAAAAGAAAACATTAATTTATTCAATTTTATATTTATTTTATCCCTAGGTTGTACATTTTTTCAGATTACCATCACAAACTAGACAACTTGTCATCGCATGCTCTAATTACAGGGTATTTCACAGTGGCCTATGCCAACTGTCATATTTGCTGCTTTTGTTGTCAATGCTGCCGACAGAGGGCGCTACACCTACAATTGCGAGAGTCGTCTAAATGAATGAATTAAGTCAGCCATGTGACATAACTGGAATGACCGCCCAGCTGCTGCTGCTACTGCTGCTGTTGCTGCTGTTGCTGCTGATGCCCAAAGTCCCAGTCTCAGGCGCTGGCTTACGCTGAGTCCCTTAGTCCCCTGGTTGGAGTCGCTGCAGAGGCAACTGCTGCCAACGCCTCACGTTGAACATTTGCCACATTGTTTTGTTGCTGTCATTCCTGACGCCTTCTCTGCTGCCGTTGTTGTTGTTGTTGTTTTTGTTGTGATTACGTATTTGTTGGCCGTTGCCAAAGTTTATATGGCGCACACGTACAACAGCAGCTCCCGCTGCAGGACAATGGCAAATGCCAGAATGCAAATGGCGTGTGGACGTGAACGAATCGCGCACACGGCGCAAAATGTTGTTGGCCTGCCCTCTTCAATTACATATGCAGGCCGTGGGAAGCTGAACTCATCACATTGCACTTAGCGATGAGCGTGACACGTGACACGAGCTGAAATTTTAATTTTAAAGTACACGTGCCTGCATATACATACATATGAATATATATATATAAAAAAATCAAATTTATAAGAAAAAAAAAAAGAAATATAAATTTCATTTAATTAATAATGATTGACATAATTAATTTTAATAAATATAGAAACATGTATCGATAGTCGTTTGCACCCAAGGCTCATCTCTAAATCGAATAACCAGTTACTCTGGTCTGTGTAACGGGTCTGCCGTCCAGCGCGCCAATTAAGCAACAAAAGGTTGGCCGCTTGGGTTGGGGCTGCGCGCCTTTACCATTACCGTTACCGTTACCGTTGGCATCGTCGGCGCGGCCATGTTGACGACTTGGCCGCCATTAAAACGAAGCGACGTTGTGAAATGTTTTGATGAAGCCAATGCCCGAGCCCCCGCTCTGCCGCCCATCCAAACTCTGCTGTCTCTGCGCAACTTTTAAAGCGATTGTTTTTGTTGTTGTTTTCCTTTTGTTTTTGTTTTTTCTGCTGCTCCTGTTTGTTGCACATTTTGCAACAAAGTTGCCTCGAGATGCCGTTGCTCAGCGTACGGGCCAATACGTTTGCCAAATGGCTGCAGCGTCCAGCGTCCGACTCCTATGGCCCCGGGCATTCAATTTCTCTTAACATTTTGTAGTTGTTGTTCTCTATTTTTTACTTTTCTTCTTTTTTTATTGTTTAAAGAGGCAAGCAAGCAAGCAACAACAACAGCAGCACAAGTGGGCGGGGGGAGCAGCACAACTTGAAGTCTGTGCGCACAACAAGTGGACATGGAGTAGGAGCCAAGATGGCTGTCTGCTTGGCTGCCTGCCTGCCTGGCTGCTTGGTTCGTATGTTGCTCGTTAACGGTAATGGGAGCAGAGGCTGGTCTATTACGGGTCACGTGGATGGTTTAATTATGACTTTCAGTGCTTGCACTATTATCACATAATAAAAAATGCATTTGCTGCTAATGATGTGGATTTTGAACTGTGCCGTATTTCATTTCATTAGATGCATTTGAAAATGCCAAATTTGTGCAAAACTCTGGCTTTAATTTAACCTTAAAATGACATTCAAAATGCCCTGAGTCAAGCAGCACATTGGCTCACGTACATAATTACTAGATTCAAATCATTTGTCATTTTAATCGAAAGCGTGCAATGGGAATGAATGCATATGTTTTTTTTTATTTTTTTTTTAATGTTTGCTGCTCTTTGCACTGCCAGCGCGTGTGCAAACAGAGACAGACACGAAATGCACACCTCAGCAATATGGCAGTCATTTATTTATTTATGCGCCAATAAAGCACACAATGTTCGCGGCGTTATGTCACTTCCATTTATTGAGACAGCAAATGAAATGGAATGCAAAAAAAAAAAACAAAACAAAATTCATTGCGTTTGCCCATTGCAAATAATCGTTGATTTGCACTTTACACGAATAATATCGATAGGTGATCGTTTGGCACGCGCCCATCTCCACAGCGGATCGGCAGCCATTTGCAAACAAAATGGCGGCGAACAGTGCAAAACGAACAAGTTTTAATGGCAACATTTTATATGTGTGGGATAAAGAGAGAAAGAGAGA
Organism: Drosophila leonis; assembly: GCA_035045365.1. Classification (NCBI taxonomy): domain Eukaryota; kingdom Metazoa; phylum Arthropoda; class Insecta; order Diptera; family Drosophilidae; genus Drosophila; species Drosophila leonis. Next base: position 7,070,204 of record JAWNPC010000481.1, on the reverse strand, counting down.
GAGAGAGAGAGTGTGAGAGAGGAAGCGCGGGAGTAAATATTAAAACGCCTGGTGATTGGCGTTCGCTGCTGAATGGCCGACGTCAATCCAATTAGTTGCGGACAGTGCAAACACGCAGCGTCCGGCATCGTCTACTCAGTTTCACTTCGACTGTGGCTGCCGGGCAATAAAAATGAAAACAACAACAAACAACAATATCAGCAGCAAGAACAGCAACAACAGCAACAGCAGCCAGCAGTAGCAGCTGCAACAATAACAACAGCAGCCCAAGTGGCAGGAAGCAGGAAGCGAAAGGACGTGGAGCCATGCCGAACGGGGACACATTCACACGCGTTGGCACGTGGACAGTCAACGTGTGTGTGGGTTGCTGTTGTTGTTGTTGTTGCTGCTATTGTTGCTGTGCATTGGTAAGTTGATGCGGGTGATGGACGCGCACGAAGAGTAGCTCTTAAATACCTCGCATTTTAGCAGATGCAGCAGGGTATGCTAAGCATGGAGTTAAAATTTATAGTAAAAATATATATTTTCGTTTGCCTTGATATTTCGCTATTTTGTTTCAAATCGATATTTATCGATTTGGAGTTTACTTCTTGACTACTTGATTTATATTGATGTTTATCGATTTAGAGTTCACTTTTTATATAATATTACCCATAAAATACTTGCTATTTGAAAATCGATATTTATCGATATTAAGTTTTTACTTAAAAAAGAAAATAATGAGCTTGATCTTTATGCATTCAGGATTTCAATAACATGTATTATATTATATTATGTATAGATTATATTATAAGACTTAAAAAATGTATATTGATACTTATCGATAGTAAGATTTTCATTTGAAAAATGTATAACGAGCTTGAATGGTTGAAGATTTCAATAATAAGGTTTTATACATAACAAAACTTATACAATTGAAATCGATATTTATCGATTAACAGTTTTGTTTTAAGACTTAATATTCATATATTTCTTTCTATATTATTGACTTCAATGAGCTGAATACACTGCTTTTACAACTATAGACAGGGTATTTCTTAGTCCATTCCTGAGCAGCATTTCACTCACACGTCCATTTTTTCCTTGGGCTTTTAACTATTTATGAGGTTGAGTTGTTTGCTTAGTTTTATTATATTGCAAAAGGACTTGTGACTTGTGACTTGTGTCATAATTTAATATTATCCGAGGGCTTTCAATGAAATCATTTTGAAAATTTAATAGTCGTTTAATTTTAATTGGATTTCAAATCGAAATGAGGAAGTGCTGCGAACGCCAGACTTCAAGTGCAACTAAAAAATTGCTTTTAAAGTTATGATCTGCGTATATATGGAAACATTTCATAGATTTACGGTTCAGTTTAGTTTTTGCTTAAAGCTAGTTAAAGTTCGCTCACGTCTCTTGCCCAATTCAGTTGACATTGACTGAGTGCTCAACTGTAAATTCCTATGTCCTTTGTACCAATTAGCAGCTAATGTATGCCAGCTCATGTTATTTTGTCGTATTCCATTTCAAATTCCATTTACGCAAAACATTTTCAATAAATTGATTTTAAATTGAGCTACGAATTTTTGGCTCATTCAGCTTTACGCATTTTGAGCTGTTTAGCTAATAAATTGTATGCCAAACAAGAGTGCTTGACGTGTGAGTGATTGAGTAATAGATACCCTGGAGAATTTTGTCTTGTTGCTGATAAATTGGTATATGGGGAAACTTTTTAGGGAAATGGGGAAAGATATATTTATAAAAAGAAGTGATAGTTGTTGCATCGATGTATACTTTATAAAAGTCTACCAACTCAATTTGCTTTCTGAAGTTATCGATTTTCATTATTATCGATTTTATTGTTATCGATTTCATTGTTATCGATTTTATGGCTATAGATTTTAGTGGTATCGATTTTTATTCTTATCGATTTTATTGTTATCAATTTTCCATGCTATCGGTTCCATGTTATCGGTTCCATGTTATCGGTTCCATGTTATCGGTTCCATGTCAAGTTATCGATCGAGTCATGCGCCTTTAGATTCTGCTGCGAGCTATCTAATATAACAAAAACTATTTCTCAATTGGATTTGTTTTATCGATTTCGATTAAGTTATCGATTCAGATATGTGACTCAAAATCCGCGCATTCTTTTGTAATTTGATGCGCCTTACTTTATACACATAATAAAGAGATTATTATTGATCAGAATTGATAATGTAAAACGTATTTCATGTTATCGATGCTATTAATCGATAACTCAGAACAGACATATAGGCAAATATTGATATTGAGCAGGATTGAGATGAGTATATGGGGTTAGAGATTGTTAGCAATCTCTGAAAATAGCCTACAAAATCAAAATACCCCACATTGTGATGGGTTTTCAATGGGTATACGCAATAAATGGATATATTTTGTATATATTTGTATTTAGAATTTCAATAAACTAATCAAATATGTGAAAATGCATCGAAAAGGAGGAATGCAATATAACAAACGAAGCATTTGGGCTAAACCGCACTCTCGAGTCCAGCAACGTTCAACTGGCCAACAGACGACTGACTGTTGTTGAAGATTGGTGGTGGAGTAGATGGAGTTGGAGGTGTGGGCGTGGACTTGGGAAGGTGTCTTCATTGGCATCAGCTTTAATTAAAAAGTTACCTGCAAAAATGTATAGCTATTTTTGCCCGGCAGCCATTGCAAATGTTTGCCAGACCAGAGCAGGACGAAGGACGAGGTATGAAGGCAACGATTCTGAAGCGAAAGCAACCCATCGACGCTGCCAGTCAATGGAATTTTGCAGGTTTTGCGGTGCTAGCTAAACTTTCTATTAGATTGTGCCAACACTCGATGGCCTTGCACCCACTGCTCAGAGCCAAGAACTACCCTAGCTCAAAACACTTTTTCATTCCCAATTGCAGTTGCACTTGCCACTCTCCCTGCCCTCTCTCTCTGTCTGTCTTTGTCTTGGATTTTAGTTGTATCCATGTCCATATTCCGTGCAACTAGGTTAGTATAGCCGCCAGCAGATTGGGCCAACTTTTTCAGCCACCCACTGCTGTCGGGCCACTTCCTTTTGGTTAGCCATTTGCCACATATTTCTTTATCAATTTGCGTTTACATATTGCATTTTAATGAATATTCTGCTGCCATTTAAAATTGCTTTAAGCCTTTCCGCTTCCAATTCACATCCATTCAACATTCAACATCCAACTGCATCCCATCGCTGCTTTAATGCTGCACAAAGCGGGAATTTCATCAAAACTTTTAACTTTTGCATTTTGCTAGTCAAAGTCTTGAGGTAAATGGAATTTGTATTGGTTGAATTCAAGTTCGAGAGTTCAATTTCAGTTCATAGATTAGCTACAGCTGAGTCCTTTTTCATTTTCATTATTGATCTTATATAATATAATATTTGATCAATTTGAGTAAAACCCTTGAAAAGCTGCTCCACAAAGACTCACTTACATATGAGAAAGCATTGCTCATTAGTTACACCAAGTGGATTCAATATCTTTAACATAACATACTCAAGTGCCTCTGGTGGGGTATGCTTGACTAGAAAATACCTTCCCAGCTTCAGTTTCGCAATTATCTGAAGTATGGTTAGTGTAAGTGTTTTTTATATGCTCTACGAAGGTGAGCACAAAAGAGAATTCAAATAAGAATTTGAATTTATTTAATGAATTTTATTTGATCTGCAGATGATACGCGCTTTGGAGTGAAAATAATGGAAAAAATGGACTGGTCGAAAGGCTGGCCTGGGCGCCAGCCAGGATGGCTGTCAGGAATTTGTGCGTTTGCGCTTCAAGAATGATGCCGAAGGATTGGGCTTCGAGATGCGCGATGATCAATGGACCACACATGAGGATGGCTTCACTCGACTGCTACAGGCACTAAATGGGGAAGAGGAGAACGGCAATGAAGCGAATGGCAGTGCATCGGATTCCGCCGACCCATGGGCTTCGGCTTCCAAGCGTCAGCGGCCGCTGCTGAAAAGGCCAAGGCAAAGCCAGAGCCAAAGAAGCTCAAGGAAAAGATAAGCGGCATTTCGCTGGAGTAGAAATCCAAGTCCAGTAAAGCCCGCGTGCATTACAGGAAGTTCACACGTGGCAAGGATCTGTCGCAATATAGTGAAAAGGATCTGGCCAACATATTTGGCAAGAAGGCCACAGATGAGATTGAGATTCCAGGGCCAACTGAGAACGAGGAAGAAGTGGCAGAGGAGAAGCCTGTCAACCCTAACTTTTCGGGCGTTCCAACAGTCAGCTCTGGACTTTCTGTCAACGATTGTTTTAAACAGAAAATTGAAGCAATGAAGCAGAAGCAGGTAAAAAATAATATTTTTACAAATACCTTAGTGAACGGACTAGCGAATGTAATGGCAAATCGAGTTGAAAATGGTGATGAAGCGCACGCTAAGAAGAAAAAGAAGGATACAAACAAAGAAGCGAAGCAAGAGATAGTAGAAGCTGAAGTGCCAGTGTCCAAAAAGAAGAAGAAATCAAAGCGCGCAGCCGAAGAGAATGCGAATGCGAATGCAGAGCAGACGGAGGAGCCGGCAACAGAGGCAACGAGTGAGCCAAAGCGCAAGAAGAAGAAGAAGAGCGATAAGAAAGAGAATGCGATTGAATTGACAGCAGTTGGCGAACTGGTTCCACCGGAAGAAGTGCCCAAAAAGAAGAAGAAAGAATCTAAGAGAAGTGAGCCAATCGATGTGGAAGCAGAGCTGAACGAACAGCCGCCCAAAAAGAAAATCAAAAAGAACAAAGAAAAGCTCATAGAGGAGCCAGAATTCAAAGAGGTAAGAATGCCGGATGACAAATGTGACAAGAAGAAAAAGAAGGACAGACAAACAGAAGACAAGGAAGATCTGATGGAGTGCGAATTACCTGTGAAGAAGAAAAGCAAGAAGAAGAAGACAAAAGGTAAAGAAGAGCTAACAAAGGAGTCAGATGTGCAAGAGGAAACAAAGCAAGAGAAAACTGCCAAGAAGAAAAGCAAGAAAAATAAAACGGAAAATGAAGAAGAGCTTATAAAGGAGCCAGAATTACAGGAGAAAACTCAATATAATGAAAGCCCTGTGAAGAAGAAAAGCAAGAATAATAAAACAAAAGGTAAAGAAGAGCTAACAAAGGAGTCAGATGTGGAAGAGAAAACTGCCAAGAAGAAAAGCAAGAAGAGCAAGACAGAATGCAAAGACGAGCAGTTAGAGATAACCAAGTCTGACAAGAAATCAAAGAAAACAAACGCCTCCAATATGGATGACCTTCCAACCACCGCCATAGAGCTTCCAGAGGCCGCCAATAAAAAGAAGAAGAAATCTAAGCAGCCTAAAACAGACGTAAGTGCATCTGCAGCTTTAGCTGTAGCTGATGATATTGAATGCTCCAGCGATGCGACATCTGCAGCAGATGAAAGTGGCGCAAGCTATCTATCAATGGAGCAATTGATACGCTTGCAAAACTCATCCAATGTCTTTAAAAACGTCTTCATTTTGTGCATCACGGACCAAAATACCTGGCGACAGCTTCGTCGAGAACATTGAGCTGAAGGTCGTGGAGATGAAGTTGGATGCGCAGCGCATCATGAATCTGTGGGAGGGGAGACACACGAAATAAATGCATCAAACTGATGAACAGCGAACACGCACCATGGTTAAAAAACTAGTATACAAGAGACTTACAAATGCGCACATTAGAAAGCTAAACAATTGCAAGGCCTTCTCGGGCCTCTGAAAATAAAATATATTTAAATCGTAAATATTAAACAACTGTTCTGTTCTTAACTTGTAGATAATATATTAGCTTTCATTTTCTTTTAATGTGTAACAATTATATATATATATATATTTACTATATATAATAATAAAAACCAGCCAAGGTGTATGCGCGCGTACATCAAAATAATGAGTGTTCGTTTCATTTGATTACTGTTTATATATATATCTATATATATAATATATACATATATATTATATGTGGATATGATGTTGGGATGCTGTGTGTAGAGGACTCTCCTCTGTGCCACAATTTGGTCTTCAGTCTTCAGAGGAGAGTTTTTTGTGCAGCTGATTTTTATACCCTGAACCCATTGAAACTGGGAAATCAGGGTTTAATGGTTTTGTTAAGCTGTCAAATGTATGTAACAGGCAGAAGGGAGCGTGGCAGACCCCATAAAGTATATATATACCTGATCAGCTCGACAAACTGAGTCGATATAGCCATGTCCGTCAGTCCGTCCGTCCGTCCGTCCATCCGTCCGTCCGTCCATCCGTCCGTCCGTCCGTCCGTGTGAACGCAGCGATCTCGTAAACCACAAAAGCTAGAGATCTGAAATTTACAATGTATACTCGTGTATACCCTACGCAATACGAGTTTATCATTTTTTTTCGATAACTCATCTCATTTCCTTATTATCGATGAAAATCGATAATTTTACTTGTTCTTCAAGCTTATCTTGAATGCCGTTTTAGCTATAGATTTCAAATTTACTGTGTATATCCGTGTAATGGGTACAAACATTTTGCATTTTTAAGATTTTGGATGCCACGCCCCCTTCCCCAAAAATTTGAAAAAAACGTATTTCAAATACTAGAGATTTGTGCTTTGGCAAATACATACATATGAATGTCATTAGTACGCCTTAAAAGTTTGGTTACGAAAGTCTATCTAGAAGCAAACCTATTCAACAAAAAAGTTTCCGTAATATTGCCCATACTGCAGCCCAAGCGCTGCCCACGCGCAGTCGCTGCGTAAACTGCGCAGTAGCAGAGCAAGTGCGTGTACGTCCGTGTGCATGTGTGTGTGTGTGTGTGTATATATATATATGTATGTATGTATATATATATGTATATATAAAAGAAGCGTAAAATGATTTGAATATCGCATCTTCGCAGGGTTCAGGGTATCTCTTAGTCGAGCAGTCTCGACTAGAGCACTCTTACTTGTTTATTTTTTGATTTATATACATATATATATATTAATTATGTTTATGTATATAGATGAACGTGTCACTCGTAGAGGTATGGCTTAACAGCTGAACATGTTACATAATTACTTACTAAATGTTAATTGTTAAAGCTATGCAATATGCAAATATCAAAGGCCCCCTACTCAGGTGTATTATTCCGATTAGCTAAGCGACGCGAGCGAGGCAAGGGTCGATTATCATGCGCATTACTGCGACGGCGTTTCAAGCTCTGCGTCGCCATATTTCTATTAAAATTATTTAAATTAACATGCGTATCCCACTGCAAGAGAACAAATTAGTTAGTCAAGATCAGATTCTGCTGCCATTTAAAATTGCTTTAAGCCTTTCCACTTCCAATTCACATCCATTCAACATTCAACATCCAACTGCATCCCATCGCTGCTTTAATGCTGCACAAAGCGGGAATTTCATCAAAACTTTTAACTTTTGCATTTTGCTAGTCAAAGTCTTGAGGTAAATGGAATTTGTATTGGTTGAATTCAAGTTCGAGAGTTCAATTTCAGTTCATAGATTAGCTACAGCTGAGTCCTTTTTCATTTTCATTATTGATCTTATATAATATAATATTTGATCAATTTGAGTAAAACCCTTGAAAAGCTGCTCCACAAAGACTCACTTACATATGAGAAAGCATTGCTCATTAGTTACACCAAGTGGATTCAATATCTTTAACATAACATACTCAAGTGCCTCTGGTGGGGTATGCTTGACTAGAAAATACCTTCCCAGCTTCAGTTTCGCAATTATCTGAAGTATGGTTAGTGTAAGTGTTTTTTATATGCTCTACGAAGGTGAGCACAAAAGAGAATTCAAATAAGAATTTGAATTTATTTAATGAATTTTATTTGATCTGCAGATGATACGCGCTTTGGAGTGAAAATAATGGAAAAAATGGACTGGTCGAAAGGCTGGCCTGGGCGCCAGCCAGGATGGCTGTCAGGAATTTGTGCGTTTGCGCTTCAAGAATGATGCCGAAGGATTGGGCTTCGAGATGCGCGATGATCAATGGACCACACATGAGGATGGCTTCACTCGACTGCTACAGGCACTAAATGGGGAAGAGGAGAACGGCAATGAAGCGAATGGCAGTGCATCGGATTCCGCCGACCCATGGGCTTCGGCTTCCAAGCGTCAGCGGCCGCTGCTGAAAAGGCCAAGGCAAAGCCAGAGCCAAAGAAGCTCAAGGAAAAGATAAGCGGCATTTCGCTGGAGTAGAAATCCAAGTCCAGTAAAGCCCGCGTGCATTACAGGAAGTTCACACGTGGCAAGGATCTGTCGCAATATAGTGAAAAGGATCTGGCCAACATATTTGGCAAGAAGGCCACAGATGAGATTGAGATTCCAGGGCCAACTGAGAACGAGGAAGAAGTGGCAGAGGAGAAGCCTGTCAACCCTAACTTTTCGGGCGTTCCAACAGTCAGCTCTGGACTTTCTGTCAACGATTGTTTTAAACAGAAAATTGAAGCAATGAAGCAGAAGCAGGTAAAAAATAATATTTTTACAAATACCTTAGTGAACGGACTAGCGAATGTAATGGCAAATCGAGTTGAAAATGGTGATGAAGCGCACGCTAAGAAGAAAAAGAAGGATACAAACAAAGAAGCGAAGCAAGAGATAGTAGAAGCTGAAGTGCCAGTGTCCAAAAAGAAGAAGAAATCAAAGCGCGCAGCCGAAGAGAATGCGAATGCGAATGCAGAGCAGACGGAGGAGCCGGCAACAGAGGCAACGAGTGAGCCAAAGCGCAAGAAGAAGAAGAAGAGCGATAAGAAAGAGAATGCGATTGAATTGACAGCAGTTGGCGAACTGGTTCCACCGGAAGAAGTGCCCAAAAAGAAGAAGAAAGAATCTAAGAGAAGTGAGCCAATCGATGTGGAAGCAGAGCTGAACGAACAGCCGCCCAAAAAGAAAATCAAAAAGAACAAAGAAAAGCTCATAGAGGAGCCAGAATTCAAAGAGGTAAGAATGCCGGATGACAAATGTGACAAGAAGAAAAAGAAGGACAGACAAACAGAAGACAAGGAAGATCTGATGGAGTGCGAATTACCTGTGAAGAAGAAAAGCAAGAAGAAGAAGACAAAAGGTAAAGAAGAGCTAACAAAGGAGTCAGATGTGCAAGAGGAAACAAAGCAAGAGAAAACTGCCAAGAAGAAAAGCAAGAAAAATAAAACGGAAAATGAAGAAGAGCTTATAAAGGAGCCAGAATTACAGGAGAAAACTCAATATAATGAAAGCCCTGTGAAGAAGAAAAGCAAGAATAATAAAACAAAAGGTAAAGAAGAGCTAACAAAGGAGTCAGATGTGGAAGAGAAAACTGCCAAGAAGAAAAGCAAGAAGAGCAAGACAGAATGCAAAGACGAGCAGTTAGAGATAACCAAGTCTGACAAGAAATCAAAGAAAACAAACGCCTCCAATATGGATGACCTTCCAACCACCGCCATAGAGCTTCCAGAGGCCGCCAATAAAAAGAAGAAGAAATCTAAGCAGCCTAAAACAGACGTAAGTGCATCTGCAGCTTTAGCTGTAGCTGATGATATTGAATGCTCCAGCGATGCGACATCTGCAGCAGATGAAAGTGGCGCAAGCTATCTATCAATGGAGCAATTGATACGCTTGCAAAACTCATCCAATGTCTTTAAAAACGTCTTCATTTTGTGCATCACGGACCAAAATACCTGGCGACAGCTTCGTCGAGAACATTGAGCTGAAGGTCGTGGAGATGAAGTTGGATGCGCAGCGCATCATGAATCTGTGGGAGGGGAGACACACGAAATAAATGCATCAAACTGATGAACAGCGAACACGCACCATGGTTAAAAAACTAGTATACAAGAGACTTACAAATGCGCACATTAGAAAGCTAAACAATTGCAAGGCCTTCTCGGGCCTCTGAAAATAAAATATATTTAAATCGTAAATATTAAACAACTGTTCTGTTCTTAACTTGTAGATAATATATTAGCTTTCATTTTCTTTTAATGTGTAACAATTATATATATATATATATTTACTATATATAATAATAAAAACCAGCCAAGGTGTATGCGCGCGTACATCAAAATAATGAGTGTTCGTTTCATTTGATTAATGTTTATATATATATATATATCTATCTATATATATATATATATATATTATATGTGGATATGATGTTGGGATGCTGTGTGTAGAGTCTTCAGAGGAGAGTTTTTTGTGCAGCTGATTTTTATACCCTGAACCCATTGAAAATGGGAAATCAGGGTATAATGGTTTTGTTAAGCTGTCAAATGTATGTAACAGGCAGAAGGGAGCGTGGCAGACCCCATAAAGTATATATATACCTGATCAGCTCGACAAACTGAGTCGATATAGCCATGTCCGTCCGTCCGTCCGTCCGTCCGTCCATCCGTCCGTCCGTCCGTCCGTCCGTGTGAACGCAGCGATCTCGTAAACCACAAAAGCTAGAGATCTGAAATTTACAATGTATACTCGTGTATACCCTACGCAATACGAGTTTATCATTTTTTTTCGATAACTCATCTCATTTCCTTATTATCGATGAAAATCGATAATTTTACTTGTTCTTCAAGCTTATCTTGAATGCCGTTTTAGCTATAGATTTCAAATTTACTGTGTATATCCGTGTAATGGGTACAAACATTTTGCATTTTTAAGATTTTGGATGCCACGCCCCCTTCCCCAAAAATTTGAAAAAAACGTATTTCAAATACTAGAGATTTGTGCTTTGGCAAATACATACATATGAATGTCATTAGTACGCCTTAAAAGTTTGGTTACGAAAGTCTATCTAGAAGCAAACCTATTCAACAAAAAAGTTTCCGTAATATTGCCCATACTGCAGCCCAAGCGCTGCCCACGCGCAGTCGCTGCGTAAACTGCGCAGTAGCAGAGCAAGTGCGTGTACGTCCGTGTGCATGTGTGTGTGTGTGTGTGTATATATATATATGTATGTATGTATATATATATGTATATATAAAAGAAGCGTAAAATGATTTGAATATCGCATCTTCGCAGGGTTCAGGGTATCTCTTAGTCGAGCAGTCTCGACTAGAGCACTCTTACTTGTTTATTTTTTGATTTATATACATATATATATATTAATTATGTTTATGTATATAGATGAACGTGTCACTCGTAGAGGTATGGCTTAACAGCTGAACATGTTACATAATTACTTACTAAATGTTAATTGTTAAAGCTATGCAATATGCAAATATCAAAGGCCCCCTACTCAGGTGTATTATTCCGATTAGCTAAGCGACGCGAGCGAGGCAAGGGTCGATTATCATGCGCATTACTGCGACGGCGTTTCAAGCTCTGCGTCGCCATATTTCTATTAAAATTATTTAAATTAACATGCGTATCCCACTGCAAGAGAACAAATTAGTTAGTCAAGATCAGATTCTGCTGCCATTTAAAATTGCTTTAAGCCTTTCCACTTCCAATTCACATCCATTCAACATTCAACATCCAACTGCATCCCATCGCTGCTTTAATGCTGCACAAAGCGGGAATTTCATCAAAACTTTTAACTTTTGCATTTTGCTAGTCAAAGTCTTGAGGTAAATGGAATTTGTATTGGTTGAATTCAAGTTCGAGAGTTCAATTTCAGTTCATAGATTAGCTACAGCTGAGTCCTTTTTCATTTTCATTATTGATCTTATATAATATAATATTTGATCAATTTGAGTAAAACCCTTGAAAAGCTGCTCCACAAAGACTCACTTACATATGAGAAAGCATTGCTCATTAGTTACACCAAGTGGATTCAATATCTTTAACATAACATACTCAAGTGCCTCTGGTGGGGTATGCTTGACTAGAAAATACCTTCCCAGCTTCAGTTTCGCAATTATCTGAAGTATGGTTAGTGTAAGTGTTTTTTATATGCTCTACGAAGGTGAGCACAAAAGAGAATTCAAATAAGAATTTGAATTTATTTAATGAATTTTATTTGATCTGCAGATGATACGCGCTTTGGAGTGAAAATAATGGAAAAAATGGACTGGTCGAAAGGCTGGCCTGGGCGCCAGCCAGGATGGCTGTCAGGAATTTGTGCGTTTGCGCTTCAAGAATGATACCGAAGGATTGGGCTTCGAGATGCGCGATGATCAATGGACCACACATGAGGATGGCTTCACTCGACTGCTACAGGCACTAAATGGGGAAGAGGAGAACGGCAATGAAGCGAATGGCAGTGCATCGGATTCCGCCGACCCATGGGCTTCGGCTTCCAAGCGTCAGCGGCCGCTGCTGAAAAGGCCAAGGCAAAGCCAGAGCCAAAGAAGCTCAAGGAAAAGATAAGCGGCATTTCGCTGGAGTAGAAATCCAAGTCCAGTAAAGCCCGCGTGCATTACAGGAAGTTCACACGTGGCAAGGATCTGTCGCAATATAGTGAAAAGGATCTGGCCAACATATTTGGCAAGAAGGCCACAGATGAGATTGAGATTCCAGGGCCAACTGAGAACGAGGAAGAAGTGGCAGAGGAGAAGCCTGTCAACCCTAACTTTTCGGGCGTTCCAACAGTCAGCTCTGGACTTTCTGTCAACGATTGTTTTAAACAGAAAATTGAAGCAATGAAGCAGAAGCAGGTAAAAAATAATATTTTTACAAATACCTTAGTGAACGGACTAGCGAATGTAATGGCAAATCGAGTTGAAAATGGTGATGAAGCGCACGCTAAGAAGAAAAAGAAGGATACAAACAAAGAAGCGAAGCAAGAGATAGTAGAAGCTGAAGTGCCAGTGTCCAAAAAGAAGAAGAAATCAAAGCGCGCAGCCGAAGAGAATGCGAATGCGAATGCAGAGCAGACGGAGGAGCCGGCAACAGAGGCAACGAGTGAGCCAAAGCGCAAGAAGAAGAAGAAGAGCGATAAGAAAGAGAATGCGATTGAATTGACAGCAGTTGGCGAACTGGTTCCACCGGAAGAAGTGCCCAAAAAGAAGAAGAAAGAATCTAAGAGAAGTGAGCCAATCGATGTGGAAGCAGAGCTGAACGAACAGCCGCCCAAAAAGAAAATCAAAAAGAACAAAGAAAAGCTCATAGAGGAGCCAGAATTCAAAGAGGTAAGAATGCCGGATGACAAATGTGACAAGAAGAAAAAGAAGGACAGACAAACAGAAGACAAGGAAGATCTGATGGAGTGCGAATTACCTGTGAAGAAGAAAAGCAAGAAGAAGAAGACAAAAGGTAAAGAAGAGCTAACAAAGGAGTCAGATGTGCATGAGGAAACAAAGCAAGAGAAAACTGCCAAGAAGAAAAGCAAGAAAAATAAAACGGAAAATGAAGAAGAGCTTATAAAGGAGCCCGAATTACAGGAGAAAACTCAATATAATGAAAGCCCTGTGAAGAAGAAAAGCAAGAATAATAAAACAAAAGGTAAAGAAGAGCTAACAAAGGAGTCAGATCTGCAAGAGAAAACTGCCAAGAAGAAAAGCAAGAAGAGCAAGACAGAATGCAAAGACGAGCAGTTAGAGATAACCAAGTCTGACAAGAAATCAAAGAAAACAAACGCCTCCAATATGGATGACCTTCCAACCACCGCCATAGAGCTTCCAGAGGCCGCCAATAAAAAGAAGAAGAAATCTAAGCAGCCTAAAACAGACGTAAGTGCATCTGCAGCTTTAGCTGTAGCTGATGATATTGAATGCTCCAGCGATGCGACATCTGCAGCAGATGAAAGTGGCGCAAGCTATCTATCAATGGAGCAATTGATACGCTTGCAAAACTCATCCAATGTCTTTAAAAACGTCTTCATTTTGTGCATCACGGACCAAAATACCTGGCGACAGCTTCGTCGAGAACATTGAGCTGAAGGTCGTGGAGATGAAGTTGGATGCGCAGCGCATCATGAATCTGTGGGAGGGGAGACACACGAAATAAATGCATCAAACTGATGAACAGCGAACACGCACCATGGTTAAAAAACTAGTATACAAGAGACTTACAAATGCGCACATTAGAAAGCTAAACAATTGCAAGGCCTTCTCGGGCCTCTGAAAATAAAATATATTTAAATCGTAAATATTAAACAACTGTTCTGTTCTTAACTTGTAGATAATATATTAGCTTTCATTTTCTTTTAATGTGTAACAATTATATATATATATATATTTACTATATATAATAATAAAAACCAGCCAAGGTGTATGCGCGCGTACATCAAAATAATGAGTGTTCGTTTCATTTGATTACTGTTTATATATATATCTATATATATAATATATACATATATATTATATGTGGATATGATGTTGGGATGCTGTGTGTAGAGGACTCTCCTCTGTGCCACAATTTGGTCTTCAGTCTTCAGAGGAGAGTTTTTTGTGCAGCTGATTTTTATACCCTGAACCCATTGAAACTGGGAAATCAGGGTTTAATGGTTTTGTTAAGCTGTCAAATGTATGTAACAGGCAGAAGGGAGCGTGGCAGACCCCATAAAGTATATATATACCTGATCAGCTCGACAAACTGAGTCGATATAGCCATGTCCGTCAGTCCGTCCGTCCGTCCGTCCATCCGTCCGTCCGTCCATCCGTCCGTCCGTCCGTCCGTGTGAACGCAGCGATCTCGTAAACCACAAAAGCTAGAGATCTGAAATTTACAATGTATACTCGTGTATACCCTACGCAATACGAGTTTATCATTTTTTTTCGATAACTCATCTCATTTCCTTATTATCGATGAAAATCGATAATTTTACTTGTTCTTCAAGCTTAACTTGAATGCCGTTTTAGCTATAGATTTCAAATTTACTGTGTATATCCGTGTAATGGGTACAAACATTTTGCATTTTTAAGATTTTGGATGCCACGCCCCCTTCCCCAAAAATTTGAAAAAAACGTATTTCAAATACTAGAGATTTGTGCTTTGGCAAATACATACATATGAATGTCATTAGTACGCCTTAAAAGTTTGGTTACGAAAGTCTATCTAGAAGCAAACCTATTCAACAAAAAAGTTTCCGTAATATTGCCCATACTGCAGCCCAAGCGCTGCCCACGCGCAGTCGCTGCGTAAACTGCGCAGTAGCAGAGCAAGTGCGTGTACGTCCGTGTGCATGTGTGTGTGTGTGTGTGTATATATATATATGTATGTATGTATATATATATGTATATATAAAAGAAGCGTAAAATGATTTGAATATCGCATCTTCGCAGGGTTCAGGGTATCTCTTAGTCGAGCAGTCTCGACTAGAGCACTCTTACTTGTTTATTTTTTGATTTATATACATATATATATATTAATTATGTTTATGTATATAGATGAACGTGTCACTCGTAGAGGTATGGCTTAACAGCTGAACATGTTACATAATTACTTACTAAATGTTAATTGTTAAAGCTATGCAATATGCAAATATCAAAGGCCCCCTACTCAGGTGTATTATTCCGATTAGCTAAGCGACGCGAGCGAGGCAAGGGTCGATTATCATGCGCATTACTGCGACGGCGTTTCAAGCTCTGCGTCGCCATATTTCTATTAAAATTATTTAAATTAACATGCGTATCCCACTGCAAGAGAACAAATTAGTTAGTCAAGATCAGATTCTGCTGCCATTTAAAATTGCTTTAAGCCTTTCCACTTCCAATTCACATCCATTCAACATTCAACATCCAACTGCATCCCATCGCTGCTTTAATGCTGCACAAAGCGGGAATTTCATCAAAACTTTTAACTTTTGCATTTTGCTAGTCAAAGTCTTGAGGTAAATGGAATTTGTATTGGTTGAATTCAAGTTCGAGAGTTCAATTTCAGTTCATAGATTAGCTACAGCTGAGTCCTTTTTCATTTTCATTATTGATCTTATATAATATAATATTTGATCAATTTGAGTAAAACCCTTGAAAAGCTGCTCCACAAAGACTCACTTACATATGAGAAAGCATTGCTCATTAGTTACACCAAGTGGATTCAATATCTTTAACATAACATACTCAAGTGCCTCTGGTGGGGTATGCTTGACTAGAAAATACCTTCCCAGCTTCAGTTTCGCAATTATCTGAAGTATGGTTAGTGTAAGTGTTTTTTATATGCTCTACGAAGGTGAGCACAAAAGAGAATTCAAATAAGAATTTGAATTTATTTAATGAATTTTATTTGATCTGCAGATGATACGCGCTTTGGAGTGAAAATAATGGAAAAAATGGACTGGTCGAAAGGCTGGCCTGGGCGCCAGCCAGGATGGCTGTCAGGAATTTGTGCGTTTGCGCTTCAAGAATGATACCGAAGGATTGGGCTTCGAGATGCGCGATGATCAATGGACCACACATGAGGATGGCTTCACTCGACTGCTACAGGCACTAAATGGGGAAGAGGAGAACGGCAATGAAGCGAATGGCAGTGCATCGGATTCCGCCGACCCATGGGCTTCGGCTTCCAAGCGTCAGCGGCCGCTGCTGAAAAGGCCAAGGCAAAGCCAGAGCCAAAGAAGCTCAAGGAAAAGATAAGCGGCATTTCGCTGGAGTAGAAATCCAAGTCCAGTAAAGCCCGCGTGCATTACAGGAAGTTCACACGTGGCAAGGATCTGTCGCAATATAGTGAAAAGGATCTGGCCAACATATTTGGCAAGAAGGCCACAGATGAGATTGAGATTCCAGGGCCAACTGAGAACGAGGAAGAAGTGGCAGAGGAGAAGCCTGTCAACCCTAACTTTTCGGGCGTTCCAACAGTCAGCTCTGGACTTTCTGTCAACGATTGTTTTAAACAGAAAATTGAAGCAATGAAGCAGAAGCAGGTAAAAAATAATATTTTTACAAATACCTTAGTGAACGGACTAGCGAATGTAATGGCAAATCGAGTTGAAAATGGTGATGAAGCGCACGCTAAGAAGAAAAAGAAGGATACAAACAAAGAAGCGAAGCAAGAGATAGTAGAAGCTGAAGTGCCAGTGTCCAAAAAGAAGAAGAAATCAAAGCGCGCAGCCGAAGAGAATGCGAATGCGAATGCAGAGCAGACGGAGGAGCCGGCAACAGAGGCAACGAGTGAGCCAAAGCGCAAGAAGAAGAAGAAGAGCGATAAGAAAGAGAATGCGATTGAATTGACAGCAGTTGGCGAACTGGTTCCACCGGAAGAAGTGCCCAAAAAGAAGAAGAAAGAATCTAAGAGAAGTGAGCCAATCGATGTGGAAGCAGAGCTGAACGAACAGCCGCCCAAAAAGAAAATCAAAAAGAACAAAGAAAAGCTCATAGAGGAGCCAGAATTCAAAGAGGTAAGAATGCCGGATGACAAATGTGACAAGAAGAAAAAGAAGGACAGACAAACAGAAGACAAGGAAGATCTGATGGAGTGCGAATTACCTGTGAAGAAGAAAAGCAAGAAGAAGAAGACAAAAGGTAAAGAAGAGCTAACAAAGGAGTCAGATGTGCAAGAGGAAACAAAGCAAGAGAAAACTGCCAAGAAGAAAAGCAAGAAAAATAAAACGGAAAATGAAGAAGAGCTTATAAAGGAGCCCGAATTACAGGAGAAAACTCAATATAATGAAAGCCCTGTGAAGAAGAAAAGCAAGAATAATAAAACAAAAGGTAAAGAAGAGCTAACAAAGGAGTCAGATCTGCAAGAGAAAACTGCCAAGAAGAAAAGCAAGAAGAGCAAGACAGAATGCAAAGACGAGCAGTTAGAGATAACCAAGTCTGACAAGAAATCAAAGAAAACAAACGCCTCCAATATGGATGACCTTCCAACCACCGCCATAGAGCTTCCAGAGGCCGCCAATAAAAAGAAGAAGAAATCTAAGCAGCCTAAAACAGACGTAAGTGCATCTGCAGCTTTAGCTGTAGCTGATGATATTGAATGCTCCAGCGATGCGACATCTGCAGCAGATGAAAGTGGCGCAAGCTATCTATCAATGGAGCAATTGATACGCTTGCAAAACTCATCCAATGTCTTTAAAAACGTCTTCATTTTGTGCATCACGGACCAAAATACCTGGCGACAGCTTCGTCGAGAACATTGAGCTGAAGGTCGTGGAGATGAAGTTGGATGCGCAGCGCATCATGAATCTGTGGGAGGGGAGACACACGAAATAAATGCATCAAACTGATGAACAGCGAACACGCACCATGGTTAAAAAACTAGTATACAAGAGACTTACAAATGCGCACATTAGAAAGCTAAACAATTGCAAGGCCTTCTCGGGCCTCTGAAAATAAAATATATTTAAATCGTAAATATTAAACAACTGTTCTGTTCTTAACTTGTAGATAATATATTAGCTTTCATTTTCTTTTAATGTGTAACAATTATATATATATATATATTTACTATATATAATAATAAAAACCAGCCAAGGTGTATGCGCGCGTACATCAAAATAATGAGTGTTCGTTTCATTTGATTACTGTTTATATATATATCTATATATATAATATATACATATATATTATATGTGGATATGATGTTGGGATGCTGTGTGTAGAGGACTCTCCTCTGTGCCACAATTTGGTCTTCAGTCTTCAGAGGAGAGTTTTTTGTGCAGCTGATTTTTATACCCTGAACCCATTGAAACTGGGAAATCAGGGTTTAATGGTTTTGTTAAGCTGTCAAATGTATGTAACAGGCAGAAGGGAGCGTGGCAGACCCCATAAAGTATATATATACCTGATCAGCTCGACAAACTGAGTCGATATAGCCATGTCCGTCCGTCCGTCCGTCCGTCCGTCCATCCGTCCGTCCGTCCGTCCGTCCGTGTGAACGCAGCGATCTCGTAAACCACAAAAGCTAGAGATCTGAAATTTACAATGTATACTCGTGTATACCCTACGCAATACGAGTTTATCATTTTTTTTCGATAACTCATCTCATTTCCTTATTATCGATGAAAATCGATAATTTTACTTGTTCTTCAAGCTTATCTTGAATGCCGTTTTAGCTATAGATTTCAAATTTACTGTGTATATCCGTGTAATGGGTACAAACATTTTGCATTTTTAAGATTTTGGATGCCACGCCCCCTTCCCCAAAAATTTGAAAAAAACGTATTTCAAATACTAGAGATTTGTGCTTTGGCAAATACATACATATGAATGTCATTAGTACGCCTTAAAAGTTTGGTTACGAAAGTCTATCTAGAAGCAAACCTATTCAACAAAAAAGTTTCCGTAATATTGCCCATACTGCAGCCCAAGCGCTGCCCACGCGCAGTCGCTGCGTAAACTGCGCAGTAGCAGAGCAAGTGCGTGTACGTCCGTGTGCATGTGTGTGTGTGTGTGTGTATATATATATATGTATGTATGTATATATATATGTATATATAAAAGAAGCGTAAAATGATTTGAATATCGCATCTTCGCAGGGTTCAGGGTATCTCTTAGTCGAGCAGTCTCGCCTAGAGCACTCTTACTTGTTTTTATTTAATGAAATTTTTATTAAAAACTAAAAAATTTCTTCAAATTCTCGCTAAAGATTTAAAAGTTTCATTTAAAAATTAAAAATTATTCTAAAATTTTGTATTTCTTACCATTTATTGGTGACTAGAATAAGTGAAGTTATTTTTACATTTTTTATTTATTTTATTTATATTTTTTCAACTTTTATTATATATATATAATTATTATATAATTATTATGTAATTATATTATATAGAGTTCTTATCCAGCGTGCATAACCATTTGCAACTGTCCTTAGGGTATACAATTCAAGAAAGTATCTTTCAGTGCATCGTGTCTGTTGTATCATTTTACATAACAGAAATACTTAATCTTGGGCAAAAGAAATAAGTCTCTCTAACTCTACCCACATGCTCGCTCACTCTCTATCTATCTCTGCCTCTGCCACTGTCTCAGCCTCTGTCTCTTTGTCTGTCCCCATCTCTTACGTTTTCCTCAGAAAGACATTCACTTTAAACATATTGCACTTTTATTTAGAGCGAATTCAATGGAAGTGAACATAATTTGAATACAAATCGTTGCATATTTGTTTTGATGGTCATTGCACACTTTTTGGGTAGCCCGGCCAGAGCAGAGTGGACAGCAAACTGCTTGGCAAGTGGCGTCATCCCTATCTGCGTCAGTGTCAGCGTCAGGAATCCTTTTCGTTGTGGTTGTGGTTGTTATGTATACCCTGTGCACATAAATTCATCTATTTGGGGGGTAGATTGCTATTGGGAAAAGATGATGATGATTATTGTAATCGATAAGTATCGATAACTGATATCGATTGGAAGTGTTGCTCTCTCATTATCGACAACTTTAAGCACTTCACAAAAATCGATAAATATCGATTCATAGAAATACATAGTATTTCATAAATGGAGAAACTTTACTGTACTGTAGTGGGTGCTGCTGTGTGTATTAAAGTTCTGTGTAAGGTACAGGGTATCTTCTAGTCGTATACTTGATACTTTTTCTTACTATATATCATACCTATTCAGAGCTACAGGCTTTTTTTTAGCTTAAGCTGTTCGTGTCACCAAAATTTACTACTGATTAAAGGGTATCAGCTAGTCGGATATATTTAAAAATGTTTTAGCTTCTGGTTACATAAGTCCAAAGTCATAATTTTCCCGTCGGTATTAATATTTTTGCTTTATGATGATTTACATGTGAAAATAGGGTATCTCCCAGTCGTATACACTTGATATCAGTGGTATTCTCTATCAATTTTCTTACTCGTAACATATTCTGATCATTCGGAGCTACCCAACTTGTTTCACTGTTACACATTTAAAGAGTACAGGGTATCTGGCAGTCGCATACTTGTGTGTTAAGCTCAGTTACTTGTTATATTCGTTGCTTCAAGGTTTTTATCTCTTTGTCTGGCATATGAAGGGTATTTCAGCACTGCAATAAACATTTTTAGCTAAAAACAGGGTATCTACTAGTCGCACACATTGTAAAAAGAGCACAAGCAGTTTGGCAAAAACAACTGCAGTCATATCTCAGCTATTATAGAAAGCTGCCTAAGGGCTTTTCTGCTCGTAAGCTGTCCCTAGGGTATCTGGCAGTCGGGCATGCTCGACTAGTTGTTGTTGTCGCTGGTGCTTGATGTATTTCATGAATTCTTTATCTAGTTGGTTGCCAGTTGCCATTTGGCAAGTTGCGAAAGTGAAATGCGAGTCGCACCGCACGACAGGATGCAGCTCCAGTTGCCCCACCCACAGAGCCACGCCCCGCAACGCCCCGCCTCACCCGCTGTGTAACATTATGACGGCTCGAACTTATTTTATGGCTTGAGTGAAATGAGCAGCAGCAGCAGCAGCAGCAGCAGCATTCATAGCATTCAGCAGCTGTGGGCGGTCGGTGCAATTGTCAAGTGCAGCAAATGCGGCATGCGGCATGCGGCATGCAGCAAATGTAGTCAACGGGTATTTGCGGCAATTGCAGTTGTAGGCGAAACCTGTGTCATGCCAAACATGCGCAAATATTTAACGCAGCTGCTGTCTGCCAGCGGCATGTTGCATGTTGCACGTTGCTCGTTGCATGTTGCATGTCGCTAATGCGGCGTCAAAGCGTTTGGCAAGTGTCGCCGCGCTGCGGCTTAACATAAACACTGATCAATCTCAATCACGCTCATGGGAGTGTCTATCTCTCTCTCTCTGTGTGTGTGTGTGTGTGTAGTGTGTGTGTGTGTGTGTGTGTGTGTGTGTGTGTGTGTGTGTGTGTGTGTGTGTGTGTAGGTGTGTGTGTGTGTGTGTGCATACACTTCTGGTTACAATGATGATTGAGTAGCTGACAAATACCGTTACACGCGCAACTCATGCATAATTAAAGCTAATGCTCCAGTCCTTGTACAGTTGTGCATGCACACATCTATCGTTTATCGTTATCGATTAATTACGAAATTTAGTTGCATTGGCTTGCTAATGTGCGCATCATTTGCATATGTATATACATATATGTATATATATTTATGTGGAACAATATATCAGAGTATTTATCACGTTTCCCGTGGCAACCCCCATTTCAATTCACTTGACCGCAATACTTGCCGTAAAACCAGCAGCCGGCAAAAATAATGCCATGGATTATGTTGACATGTGCCGAATGTGGGGCAAATGGGCTTTGCAGCAGCATATTTTATATATATACATACATATATACATACATAGGTATATATATATAAATCTCTCTTTGGTTGGGGTCTCTGTGTTGAGCTGCAATAGAAATTCATAGAAAAATTCATTTATTGTAAAGCTTTAAATGTCAAAGGCAGTTCAAGAGTCTAATATGAAAATGGTCGTGCAAGTTGGGGGAAATTGTTTTATAAAGCGTGCAACTTTTTTCTTATTTTTTTTATATTTTTTATTTTAATTTTAATTTTATATTCAAAACGAGTTAAATTTGCTGATTTGTTAATTTACTCCAATTTGTCATCGATATTGATTGAAAAAGTTATGAGAGCTAAGGCATATTGCAGCTATGATATATCGTTAAAAACTGACAATAGATAAGTCATTATATATCGTTTATCGTTTATCGATAATAAGTTGACGTTAATTTATAAGTGGAATTGCTTATCGCTTATCGATTATTTTACCATTTAAACCTAAAGAGTCAAATTCCAGTCCAATGAGAACATATCGATACAAAGATTTGTTGCAAATAATATATTGTTTATCGTTTATCGATAACCATTTGACGTTAATTTCTAATTGGAATTGCTTTATCGTTCATCGATTGCCTTTACTATTCAAACCTAAACAGTCAAATTCCAATGAGGACATATTGATAACAAGATTTATTGTCAATAATATAGCGTTTATCGTTTATCGATAACCATTTGACGTTCATTTTTAATTGGATTTGCTTTATTGTTGATCGATTATTTGACTATTTAAGCTTAAACAGTCAAATTATAATTCTGACATATCGATATCAAGATTTGTTGCCAATAGATAAGCCATAATATATCGTTTAACGTTTATAGATAACCATTTGACGTTCATTTATAATTGGAATTGCTTTATCGCTTATCGATTGCTTTACTATTTAAGCAAAAACAGTAAAATTATAATGCTGACATATCGATCAACAGATAAGCTACAATATATCGCTTATCGATGCCTAGTTGCTGTTAACGTATTATTGGCATCTTTTGATCGTTTATCGATTGTTTGTTACAGTTTGGCTTAAACAGTTAGCGTACATCGAGTGCTTTGTCATGAGAAAGATTTATCGCTTATCGATGATTTTTTACACAAAAGCTTTGTGGTTCAAGCAGCAACAGCATATGTATGATCGATAGTTCTTATCGATACTTTAGTGTCCTAAGCTTCTGTCGAACATGTAATAACTAAATATAATATAATATATAATAATATATAATATACATTTAATATAATTTCGATACATCAACTATCGTTGGAGAAAAAAAACACTTTTATCGTTTATCGTTTGTCACTTGTAATTGAGTCATAATAGATAGCTACATAATGCTTATCGATAACATGCTTCAGTCAGTTTATAGCAGAAAACTGTTATCACTTATCGATTCTAGGTTCTTGTCAAGTTGAAGATAGTTACTTATCGATTGATTGATTGTTAATTATCGATTAATTGAGTACTGCTTAAAGTGTCGGTTATCGATTATTATTTTACTAATTATTCATTGCTTATATTCATTGCTTAATACTCGTAACACTTATCAGTTACGTCTATATCTTCCATGCCAGCTGCCCTTCAGCGCATACCCTCGTTAGTGATTCTATCAATTTGGACAACTCACACGACTCGGCCGGACAAAGGTGTTGCAACTGCTAATTTCCAGCTCTAATTTTAAATTAGCCAATGTCGAGATTTCTTGTTATTCCAATTCGTTCGGCTGCAATTTGCTCGTCAAATTATTTATTAAAATCCATTTGCAGCTAGAAAAGAAAAGGCTAGAGAAGATTAATTAACTGTGGAAAGTCTATCAGAGTGTTAATTGGTTAAATATATTTTTAAAGAACTGTTCGATTGAAAATACTAAAGCAATAATATAGCATACTTTTGTGGACTTACGTTATCTATATGAAATACATATAATATTAGAGTTCTGTCAGCTACATTTTTCATGCCGTTGATCTTCCTTCCAGGTGTCTAAGCGGCAACCACTATCCACAGCTAAACCAATCAGAGCTGAAGTCGCTCAGGGCAGTGTTCGTGGCCCAACACTGCACACTTTGCACACGGCAGGCATGCCAATGCCTCAATATCTCAGTTCAATATGGGAACTGCGGCCGTTGGAATGCCTGCAGCGAGCTACGCAGCTGACACCGCCATGCTCTGCATGATTGCAGAAATACCTGCATTGCTTCGGGTGCAGCAATGTCGGCCTGGCATACTCAAAGACAAATATCTTTTCGTCACTCATGATAGAAGGCCAGTTCACAAAATTAAAAATCTGTTTTGCAAAGCAGCAGAGCTCATCATTTGCTAGGCAATAGTCCGGCCAGCTCACATTCAACAAAATTTGAATTTTACTAATGAAAGTGCTATGAAGTTGGACTGGAGTTGATTGGTTTGTGAAAAGTCCAACGGAGCTTAGCGATTCCTACAGTTGCTGAACTCAGTGGAATACAGATAGGCAAAAAACCATAGCAGACAAAGGCTGACAAAAACACATTCTCTGGACCACTGGGCATTATAATACATCTTTAAATCAGCATACATAAGAAACTTGAAATAGAATAGCATTTAAATCTAAATCTAAATAAACAAATCTGGATTTCACATGCTTACGCTAGCTAACCGCCTGTTTAAGGCTTAAAGTACTAAGTAAATAAAATAAAAATATCTATAATTTAATATATAATTAATAATAATTATCTAGATAAAAGTTTGTAAATATTTGAAATGAATTAAAATTGCTGAATTGTCAGAAATAAATATTTATATAAATATTAATATATTATAACAAAAATCAAAATTGTATAAAATATAAATGAATCTAAATACAAAATTTGGAGACTCTAGCTCTTATAGGTTCTGAGATCGGCGCGTTTACACATACGGACGGACGGACGGACAGACCGACATGGCTATATCGACTCAGCTCGTCTCCCTGATGCCTCCTTCTGCCTGTTACATACATTTGACACTTCAACAAAACCATTATACCCTCTGATTTACCATTTTCAATGGGTTCAGGGTATAAAAAAACAAATTTATTTATCTAATAATTTTGTATATACTTCAAATAAATTGAAATTGATAAATGATCAAACATAAATATTCTTTGCAAATATTTCAGAACAACTAAAAAATAATATAGCATACTTATATGAGCTTAAGTTTTTATATATTATTATTTATTATTATTATTATTTATTATGTTTATTTAGTTGATAATTTATGTGCATTAAAACAGTTTTAAAGGAAAAAAGGACGGATTTTATCCTTAATTATTATAATTTTTAGGGTATTTGTCGTGTGGTTAATCATGCGCTTAACGCTACATAATTAATTGCTGCATTGATGGTTATTTTTTTTTTGTAAATAAATTATTTCATTTAGCTGACACACACACACAGGTGCACACACGCTTGTACAGGTGTTACGCACAATTGACATGGTTAAATAATATTCAACATATGCAATTGCAATTGCATTTTCCGTAATTACCTGAATAATCGTAATTACGCGTATAAAAGACAGCTACACACACACACACACACACACACGCACACACACACACACACACACGCATACAGAGTTCGGCCGGACAGATAGTTAATTGAGCTGTTGCAGGCTTACAATTGTTCTTGTTGCCGTTATTTGTAATTGCTGTTGTCTTCTTCTCTTCTTCTGCTTCTGCGTCTGCTTCTTCTTATTGTTGTTGTTGTTGCTTTTGTTGTTATTAATGCGAGTGTTGGCACTTTCGCACGCAGCAAGCAGCTTTTTGTCACCCCACCTTCAACTCACCGCCCCGCACCTCTACTCACCTCATCGCCTCACAAAATTCACCCCACTCCAAGGCAGTCCGGCGCCCATTTGCACGCTTACACCAGCCAGCATTGTGTGGAAAAGTTTGCTGGTAAACACATTCATAAAGCAAATATGCAGGCCACCAACCAAGCAGCCAGCCAGCCAGCCAACCAACCAGGCAGCGCAGCGCAGCGAACATCAACGGCGCTTGCCAGAGCATCGCTGCTGGCGTCGCTGCCAATACGAACATATGCTAAACGCCAAGCAGAACAACAGACAAGTGTCGGCCCCCGTCAGCTAAAGCGAGCCGAGTCGAAACGATTTGTTGCGTAGCCGAAGTCAAAGCCGACAAACGACAACGACAACCCATGGGCGACGGCGTCTTGGTATAAAAGCCGCTGGCAGCAACAATCTCGTTCAGCATTCTACGTGCGGCAGGCGTAGAGCGCACAACATAATACACTGAGCTTGAGCAGAGCAGAGCAGAGCGGAGCGGAGCTGAGCTAAGCAGCGCTAAGCGGAGCAAAGCACTTTCAAAAGACACAGGCGCGTTTTTCTAAAAAAGCGCGCGCAAAAGCATTTGCTTGAACGGTAAATGTGAAAAAGTAAAAAAAAAAAAAAAAAACAATCAAATAAAGAAAAACGGTAAAAACGAGAGGCACAAGAGTCGCGCGCGAACTGCGCGCTGTTTACTTTGCCATTATAAATCCGGCGAGCGCTTTGTTTGTGTTTGTGTCGATGTTGGCAAAACAAAAACCAAAAAAAAAAAAAAAAAAAAACAGAAAAAAAAGAAAAGAAATCAACAAAAAAAGAAGAAGAAGAACACATTATTTTCTTATCTTTCTTGCACTCTGTGTCTGCTTGTTGTTGTTGTATTTTTGTATTTTTTGTTGTGGTTGTTGTTAGTGTGCAAAGTGCATAGCCGAAAGAAATCACAGGCCAAAAATTACAAACGGAAAAGGAAAACGGAAAGTGTTGCATTTCCGTGTCGCCTGCAGTTCGCTGTTGTTGTTGTTGTTACAGTTACTGTTACCGTTACCATTGCCATTGCTATTGTTGTTGCCATTGCTGTTTACCGTTACCTACGGCCATCTTTTTGGCGCCGCATAAAATGGCCGCAGGTGCTGCCGACAAGTCGCATTGGCCATAAACAAATTCTCGCCAATATCCGTTGACCTTTTTCAAAATGGCCCAAAACTGTAAAGGAAAACAAATTGCAAATTGCAAATTGCAAATTGCATCGTAAAATCATTTAATTCATGATTTACGGCCAATTCGTGATATCAATATACAAATTATTTATATATGCATATATTTTATATATATATTATAGAAGACTAAATACACTGTGCAAATAAGCTTACTAACTTCGTTCAATTGCTTTCATTAAATTTTGTGTGAAATTTCAATCAGCAAATATTTGAAAATTAAAATAAATTATATTAAATAAAATATAATTAAATGAAATTCTTAAATAAAATTTTGCCTTGTTAAAATATTTTGAAAAATTCATTTAAAAATTTGTAAATTCAATTAATTAGAAAAAGCTGACAAGTATTTCCCAAAAGTTTTCTTTGAGCAATTGATATATAGAAAAGTTTGTAGCATATTTTAAAAAGATCTTTTTGAAATATAACATAAATAAAATATTTATTAACTTGATTAGGTTCTTAAGGAAGGCAAATCGTTTCTTGTTTCTAAAAAAAAAAATTGTTTCAAATGTTTTTCAAATATCAATTTACCATCATATATTATATAATATAAATATCAGTATATCAGTCAATATCAGTTATTTTTATACCCTGAACCCATTGAAAATGGGAAATCATTTTGTTAAAATGTCAAATGTATATAAAAGGCAGAAGGAGGCGTGGCAGACCCCATAAAGTATATATATTTTTGATCAGGCAGACAAGCTGAGCCGATTTAGCCCTGTCCGACTGTCCATCTGTCCGACTGTCTGTCTGTCTGTCCGTCTGTCCGTCTGTGCGGCTGTCCGTCTGTCCGTATGCATGAACGCGTCGATCTCAGAACCTAGACACTGGAAATTTTTTCTGTGGGTCGCTGTATAGCACGAAAATATCAAGTTTGTTTAAAAAATCGATAACTATTCCCGTTTTATTGCTATCGATTAAAAGCCTTATCGAAATCAAGTTATTAAATTATATCTCGTTCATCTTTAAAGCTACAGTCTCCAATTTTTGGATGTAGATTTATTTATGATTTATAAAATTTGGATTTTGTTATATTTTGGATACCGGCTAAATTTTTTTTTTTTTTTAATAATTTAATTGACAAGCTTAAATTTGTTCTGCTTTAATAAATAAATAATTGAGTATATTTAAAATGTAGAGCATAAGGGGTTCAGGGCATCCTAGTTGGGCACCACCGACTAGAGTTTTCTGACTTGTTTTAGTATATTTAGATAGTTTTCTATACAAAATTTGTATACGCAATACATTCGTATGCGTAGAATGAAGTTGAAAAACTTCACATACGTAATATAAAAATTTTCAAATACGTAATACGTAAAGTTTTCATACGCAATGTGTACAAATAGCTTTACGTAATACGTAAACTTTATTATATGCAAAGATAAACGCTAAATCAAATGTTTTGGTAAACGTAATACGATGAAAGGCAAGTTTCTCATACGTAATACGTAAAGTTTTGCCTACTTCACATACGTCAATTTTGAAATAATGAATATGAATGTAATGAATACAATAATATATGTATGGGAATTTGTTTATGTAATACATAATTTTTATGAATGCGTAATACGATCATTTGACCAATACGTTATACATCAACTTTTGCATACGTAATGTGAACAATATCTAAAAATCTGCTCACGTAAACTTGCCTATATACAAAGTAAAACTTATGTGCAACTTACGTATACGTAATATGATGAATGGCAAAATTCTTATACGTCAGGTTTTGTGTACTCTAAACAATAAGGTTTAAATAATGAATACGTAAACATTTGCAGATGTAATACGTGCTTTGCTGTGCATACGCAACACGTAAATTTGACGTAAAAAGTCTTTCTTATACGTAATATGAGGTACTCGCTATATCTATATGCTCAATACGTAAGCTTTCTGTATATATAAAATATACATACAATAATACGTAACTTTCGCATACGTAATATTGAGATATGGATAGCTTTGTATACGTCATATGAAGGAATACAAACTTCACTTACGTGACACGTAAGCAATATATGGATAGTGTAAGCAATATCTATGCATAATACGTAAAGTTTTGGAGACGTCAAATGTAGAGATACGTAAGCTTTTGCATGCGTCAAACGTAAACATTTGTATGCATAATACGTAAAGTTTTGGAGAAACGTAGAGCTTTGTATGCATAAGACGTAAAGTTTTGAATACAAACTGTGAACAAATAAGAACTTAATATACGTAAGACGTAAAGTTTGTATACGTAATGTGAAGGAATGTAGAGAGACTTGATATAACGTATGTAAATTTAAGTTTTATCTTAAAAATTGGAAAAAAATTAATAATAAATCTGAAAAGATGTGAAGTGAAAGTAAATGATGAGAAAACTGAAATTCAGTGAAATTATTTAAATATTCAAATCTGTGAAGAGAGAGAAAGAAAGAAAGAGAGAGAGAGAGAGAGAGAGAGAGAGAGAGAGAGAGAGGTAAAGGATAGAGAGAAAGAGAGAGAGAGAGAGAGAGAGAGTATAAAGGAGAGAGAGAGTAAAAGATGTTGAGGATAATAAAGATTTTTGACAGATTTCGCTCTTAATCTATATGGCTGCTGTGGCAGCTTAATTACATGAAGAACGTATATACTTTACAAAGAATTTCCGCTTTTGCGGTGGCAAAAAAAAAAAAAACAAATGAAGGGAAGTAGAAGAAGAAGAAAAATGAATGAAGATATATATATGTATGAAACAGGGACCACAGAGGCGCAAGCAATTGAGTTGAAGTCCTTTTTAAGCCGAGCCAGCAGCAGACGGCGTTGGCAAGGTTGAGCCTGAGCCGCATTACTGCACAATGTCTGAATCTGAATCTGAATCTGTCACATTCGCTGGAAAATCTTGCTGTTTCAAAATGGAAATTGCATTCTCAGCAACACGCACAGAAAGTTGCCAAGTTTTGCTTCAAATTTAAGCACTTTCGAAAGTATTTCGTTTTGGCCCTCGCCACTCCAGCCAAAACAAAAGTTGGCCAAAGAAGCACGAACCGAAAAAAAACCAAGAAAGGAAAAAAAAATTAAATGCGTTAGAAATTGCATTTTAATTTGCTTTCCATTTCGTTCACTGTAGACAAGCTTAAAAGTAACGAAAAAGAAGAAGATGAGGAAGACGATGAGGAAGATGAGGCAGAAGCAGCAAAAGATGAAGTTAGCCACATTAAGGCATAAATGGCCTAAATCGAATTGAGCAGGTGAACATTTAGACCAAACTAATTGTGTGGCCGGAATGGCAAAAGTTGTTCAAGTGTAAACAAATGTGAAACTTTACAGCAACATTTCCTATGCGAAAAAGTTGTCTAACAAAAAAATATTTGTTTCTCTCCACGTTTACACCTGGAATTTTTCAATAAATTCATTTGACTTTCGCTTTGATATCACAGAATGTAAATACTTTCGGCAGTTTAAGTCTTCTATTGTCTGCAGCTTGTGGCTATGGTGCTTGTCTTCAATCAATCAATTAATTAGTCAGTGATGGCTCAGTTATTCAATCATTCAGTCAGTTTATATTTCGTATGAATATATTTATAGAGTTGCTCTATTTATTTGTGAAGTAATTCAAAAACTGCTTTTCACTTAGATTCCACACTTGAGGCTGAAAATGTCAAAAAAAATCTCGTTTTGGCGTGCTTAACTGAGACAGCTTTCAATTTGCAGTGCTCTTCAATCAATCAGTCAATCGATTAAGCGAGTAATCAATCAATTAGTCAATTAGTCAGTCAGTCAGCTATTGAGTCAGTCAGTCAAGCAATCAGTTAATCAGTAAATCAGTCAGTCAGTCAATCATTCAATCAGTCAATCTGTCTGTCAGTCAGTCAGTCAGTCAGTCAGTCGGTCAGTCAGTTAGGTAATCAGTCAATCAGTAAATCAGTCAGTCAGTCAATCAGTCAGTCAATCAGTCAGTCAGTCAATCAGTCAGATACTCAGTCAATCAGCTAATCAATCATTCAATCAGTCAGTACGCAGTCAATCAGTAACCCAGTCAATCACTCAATCAGACACATAGTCAGTCAGTTGCTCAGTCAGTAGGTCAGTCAGTCAGTTAGTCAGTCAGTCAGTCAATCAGACAGTCAGTCAATCAGTAGGACAGTCAGTAACTTAGTCAATCAGTCAATCAGTTAGTCATTCAGTCAGTAAGTTACCTAGTCATGCAGTCAATCAGTCACCCAGTCAATCAGTCGCCCAGTCAATTAGTCAGTCAATCAATCAGTCAATCCGTCAATCACTCATTCAGGCATTGTATAGCGTATATATACTGGCATGATCAGCTCGAATATACCTATATTTACTATATATTTTAATGCAGATAAAAATTTTTCCACTTTCCATTTTCCACGCTGTTTTCTGAAATTTGCTAAAACCACTTCATGGCATAATTTAATATCATAAAATGTAACTAAAGCTGGCTATGACTCTTAGCTGATACTTTGTATTTCTCTACAATCAATCAGTCAATCAATACATTGCTCTACAATCAATTAATCAATCAAAACAAACGTTTGCTTAGATATTCTATATATTGTTATAAAGAAACTTGAACAAATTTTCACTTATTTTTCACGCTGAAAGGTGAAATTCGTTTCACTTGCATTAAAAAAATGTAAATTTTAGGCATCAATTATAATTGTGAAATGTTAAATAACGGAATGCTCAGTATGCACAAGTCTTCAATCAATCAATCAAGCTGTACGCATTTCATTCCGTTGATTGATTATGCCACAGTCTCGCAGCTCGAGTGCGAAGCGACAAATTAAAAGTCATTTTAATCAAGCTCATTTTCTATTGCCATGGCAATAACAGATAAATGTAAACACGCACACACATACATATGTATGTATGTGTGTGTGTGTGTGTGTGTGTGGCTGCACTTGATTAGCAAAATTTAGTCATGATAAATGTATCGTTACACTCGACATGGCCATTCAGCTGAAACTTTTGGGTCCATCATACGCCCAAGTGCACCTACCCAAAAAAGAGACAGAGAGAGAGAGAGAAGGAGAGAGAGAGAAAGAGAGAGTGGGAGAGGCCACTGTCCGTGGTTATTTTGGTCATAAAATGAGTTTCACGTAGCTTTGGCACGTTGAAAACTTTTTAAATAAGTTCAAGTTAAAGTTCGAACGAGAGTTCAAATTCGGGCTCGTAAAATTGCGGGCGCTGCAAAGTATGCTGCACAAATTGTGCTTGCAATGTTGCCAATTGCTATAGCTATAAAAAGTGTGTCGCAAGCAAACAAACAACAACAACAACAAGTATTGAATGTGACTAACTTCGTATAATGTTAAATTTGATTGCAACTTTCAAAGGAATAACAACAACAACAACTTGCACAGGCAGTCAACGATAACGGAACGATAAACGATTAACGATCAACGCAACAGTGGGTATAATGTCGCTGCAGCCAAGCGTTCAATCAACCAAATGCCCAATGGATGCCGTCGGCAAGGGACAGCAGCACAAAGAGAAGCAGCAACAGCCGCAGTCGCAGCCGCAGTCGCCGCCGCAGCCGCAATTGCCGCAGCAAGCAAAGCAAGAGCAACGACAACGTCGCTCAATGCAGCTGCTGCCGGTCATGTTGATGTTGCTGCTGCTGACGCTGCTCACGCGACCGCTGAGCGTTCACTCAAATCGTAAGTACAAAGATGAAAACAGAATGAGAGAGAGAGAGGGAGAGGGTGAGTGAAGAGAGCGCACTATTTGATCGACTGACATTGACATGAAGCCACTAAGAGCACGAAAATATACAGTTAAATGTTGCGCTCCCTCTTTTCCCCTTTTCATTAAATTAAGCTACATACGTTTATTTACCTGTGCATTTGTTTGCTATTTGCAATTTATGAAATGAAAATTAAATTCTTAATTTGAATTTTGTTAAGTGCCAGCCAAATTTTAAGATGCACAATGTTAACAATTTGTCTTAAAAGTAAAGCAAATTTAAATAACGGTTACAGTGCAAATAGGTACACTGTCTGCTGTGCAGTCAACAATTCCTTTTTCAATTAGCAACTCGTAAATTTCATTACCTACATACAAAGTCACCATGCAGAGCTTAGCGTCGAGAGAGAGCAGCCAACATACATGTGTACATACATACATATGTATGTATGTATATATATATTTATGTATGTATATACGCTGCTCAGTTGCGAGTAGAGCTTAACTGCGAAGTCAGTGCTGCTATTTTTAACTCAAGACTACAGCTAGCATTAACTAACTGTTCAATTTTACCAGTATCATGCCAGCTGCAAAGCAAAAGAATGAGAGAGAGAGAGAGAGAGCGAGAGATGGAGTGGAAGAATTGCGAAATAAGTGAGCGCTAGATAAATTCACCAATTCAGTGTTCTCGAGTGGGATCTTTTTAGCACTTACTCAACAAACACAAAAATGAGAGCTGTTCATGTGCACCCACTGCTTAGGTGCGAGCAGAGCAGTGCATTCAAAACTACAGTTTGGACCATGCCATATGCAAAGCAAAAGAGTGCGTGTGAGAGAGTGAAACGTGCTAACGAATGGGCTCGAGTGGGATCTCTTTAGCACTTACTCAACAAACACATGTAAGAGCGCAGTTCATATGTATGCACTCACAGCTTAGTTGCGAGCAGAGCAGTGCATTCAAAACTACAGTTAGCGCCATGCTATATGCAAAGCTAAAGATTGCGTGTGAGAGAGAGAGAGAGAGAGAAAGAGAGCACGCCAAGCAGAGCGTAACTGCGTAATAAGTGAGCTCTAGACAAATTCACCATGCTAACGAATGGGCTCGAGTGGGATCGTCTTAGCACTTACTCAACAAACACATGTAAGAGCGTAGTTCATATGCACCCACAGCTTGGTTGCGAGCAGAGCAGAGCATTTAAAACTACAGTTAGCACCATCTCACATGCAAAGCAAAAGAGTGCGTATGAGAGAGAGAAAGAGAGCACGCCAAGCATAGCTTAACTGCGTAATAAGTGAGCTCTAGACAAATTCACCATGCTAACGAATGGGCTCGAGAGGGATCGTCTTAGCACTTACTCAACAAACACATACATAGTATAAGAGCGCAGCTCATGTGCTCCTAAAGCTTAGTAGCAAGCAGAGCAGAGAGGAGAGCTGCGCCAGGCTGTTGGAGTGAGTGCTGTTTGGCTTATTTTCAATTCCGTTGCGTTTCTTTAGCTTGTTGTTCAGTGTTTATGGCGGCGGCTGCCACTTTACGATAGCTGCAAAGAAAGAAGTAACGCATACGCCGGCCGCATTGTGCGCTCTCATATGCAAAAGCATGCGTTTGGCATTAAGTTATCAGAAGGCAATGCCAAAGCTGGAAAGAACGTGGACGACTGCCAGTGTCTGTCTCCGTGTGTGTGTGAGTATGTTTGTGACACGTTTGTTTGTTTATACATTACTTTTTTACAAGCACTAAAAGATATACTCCCCACACACACACCCACGCACACACACACACACTTACAGAAGCAGTGCTACTGAAGGAGCTGCATGACAGCTTCCACAGCAAGCGAAGTTCAAAGTAGTTGGCTCCGGTTTGCCCAACGGCCCAATGTCGACGCGATGGCTTGCTTGCCAGCAAGACGCGTATTAAAAATCAATAGAACCTACAAATGTATCCTTTCTTCAGCTGCAAAGGACAACATGACTACAACAACAACAATGACAACAACAACAACAACGACAACCAGTTACATGGCGCCGTCTTTGGCTCGCTGCACAGCAGGCAAATGTAATGAAGCTGTGCAGGTGCGGCAATATACACATACATATATATACATGTGTGTGGGTGTGTGCGCGTGTGTGTGTGCCCTTTGACATTGATCGATAACGATTATGGGGCGATACATTTGCATTGCTGCTAGTAAAGTCCCATTCAAGTGTTGTGTAATGAAAATGTAGTTCAATTAGCTTTGTAGGCTTAACAAATACATGTGTTATCGATAACGATTATAGTGTTATTATGAAAATGTAGTTCAATTAGCTTTGTAGACTTCATAGACTTTTAACAAACACATGTGTTATCGATAGCGATTATACTGTTATTATGAAAACGTAGTTCAATTAGCTTTGTAGACTTCAAAAACGTTTAACAAAGACATGTGTTGTCGATATGTGTTATCGATAACGATTATACTGTTATTAAAGCTTATTAATAAACGTCAAATATATTTATTTATAAGCTATAATAACATTATAATCGTTATCGATAACATATGTATTAGTTGTTATCCACGTACATATGTAAATATATTAAGGCTATGATCGATAAGTCATATTGACCTAGTTATAGCAATTGCTCAATGATTATGGAATGGATGTTAGTGTTATCGATAGACACAAAGCTCATAAAAATGCTATTAGCATTTGTTGTACCACATGCATTTCATGTTGACTATTTTAGCAAATATTGTGCTTAGTTATATTTTATACAAATATGAAATATGTGTTATCGATAACTTTCAATTGCATGGAAATCGAATGAGGATATTGCTTTATGAGCGTAGAAGTAGATGTAAGTAATATCGATAAGTTATCGATAAGCAAGCAGGTATTTGAAGCAAGTACCTATTGTGCTGTTTGCTTTTGCTAAATGTTATCGATAACTATTTAAGCCATGTTTAATCCTTTAAAGCATTATAAATGCAACAAGTTTTTATTTGCCTTCTCAATAAGCCATCAATTTGCAGTGCTAAGCATATGCGTGATTGACTGAATGACAGATTGATAGCGAGCCATATATACATCACATATGCTTCGCTGCTTTATGAGCACATCAATTTAATGTCCAAATGCAAATCGAATGGGTATATACATATATATACTTATCGTTCTCTATCTCTGTCTCTGTGTGTGTGTGTGTGTGTGTGTGTGGTTGGCCTCATAACAAATTTTTATGGGTTCACAAGCTAAATGGGACATCGCTAATGCCCACTAGTTGAGAGCTAGCGACTGATTAGTGTCGACCAAAGGCCGTGCGAGCGCGGCGTGTTTGTCAAGCCAGCAAAGTGCTTCATAAACACAATAACATGGTCCTTCAACTGAAACAAAATCACAGACTCTTCGTCATGTGGCTTTGCCTCGCTGTCTTGATGTCTCGCTGTCCCGCTGTCCTGTTGTCCTGTTGTCCTGCTGTCCTGTTGTCCTTTGCAAGTTGTCCTTCCCTTTCCACGTTCTTTTGCCATTTTATTTGCCTGTTTTCGTTTCGTTTCGTTTCTGTTTTTTTTTTTATATACCCTATAAATACACGTACATCAAATGGGCGGTGTGGGTATCATAAAGTTGCGCTAATGTCCTAGCATTCTAGTCTATAAACTACAAGGACTTTAGCTCTTGGCCAGCGCTATCAAGCGACTCTTTGTAGCCAAAGGAAGAGGAAGAAGAAGATATTTATTTATTTTCAAATAGAAATGAAATTGAGAGCTCTATAGATATTACTCATGCCTAGTTTATCCAACACTTCTTGATTTCTTTAGAATTTTGATTTCTTTTAGCACAAATGCTAAGAGTAATCTTTAATGGGAATCAATTGAATCAAACACTTAAAAACTGCAAAGTATTAAGATTTTAAAATTAAACAAAAGGCATAAATTTCTTTCGATAAATAACTATCGATATATACAAAAAAAAGATAATACGATAACAATGATCGTTAAATGTCTTAACTAAAACCGAGAACTATAAATATTGCAAATAATCAGAATTAGTAGAGTAACAACTCTATAATAAATATTCATATTCACTATTCATTCATGTTTCGATTACATATCGATAGTAGTTGACATGAGTTATATTCTAAGTTTATCGATATATTTTTACAGTGCTTTGCTTTAGAATCAACTAAAAGACATTTTTATTTTGGCATGCAAGAGAAATTTCATTGATCAAACATCTACAGGGTATTTGCTAGCCGCGCATCTTATTTTTAATCACTTTTGGCTGTATTTCAATGTTATTTCAGTGAGTCTTCCAGGTTTGTTAGACAATGTGTAACGCACAGAGGCGATTGACGACTGTCGGCTGTGCTTTATAGTATATGTAGATATGTATATATATCCTTGATATTTATATGTTCTTGATCAGCATGAACAGTCACACCGATATCTAAGCAAAATCATAACTGAGTGAGCTTTGCTCTTAGCTCTGTCTTGATAAAGCAGTTAGTTTATATATACATATATATATACATATATATATATATATATATACTTGAACCACTTGGATATACTAGCTGCCATTGTTAAAATCTGCTGAAGTTTATGTTCTTCTTCTATGAAAAGCTTTGTGCTTTGCTCAAAACGATAATTGATAGTTTCACTTCTCTTTTTGGCTAGTTTTCAAATTATTTCAAGATCGTCTTACTATATAAGAGAGATTCAAAATGAAGTTTTCATTTGGGCAGTTGATTGGGTATTGCTTGATGCCAATTCAGATTATTTAACTATGTATATCCATGAGTTTACTGTATATATATACTATATAGTATAGCTCAAAATTATGGAAAGTGAAGTTTTTATATATAAATTCTTATGTATAGATTCATATTTACTTAAATCAAAAAAATATTAAAATCTCTCTGATTACTATGCAATATATAAATATAAAAATATTCATTATGATACAGATATGTTAATGATTTAGCTATAATATATACTATATAGTTGCTAATGAATATCTTCAATATGCCTACTATATAAGAAGATAGATCGTAGATATTCTTTGTCATTTATATAGTATATAGCATATCTGAATCATGATAAAAGATATAATATATATAATATATATATGATATACTACCTATGTGATATGGCTACTATACTATATAATAGATATATGATTTATCTATTAGATAGTATAGTAGTAGTAGTAGTTTATCTATTAGATAGTATAGTAAGCATATTACATAGTATATTATCTCTATTATTATCATCAGCATCATCATCATCTATCATCATCATATAGTATATAGAACTTATAAATATCTGATTATAAGTCATCTATAACTATAAGATATGGCTATAGTGATATAGTCTTTCTCATATATATAAATATCTGATCTATAAACCTGTAAATATCTGATTGTTACATAATATTGAAATATAGTAAAGTTTATGGTATCTGATCTATAGAACTTATATAGCAATCAGATATTTATAAGTCACATATAACTATAAGATATAGATATAGTGATATAGTCTTTCTCATATATATAAATATCTGATCTATAGCTTGTAAATATCTGATTGCTATTTAATAGTGAAATATAGTAGAGTTTATGGTATCTGATCTATAGAACTTATATAGCAATCAGATATTTAGAAGTCATCTATAACTATAAGATATAGATATAGTGATATAGTCTTTTTGATATATATCAAAGCTAATCGCTGCTGTTGCTAGGGTATTAAGTGTTCGGCATGCCATTGCTAATCCTGTTTACTTGTTGGCTTTATTATTATTTTCTTTTTTTATTTTTTTTAGGTTTTTCTTTGTTTTATTGACTTGTTTGCCAGCTTCGCTGCTTCTTGTTCTCAGCGAAATTTTTTGGCTTTTTTTGTGTTTTTGTTTTTGTTCTATGTGCATCGTCGATTGCCCTGGCTTAACTTGGCTTTGTTTTTCTTGCTGCCAAAGCCAAGAGCCCACAACCAACAGCTTTAGCTGTGTGTAGGTGTGTGTGTGTGTGTAGGTGTGTGTGTGTAGGTGTGTGTGTGTGTGTGTGCGTGTGTAGGTGTAGTCCACATTGTGCCAAACAATTCAATTTATTTAAGCCTGTCGCTGCTCATGTTAATATGCCCAGCAGAGCTATGTAAATAGCAAGAAATTTATACATATATATATTTTATATATATTATATATATATATAAACATGAAGTTAAGTCAGTCGTCAGCAGCCACGCCCACCTGCCCTGTGTTTATTTAATTCGCGTAAATTTTTATTAATTTTAATTGAAAGCTTTACGAGCGCCGCTTCGTGCTGCGCCTTTGTTGATGCTTCAGTTGTGGCTTTAGCCTTTTGCTGTTGTTGTTGTTGTTGTTGTTCGCTTAGAGCGCGCGCCCAGCTGCAGTCGCTGTACTATGTGCATGGCTACAAACTACAGAGCAACTGCTGCCCCAGCCCCTGTTCGCTGTTGTTGTTTGCAAAGTGTTTTTGTTTGGACTGACGCTAAGCTGGCTGGGCGCAAATCCCCGTTAAAGTTCGTTGCTACCCAACTTTGGGCCAACAGCAGTGAGCTTACTGAATATGCTCCCCAGCTGCCCCCTACCTCCCTCCCCTGCGTACCACCCCCTGGGGTAGCTGTGACAGCTGAGGCTGCTCAACTGGCTGCCAAGATTTACGACTGATTGAACTGTTTTCTATGCATGTACTTGCTTTTAGTTTTGTTTTGTTGTCGTTTTTCTGTCTTTTTTTTATAGAGCTAAACACAACTAAAAAAGAGAAAACACAAATTGTTGTTCGAGCACATTTGAATTGTATTTTATTTTTGGTTTAGCTCAGATTCAAGTTCATAAAAATAAAGTAGCTAAATGGATTTCCTGCTCGTTGAGTTGAGCTTCATCAAATAGCTACGCAGCGTCTTGTTGAGCGTTGTCGAATAATAATGTAATATATTAATAATAATAAATAGAAAATATATTATACTTGTATATGCAGCTGTGTTCATAGAAATAGTAGTGCGATTGAAATGTCAGCAAAATTTTGTGATTAACAGAATATTTTGTAAACAATTTAAATATATCTATGTTAATATTAATAATCGTTTAAAAATATGTTCATCACAAAATAACTATATAAATTATTTCATATTATTATAAATATATTCATACAGCTGTGTTCATAGAAATAGTAGTGCGATTTTTTTTTTGTGATAAACAGAATATTTTGAAAGCAATTTGAAATTTGAAATATATAAATAATAAATTTGTGAATAAACAATTTTAAAATGATGTCCAAATCTCTTCTTCAGTTAAGTTGCAAAAGTCTATATTTTTTAAGCGGATATTTAGGTTGGCCAAATAAGAGCAATTGACAAAGAAATTGCAATGCAACAAAAACAACTTAAGTTATAACATTTTATAGAGCTAACTTTTAAAGACTTACTCTGGCCATTATTATTATTATTTTTATATTTTATTATTATAAACATTTATTTTATTCAAATAACCACCTCAGCTAGGCAGACACTGCTTCAAGCGTCAGCCTTAATTTTGACTGATTCGTGCTTTGTTATTCCCGCATTGGCGTCTCGAATCTTAGCCAAAATGCTGCGCTTGTTAACCCTAACTATAGACTAGACCATAATAAACGAGGTTTGACGTGAGCTGACTGAGCTGCCAAAATACACCCACACAACTTGCAGCATTGCAGCACTCTGTGGCCTCAAGTGTAACTCAAGAGTTGAGCTGAAATTTCGTGCAATTATATTTATATTATTTCCACACACTCGACACACGTCAGCTGCTTCATAATCAAATGACAAGTCTTGTTGAATATTATTATTATATTATTGAATTTTTGATTAACTAAAAGTTATCGATAACTTTGACAACTGCTGAAATATAGTTATCGAAAATACTATTAATCTTGCTTGGTCAGTTAGCTCTACTAAGAGCTTTGATGAGATATCACATTCAAGAAAGAATTAGATATCAAAAGCTGTTTCATTGCCCTTTGATCGCTATGTTTAGCTTAGCTGTTTCAATTCCAATGTTTCCAATGTTTCAATGAGTTAAAGCTGATCAGCTAATATCAGCTGTACATAACTTTTTATCTCTTTCCCTCGTTTCATTTCCATTGTTTCAATGCTGAGCTTAAGTTGCCTTAAAATTCTATTTCCTCTTTTCATTCGACCTAGTTTTCTGGCAATTCTTTCCCATTTTGTTGTTTCAGTTCCATTGTTTCTATAAAAGTTGCTAAATTTGTTGTGGCCATTCCATTGTTTGCTCGTTTTCTTCGCCAAAGTTTGATCAACTGAATGGATGAGAAGTATTTATGGGACAAGACTTATCATGCCATGACCTTTTCTTTCTATTTATCTGCTGTAAATAAAGGTTTGGGCCAGTGACGAGTATGGCACAAGCATTATGTCAAATGATTTTCACAAAATATACACAAACACAGGGAGACCGAGCCACAGAGACACCTAAAACTTGTGCCCATTTGTTGGGCTGGGCTGGGTCCGAAGGGGGCGACGGCAGCCCGCAGCGACTTTTAAAGTTATTGCCGTTCTTATCGTTCGCATCGGCTCTGTTTGCCTGTCAAAGCCAAATCCCCTGACAGTCGACCAAATAAAATAAAAGTATTTTTTGCTTGCTCATAACAAGTTTTTGAAAAGAGCTTCACCATGATGAGAAACACAGCGAGAGAGAGAGAGAGCGAGTGGGGCGAAAGTCCCAACTTCACGTGACATCGGTAAATGCTGTCTAATAATCATGTCCCATAATCTTTGGGGACTCCCGCAGTCCATGGCCCATGGCCCAAAAGTATGCAAAAGTATTTGCTGTGCCTGCAATCAGCCGACAATCAAGCGAATTACACGCAAAATGAGCCGCCGCATTTTGGCTAATGAGCCGACCGGGCCGAACCAAGCCGAGCCGGCCCAAAAGATGCCGACAATCAATGAGGCCAGCCAAATAGACCAAATAGTCCACACACTTAGCTAATGCATACAAATCTATTTGGATATGTGAGAATGTGAATTTCAATGAGTGTGTGGGCGAGTGTGTGTGTGTGTGAGAGACAGAAGACAAGAGACAGAGACACAGAATGACAGGGAGACAGCGCGTTACAGTTGCAGAGATAATGGCAGAGACACAGAGACAGAGACACGAATTATAGTTTCTAAGGATTTCCATTTTGATAGGGTTTTCTGTTCTTTTTATAGGTCTTTTATAGACTGTCTCTGGTATTGACCTTTCCTACTCTAGAATTAAGCTTTTAGGTTTTTCCTGAAGTAGACTTCTTCTCTTAGTTTTCTTCCCTCCCTTTCTTTATATGGACTCATTTGATAGATCTTTTATAGACTGTCTCTGGTATTAACTTTTTCTACTCTAGACTTCCGTTACTGGGTGTTCCCTGCAGTAGACTTATTCATTAGCCTCCTGCCCGTCCATTCTTTACATGGACTCTTCCTTCATTAGACTCTTGCTTTGATAAGACTCTTCTTTCTGCAGAGTCTTTCTTTTCTTTTTATAGATCTTTTATAGACTGTTTCTGGTATTGACTTTTCCTACTCTAGACTTCGTTATTATGTTTTTTCTGCAGCAGACTTATTCTATTAGCCTCCTTCCCTACCTTTCTTTATGTGGACTTTTCCTTCATTACACTCTTATTATAATAAAACTCTTCTTTCTACAGACTCTTTATTTTCTTTTCTTGTTCTTTTTCTTTCTTATAGAGGATGTTCCTTGTACACTAATTCTCCTTATAGACTCTTCCTTCAGTTGAAGGCATCTTCCATCTATGGCCTCTTCTTTCTATAGACCCTTTTCTCTTTTACTCCTATATCACTCTTCTTTCTTTAGACCTTTTCTTATGTAGAATATTTCCTTCTAGTCTTTTATGACTCTGCCTTATATAGTCTATAAACTGTTTCATCTTCTTTTTCGTCTACACATGCTTTCATATATTGTCTCTTCTGCCTATAGATTTATTATTTTATGTACTCTTCTTTCTCTCGTATTCATTCTGCTTCTTTCTGCAATCTTTTTCTTTTAGACTTTGTCTATTCTAGATTATATCTTCCATAGACTCTTCTCTCTTCTGCCTGTTAACTTCTTTTTCTATAGACTTATTTATCTCTCTAGGTATTCTTCAATAGATTATTCTTTCCTTCTATGAACTGTTCCATCTACTGGCTCTTTCTTCTACTGGATCTTTCTTCTACTGGCTCTTTCTTCTATTGGCTCTTTCTTCTCATGTAGACTTTACCTTCTTTAGCTTCTTCTTTCGTCTAAAGACTCTTCCTTCCACAGTCTCTTTTTTCCATAGACTATTTCATATCTAGACTTTAGCTTCTTCCTTCGTCTAAAGACTCTTCCTTCCACAGACTCTTTCTTCCATAGACTATATCATATCTGGACTCTACCTTCTAAAGCTTCTTCCTTCTCTAGACTTCCCTCTCTGTAGACTTCTCTGTCTAAACACTCATACTTAGCATACTTTTCAATCTTCCACCCACAGACGCCTCCCCCTATAAGTCTCTTCACTATAAACACTCAATTTATCAGCAAATCAGCCTCATCTTGCTCCACTGTGCGCCTAGTGAAAAGTTGACTAAATAAATAATATACTTAAACATGTGTCCGTGTTGCTTGACAACATTTCGTTTATTTTGTGCTCCATTTTGTTGTTGCTGTTGTTGCTGGATAAGTAGTATTTGGGTTAAAGTCTTGTGGATCTCGTGTCGACAGAGCCATTTTGATTTAGTAGAACGTGTTCGCTAGCATTTCGTGCCCCAGATTCCGAGTGTTGAACGTGTCAGTTGCCCTGATGATGTGCATGTGGAACGTGGCGCTCCAATAGAGGCCAATAATGTCCATTTTGCGACGTTTGCCAATTTCGAGTCGATTTATTTAGTGGAAACCAATAAATAACCAATGATGTACGAGTTCGTGTGTGTAAGTGAGTGTGTGTGTGTGAGTGTGTGTGTTCGCAGCTCGTTCAGCACCTTGTACCATATCTCTTAATATATGTATATATGTATATCTCTATCTATATGTGTTTATATATCCTATCTAGCGTCGTTCATCCCACTCGCATGCTTTTAGCTTTGGCATTCACGTTCCGTCGGGGGATTCCCCAGAGTGCATCGCTGACTGCTGCAACCAGCCCATACCCATGCCCCTGCCCATTCCTCGATTTCCATTCGATTTGATTCCATTCCATTTCCATGTTTTTTTTTTCTCCTTATCTCTTTTTTTTACGTTCTATGCTTTGTACTCTAGCAGCGAGCAGTGTCAAATTGTCAGCGTTTGTGCTACAGGAAGTTGCATAAAATATTTGTTAATAATGAAACTCTGATTCAGTTGAAGCATGTGAGTTTATATATATATATATATATATGCATTTCCTTAAAGTCATGAGCTATACTTATTTTTGCCATTCAGACTGTTTCATTTCTTACAAAATATTCAATTCAATTGCAAGTTCAGTTAGAGTATTCCAAATAGAAACTTTCATATCCCTTTTGATCGATAAATCTCTGCTTGAGCTCAAAATTGATAAACAACAGAAGTATTTCTAGTTAATTTGTGTTCAATTCAAATTTTTTCTGCCATATAAATTCTCTATATAATATATGCCAACCTCTTTATGCCGGGTATTCTGTAGTCGCGCAGCCACAACTAAATAAACTCTGCTTATTTTGTTGACATTTTTTCCATACACAAAACACCATTAGAAATGTTTTCTAAGGGGTAGACATG
Organism: Drosophila leonis; assembly: GCA_035045365.1. Classification (NCBI taxonomy): domain Eukaryota; kingdom Metazoa; phylum Arthropoda; class Insecta; order Diptera; family Drosophilidae; genus Drosophila; species Drosophila leonis. The sequence continues at coordinate 7,025,755 of JAWNPC010000481.1, read as the reverse complement.
TTCTATGTGTGTACAACATCAGACAGCTCTAATAGAGATATACGAGTATATTTATACAATAGATGTGTTGGATCTATTATGATAAGTTAGGGTATATTCACTTTGGGTTTGCTGTAAATGTGCCTAGGTCTTGAAATTGTTTATATGAAGATTCTTACAAATATTTATATATATATTTTTACTTTTCTTTAATATTTATAAAAAAAATTCAGCTTGAAACTTGGTTTTTTGAGCATAGCTCGAAGACTATAAGAGCTAGAGGCCATAAATTTAGCGTGTAGTTTCATGAATAGCTACAAAAGTCTAAGAATATATATTTTTATGGATAGCTGTCAAGAAATGTTAAGTAATTTAACAAAATTGGAGGGTATAGCCGTATAAGGGCAAGGGTATACGTAGAAGTATTGAGAGGGAAAGAAAGAGAGAGAGAGAGAGAGAAAAAGAGGGAGAGAGAAAGAGAGAATGAGAGAGAGAGAGAAAGAGAGAGAGAGAGAGACAGAGAAGTGTAGAGAGAGAGCGAAAGAGAGAGAAAGAGACAGAGAAAGAGAGAGGCGGAGAGAGAGAGAGAGAGAGAGAGAGAGAGAGAGAGAGAGAGAGAGAGAGAGAGAGACAGAGAAGTAGAGAGAGAGAGAGCGAGAGAGAGACAGAGACAGAGACAGAGACAGAGAGAGAAAGAGAGTGAAAGACAGACAGAGAGGGAGGGAGAGAGAGAGAGAGTGGGAGAGAGAGAGAGAGAGAGGGAGAGAGAGAGAGGGAGAGAGAGAGAGAGAGGGAGAGAGAGAGAGAGGGAGAGAGAGAGAGAGAGGGAGAGAAAGAGATAGACTAAAGGGAGGTACAGAAAACAAGAGAGGGAGACAGATAGAGATAGTAAAAGAGAGAGAGAAAGACTCTGAGTCTGTTGTCCCACAAAGCAAATGCTTTCAAAGCCAGCTCGTTGCAGGGTAGTTCTTAGTCAGTCACTTCTTCAGCCACTGCGCGCGCTATGAACCATTTTTTTTAGTTGTATTTTCATTTAGTGCCAGAGACAAGCGCGTTCGTTCGCTACACAATTTAACACTTTGCTCTTGCTCTGGGGTATTTTAGAATAAGCCAAGCCAATTTCAATTTCAGCTGGCAGCAGCAATACCTTGGCCCAAGCCACCCCATCGTGTGGTATATATATATATATATATACATATAGAAACATATATGTGTGTGGAGAGATTGCATGTTGCATGTTGGATGCTGCATTGCGTTGTCTATTCCGTGCTGTTCGTGCAACGGATTCTCGTTTCGGCAAGATGGCGTCGTTGAACGCATTTCCGTTAACATTACATGCTCATTTCCGCTTCGTGTGGCTTTATTAAGCGCCAGTCACTTTTTCCCAGGCCAGCCAAACACACACACACAGAGTCACACACCCTTTGTATGTGTGTGTGTGTGTGAGTGCTAACATGTGTCGTGTCTGTCACTTAAAGTGCGCTGAAGCAAATGCTGTCCAAAAAGATTTCCCTCTTTGAATTTTGCTTTTGCTTTTGCTTTTGGCAATCGATGCGCAGTTGGGCAGGTGGGTAGGTTAGGGGAAACCACTTAGCTGGCACAGCCAGGTGACATGTTACATATGTATCTAATGCTCACCTTCAGAGCATTATCCAGCTTATTTGATGTTTCCTTTTCGCCCGGCAGCAAGGCGCAAGACACAAAGGGCAAGAGCCAGCTACAAATTGAGATTTGTTTAATGTGGCGCAAGACTTTTCATCGGACTGGTCACACTTGCAAGTTATGTCGGCTTTACGCTGCGCTGCGAATGGGAGCTTTACATGGGTATTACGTGCGCATTACGCAACAACAAAATCATTTGCTCATCTAACAGTTGCTTCAATTCGAATCAGGTGGCACAGGCACAGTCAGCACTCTTTGTCGTTGGGCTTGCCACACGGTTAATAGTTGTCAAAAGTTTTATTAATTGTTCTTTAACGCAACATTAATGAAGGCCCAACAGCTGCTTCGACTGTCTGTCAAATATTGAGTGTGCTTAAAAGGCAATTTCTTGATGCAGCCAGATGTGCCACAAATATAGCCAGGTGGCGATGCCTGAAGACATTAAAGGGACGCAGTTAATTGAGAACGTTTTCAACCAACTGAACACAAGAATATGCTTCAGTTTGGCTCAGCTGGGTATTAGAAGAGCTGAAAATAAATATAAGACTAGCTCGGGTATGATTTAGCTTTCTATTAGGAACTCATGTCTTCAATCATATCTTCAATCATATCTTCAATCATGTCTTTAAGCCATTTTGACTTAGATATAATACAAAACGAAGAACTAAAACAAAGTTAAGAACTAAAAATGATGCCATCAATCATGTCTTCAATCAAATCTTTAATTATGTTTTCAATCATATCTTCAATCAAATTTTCAATTATGTTTTCAATCATATCTTCAATCATGTCTTAAAGACAGTTTTAATGAGATATAATATGCAACGAAGATATGCGCCAGAGCTCAGCTTAGTTATTATGTCTTCAATTGTGTCTTCAATAATGTCGTCAATCATGTCTTCAATCATGTCTTCAACAATATGTCTCAATTCAAACATTAGTAGAATATTTATTCATATCAAATATCATAGCAAATTTGTCTTCCATCATAACTTCAATCAAATCTTCAATCATTGCTTTAATCATATCTTCAATCAAGCGTTCAACAATGCCTTCAATCATGTATTTAATGAATTTTTATTGATTTATAATAAAACTAACAAGACATACGCAAGAGCCCAATTCGACTAAGCGTTCAGATCTTCAATCATATTTTCAATCATGTCTTCAATCATATCTAAAATGATGTCTTCAATCATGCATTGACTCATTTCTTTAATTTCAAGACATTACATCAAGCACAGCTTAAGAATTAGTAAATATTCAAGTTTAGTTTGCATCATGTGCTTACGAGCTTCAATCATTGCTTCAATCATGCTTTCAATCACGTTTTAAATGCACGTTTTGCGAAAATATAATCAATTATATAGAGTATAGGTCTGGCAAAAGTCAAGTTCAATTTTCAATTTGTATTCAATCAAGTCATCAATCATGTAATAAATCATGACTTAAATGAACTTAATGAATATGAGGTCCATCTTTTCTCACAACTACATCACATATGTTTCTCTAATCATTCAATCAATCAGTCAGTCAATCAGTCAATCAATCAGTCAATCAGTCAGTCAATCAGTCAGTCAAATTAGGTTTAGAGTACCTTTATATCTGCTTATATACAAAGAAATACGAAACTGAATTACTTTAATAGTAGAAATTACCTGAGCAGAGAGAGAGAGAGAGAGATAAAAGTATTTCGATTTCAGAAATAGTTCAAGTAAATCCTATTCAAATTTCAACTGATATAGGAGCTGCTATACATCAAAATTGGTTAGGCTTGGTTAACATGGAGTGTCCGACTTGCTCAGGTTATTAACAACATCAATACAAGCGTATGCTTAACTTCAGTCTAGAAACTTGAGTCGAGGGTATTTGTTATCTTTAATTATCACTATTTATCTTATATTATGCTCGTTGGCGTGCCCACAAATGCTGTCAATGAAATTTCGCATTGTTGTAATTAACTAGATGTTGTTGGTGCTATTGTTGCTACTGTAGCTGTTGTTGCTGGTGTTACGTTTAAAGGACCATCAAAGGATCCGAGGAGAGCCGCTGGGCAAAGTGTCAAAATGTTGTTGCCAGGCAATTTGCTTATGCTCGACAAAATGTCTTAACGAAAACATTTAAAGCCCTTCGCGAATGAGCCGAAAAGTGTTTAATTAGCCGCTTTCTTCTGCTGTTGGCTGTTGGCAAATATTTGTTAATTAGCCAGCGGCACATCAATTAGCGGCCAAAATGAATCTATTTTAAATTGATTTTAGCTTGATTAAATTTGCAGCAGCAACAGCTCATTAAATGCCCTGCCAGGCATATTCATAATTTCATAAATTGCGACCATGCTCGACTTCAGAAGCATTTGGAATGGCATTATGTGAACTATTAGGTAAGCTCTCCTCGTGGAACTGAGCGACTATCTAGTCTGGAGTTGTGAAACTTGATTTGCTACTTCTCTAAGGCTAAATGATAAGGCATCTATTTGAGAATTTGTTATATCTGCTATAGTTCTTCAGTTATTCAGGAAATAGGGTAAGGATATGCTGTTATATATGAGAAAAAAGATGAAAATGGGGAAATGATATTTACAATATATATTATATTGTATTGCCTATATTTCTCGCTTAGATATCTATTCTTGGCATGGACATTTCAATATTCAAGCATACATTTTACAGGGTATAGTAAAGTCTATCAATTGTCGTTATCAATACTTTAGCAAATTTTGTAGTAAATATTATATATGTATATATTTTTGGCATGAACATACATTTTACAGGGTATATGAAAGTCTATCAATCTTTGCCAAAACTTAAGCAAGTTTTTAGTCAATCTGTTCATATATATTATATATATTTTTTGTATAGATTATTCGCAATATTCAAGCATACATTTTACAGGGTATATTATAGTCTATCAATTGTCGTTATCAATACTTAAGCAAATTTGTAGTAAATATTATAAATATTTTTTATTTAAGTTGTTGAGTCTATTCTTGATATGAACACAAATTTTACAGGGTATATGCTAGTCTATCAATCTTTGCCAAAACTTAAGTAAAGTTTTAGTCAATTTCTTTATAAATTTTATATATATAATATATATATCTTGTTTAGATATCTTTACTTGATTTGTACATCTTAATATTCAAGCATACATTTTACAGGGTATATTTTTGGTCTATCTATCTGTAAAACTTAAGCAACTTTATAGTCTATCTATCTTTAGTTCTATAAGGTATCATGGTTAGCTTTTACACAGTAAGCATTTACTCTCCCTCTCTTTATCTCTCAATACAGGGTATTTGCTAGTCTATACAACTTTGCCTAAAAGCTTAAGTCCTAACTTGTTCTTCTTCCATAAAAAGTTCACGCGTCTTTGTTAAAGCATTCTTAACTTTTCCGCTAATCTACAAGAGCTGCATTAAGCCAATTCCAACAAACAGCTTTGCTACAGGGCATTTGCTAGTCTATAAATCTTTATGAAATCTTATGTACATAATATGTATATATGTATGTATATATAATATGTTATATACATATACATATATATTTCATTTGGCCACATTGTGGCATAATTTAATTTGATTTTCACTTTCATTTTCATTTTCATTTTCATTCTTGATTCTCATTTCATTCTTGCCTGCCAACCAATTATGAACGGCGCTGTGGGGCTTTTCTATTCAATTCTCATAAAAATGACATTCACACAAAATAAAAAAAAAAAGGAGAAGAAGAAGAGAGCGAGAGAGAAGCAGTGAAATGTGCACAACTCATTAGCTGCGGCTTACCACAGTTGTTAGGCTTTAGGACACTCCTTTGTTCTGCGTAGGTGCTTAGCTTCTCCGGCCATCATGACCATCAAGAGCATGAATAATGGCTCTGTGTGGATGCCAAAAAAAGACTATTCTCCTCTCACTCTCTCTCTCTTTCTGTCTTGCTCATAATTTGGCATTTAAATTTTTGGATGAATGTTAAAAAAAAGTTTCAAGCATTTCAAATTTGTCTTGGGTTGAGGCGAGAGAGAAGAGAGCAATGATTGAGCTACGTTTTTGTAGTGTTGGCTGACGTGTGGTGAGTTTGGGCTTAGTTGAGGTGAGTTAAGGGTAACTAGAACTTAGGTGAGTTGGGCAAGCTTAGTTTAGTTGGTGATGGGTGAGTTGGGTGAGTTGGCTGAGCGTGGTGAGTTTTAGGCTAGTCAAGGTGAAGTTTATTTGAATTAGGTTTGGGTTATGTGGAGTAAAGCGAATTTAAGAATTAAAGTTTGACTTGTTTACGTGTGGTGAATTCAAAACTGGTGGTGAGTTTAGATAAGTTGGCGTTGGATTGGCAAGATAAGCAAGTTGAGGTGGAAGAAGTTGAGTTTTGGGCAAGTCTAGGTTAGTTTAAGGCAATTTAGTCAACTTAACTTTAGTTTTTGGTATAGATAGTTATCTGAAATGTTTAATGAAAGCTTTTAAAGATTTCAGATTAGATTAGTTTAGATCAGCTCACTCAATTCCTTCAATTCTAGTCAATGATATGGGCATATATCTCACTTCTACGCTCTTTTTATATATGTGATATGCTAAATTGAACCACTTTGATTGTGAATTTCTTTCATTGGGGACTTGCTCTCGACATATTTGAATTTGAATTTATCGCTTGGTGTATGGTGCCGTTTGATATTAACCAAAAAATATCGACGAATTGGGTCAACGAGCCGCTGCATTAGAAATGAAAAATGAAAAGCGATGAAAATAGAAAAAAATGAAATAAAATAAAAAAATGATAGAAATGGAAAGCTCTTCAGATTCAACGCTGAAGTGCAATGCATCAAGTGCCAAGTGGGGAAAAGCCTCAAGTGTGGCGAGAGCGTCAAGTCCTTTTCACATTTGAAACTCATTAGTGGAAACTCAGTTAGTGTGTGTGTGTGTCGGTGTGTGTGTGTGTGTGAGTGTGTGTGTGTGTGTGTGTGCCATCATCTTAGGCTTGACTGTCATGTGGGTGATAAAAACTTGAACCAAATTGAATCAAAGTGCGGCATAGACGATTTGTATTTACATATAGAATGAGTATATAACTTTGGTGTGTGTGAGTGTGTGTAGGTGTGTGTGTGTGTGTGTGTGTGTGTGTGTGTGTGTGTGTGTGTGTGTGTGAGTGTGTGTGTGTGGTGTATATATGCATATATACCGTTACATAAGCTATGCTAATGTTAAGCCATTATTAAGGCACTAACGCGCACTTGGATCGCAGCAAAGCACAAACCACAATGAAACAACAATGCTGTCCACGTCTATTGAACAATGTGAGAAATGGTGTTGAAAAGTTATCGATAAGTGCTATCGATAAATATAACAATCTTAAAAAAGGTAGAAGCTTGAGGATGGAAGATGGAAGAGGGAAGAAGGAAGATGGAAGATGGAAGATGGATGATAGATGATAGATGATAGATGATAGATGATATATGATAGATGATAGATGATAGATGATAGATGATAGATGATAGATGATAGATGATAGATGATAGATGATAGATAATAGATGATAGATGATAGATGATAGATGATAGATGATAGATGATAGATGATAGATGATAGATGATAGATGATAGATGATAGATGATAGATGATAGATGATAGATGATAGATGATAGATGATAGATGATAGATGATAGATGATAGATGATGATGATAGATGATAGATGATAGATGATAGATGATAGATGATAGATGATAGATGATAGATGATAGATGATAGATGATAGATGATAGATGATAGATGATAGATGATAGATGATAGATGATAGATGATAGATGATAGATGATAGATGATAGATGATAGATGATAGATGATAGATGATAGATGATATATGATAGATGACAGATGATAGATGATAGATGATAGATGATACAAGATAAAATAGAAGAACAATTCATGAACTGACATAAAACACTCGCAAAACTGTTCAATTTACTTTTCCAGCGAAACATGCCAATTGAAACGGCAAAAATTTGCGATGCAAATGCGGCTGGTGCGACGTTTATTTTGACAGCGAGTGTATGCAAATGTGTAAAAGCAAGCTGTCAGATACTAAATACACACTCACAGACACACACAGGCACACACTGAGCACACACCGCAGCCGCCAGTTGTGGCAATAGCAACATTTCATTTCATTTAATTTAGTTACATTTCCACAATTTAATTTGTGTTTTTTTATTTTTTTAATTTTAAAATTTTATATTTCATTTTTATATATTTTTTTCGCTGTGCGGCTGCTGCGCCAAGTGCTCGCAGACACATGTGGCTGGCGGGAGGAGTGGGGCGGTGGGGTGTGGCTGGCCATGCCACATGCGGCATTAGCACAAAAGCTGGCTGGCGCTGAGTTTGCGGCTAAAATAATTCAAGCAAAACGCGCAAACGGCCAGCTGCAAGCGCAATGCACAAAACAACAGTCAGCCAGCGAGGTGTGTGTGTGTGTGTGTGTGTTGAGTGGGCATGGCAAGGGGTTGGCTGTGCCCACTTGACAGCCTGTGCAGCAGCAAAAAAAAAAAAGAAGAAGGAAAACTAAAGTTTATGGGCGAGCTATGCAAAAGTATCTTACAGATACTTGCCGCGTCTAGCTGCCATCTGTGTCTGTGTGTGTGTAACTTTTGCCGCAGCGGCCACCACACGATGTCATTAACCAAATGAATGGCTGACGCTGCAGATTTGGTCGAGTTAAAGGGCAGGGCGCTGTGGAGGGCCCAGAGACGTCGTTTACTTGTGATTAAGTCGGTTGCCCGCAAAAGCTAAGCGCCCAGCTCAGCCCACTCTAACTAGGCCTAGATTACCTAGCTTGGCTGGTGGCCCAACAAATTTCGACAACTAAACCAGAGCAGCAGCAGCAAGAGAGAGAGAGAGAGAGAGAGAGAGAGAGAGAGAGAGAGAGAGAGAGATAGAGTGGGAGAGCAATAGCGAGCGAGTGGTAGATGAGACTCAAAGGAATGTCAGAGTGATGACAACAACTTAATGGAAATAACTGCACATTTATAAGTGACAACTTTGTTGTTGCCAGCTCTCTCACTCTCTCTGTGTGTGTGTGGGGCGGGCGGGCGGTCGTGTGTGCGTATCTTTGGGCATCTTGCCGTGTTTTCATTGCCTGGGCCAAGAGCGTATAATTTATGGCCAAGGCGTGGCAGACAAATGGCCGGCATATGCAGGACTTGCCTTTTGGGCTTGGGACCAGACCAGATAGATATATAAATATATATGCATATACATATACATATACATACATATATATATGTATATATGTATATATGTATTAGTGTAAGTGTGTGTGCACGCACACAATCGCAATAACTAACGGTAAATTAGTTTGCAAACAGAGTGAAAAAGGCAACTGGCAGATGAAACCTAATTTGGACCCGGCACACCATAAGCACGCACACACTCACACACACCCACACACACACACACACACACACACACACACAGACACACGAGCACTCATGCTGTGTTAGCCACAAGCGAAACTGATTGAGGGGCAGCAAACTGGCAACAGCCTGCAACAATAGCAAACCAAACCAAACCAAAACTGAACCAGAAACCAAGTTCAACTGAGCGCCGAACCGCTGAACTGCTCTGAGCAAACGAACCGCAACAGTTCACAATTGCAGCTGGTCACAGTGCCAAAGTGTTGCCAAACTAATGCAATTTCAATATTTATCGTTGTGTGTATTTAGAGCAAAATTCGATAGAGTTCAGCTAAAATGCTAGCTCTTTCGGTATTATCTTATAGGCATATCACTTAGGCAGTTAAGTCTGTGATGAAGGTCGAGAGCGCTATTATCAGAGCTGTTTCTGCACATAAAAGTTATCGATAGTTCGGCTCACCACTAGAAACATCTTTGTGCCCAAAAGGTTCGGTTCTAAAATCTGGGTTTCCATACTCATGAAAGCTGCATTCGGTTTAATTTTTGCCTTGCTGTTGGTTATCGATTTTAGCATGAAAAACTATCGATATTATTTTGTGTAACGGAGAGAATGACACATATTAAATCGATATATGATTTTCATTAAGAGTGTTCAACTACAAGTTGAGCTAATAATGATTTTAAGCGTTTGCCTTAGCTTAAGCTTACGTTTTTTATATAATGTATCGATAACTATCGATAGTTGGCATATATTCAATAATAACTTAAACCTTCGCTTTTATTGCTTATTTTAATCATGCTGTTTTTATCATATTATGAAGTGTTACATGTAAAATCGATAATTATCGATAACAGCCCCATTAGCGATAACAAGCTGCGCTGCACTTCAACTATGTTGATCTTTTATTTTATTTCATGCGCTGAGCTGATTATACATAGTATTATGGACAATATGCATGTATTTGTAATCGATAACTATCGATAAATATTGCATATTTGATTGTATAACCTAAGCAAAAGCATCTGCTTGCTAGCCTCGACTTTAGATCAAATAAATGTAGCTTCGCCTCGCTAAATATCGCTTGCCAACGATATACAAAACTTTGATATGCATTAAATGTTATTTTCCATTAAAGCTGAGCTCAAATTTAATTCGATAATTTCTCATTTTTCTACCGCTTGTTACGCACATGTGAAGTCCCAGCACACATGACGTCGACTTCGCATCGAACAACAAACATTCCGTAGCCCTATCCCTATACAGTTTCGCTCTAAATTGAGCCTGCCCGCCGCACCTCCTACGGCTACGGCTACGGCTCTGTGAAGTTGAGTTCTTTCTGTTGTTGTTGTTTTTTTTTTTTTTTATCAATTTGGTTTCGGGCTATGTGGCTTGCCAGCTCACATTGCGCTGGCTCGTTTCCACAGTTTTGGGTCGGAGCGTGGCCACAAAAACCGCTGGATTTCATTTTTATGCTCGCTCACAAGCTGCAAAGAGAGTATATATGGCTGGGCATGGCAAATGGGCTGCTTCCATAGTGCTAAGGCTCGATTAATGCAAACATTTTTGATTATGCATTAGTTTAGCTGCCTTTTGAGTTTACCACTCTTTGGGCTGTGAACGTGCATTGGGCAGTCGGTTAGGCCCGACTGGTTTCTTTTTTCTCGGGACTCATTGGCACACGTGTGTTTGGTCGCCGGTAGACGGTCGACGGCCCAGCTGCCGCCACATGGCGTGCTTTGGTGCTGCTGCTGCGTGGTCAGGGCCTGGTCAGGGTCTGGTCAGGGCCTGGTCAGCCCTGGCCAGTCTTTATTAGGCTGCGTTTTCAGCTTTGGGCAGTGTGTTCTTTTTTTTGGGCTTCCTGCTGTTTCGCGTGTGCCTTTTAATTTATTTATCACTGGAGCCGAAACTGAAGCTGGAGCTGGAGTTGGCGCTGGAGCCGCACAGGCACAGCCACAGCCACAGCCGGCGCACCGCAACTGGCCGAATATTTTCGGCCAGGGTCACGGATTGCAATTGGAGTCGGGGCTGCCAATTTTTGTTGGTTTCTTTTTTTGTTTGGCTGTTGTTTATGCAGCCGAGTGATGTTAATGGCGGCTCACATGGCTTGCAAATGACCATACGCACATCCTTCACACACACATGGAACACATTAATGTTGTGTGCATGTCCGCTGCGTGTGCAGCATTCAATGCACGGCTCTTGGCATGGATCACAGCTGTCCAAAATGTGAGCAATTTAACTTGATTTATATTCCGGCGCTCGCTAATGTGTTACTCATGTCCTTCACATAGATACATATGCAATAATCAATTAAAATTTCGCTATGCTGTAATAGGTTTTCCATGTTAGCTTAACGCTTATTGAATAATTGAAGAGAGAAGCGTTCGCTGTCATCATCTAGCTGTTCGATTTTAGATGCTAAGGCCAGGAAGACTTTAGGTTTTGTAGATTTGTCAAATTTCCAAAATTCTTGCTGAAGCTATCGCCATAAGCTTTTCATTTAAGAAACTTCGTTTTTTTCGAGCTTATCGCTTTTCTTCTTGCTTTTAATTTCTTGCTTTACTTCATCTATTCAAACACATTTGATTGTGACTTTGCTGTTTGCTTCTCTCTTTACTCTCTCTCTCTCTCTCTCTCTCTCTCTCTCTCTCTCTCTCTCTCTCTCTCTCTCTCTCTCTCTCTAGCTTAACTGCTAGCTGCTTCTTCTCTTTCTGCGCTTCTCGCTTCACTTCAATTACATTGCTTAACAAGTTTTTCGCCTTTTTTATTGCCGAAGTTTTTCATTTTATTTCAGCATTTTGCTTCTCTTCTGGTTTCTAATTTCTTGCTTCACTTCTCTAATCAAACACATTTGATTTGTGTCTTTGCGGCTTTACTTCTCTCTTAGCCTTTTGCTTAACTGCTAGCAATTTCTTTTGTTTTTGCGCTTCTTCCTTCACTTTAATTACATTACTTTTCATGCGCCCGCCACTTACATTGAAGAAGCTTTGCTTTTTCCTAGCTTTTCTTTTCTCTTCTTCTTGCCAATCAAACACATTTGATTTGTGACTTTGCTGTTTTGCTTCTCTTTTCGCGTTTTGCTCAATTGCTTGGATAAAGCTTTTTTGCTGTTCTGCATTACTGAGCTTCATCTATTGCTTCTCACTTTTTGCTTAGCTTCCCTTTGCAGAGCTTCTTGCTGCACTTATTCGCTTGGCTGCTTGATAAAGCTTTGTTTCTGCTGTTATTCACAATTTAACTTTATCTCTTGCTTTGCTTCTCAGTTTTTATCTGCTTAGCTGACTTAGTTTTTAGTTAGCTGCAAAGTAAAGCTTCTCGCTTCATTATTCACTTTGGTTTTTCATATTTCTAGCTTGGGACTTCTCATAATCTCAGTTGGCGCAGCTAATTGCTTCTCTGTTTGCTTCTTCCTGCAGGATTTCTCCAATCTCCCTTTCTCTAAGTAGTCTGATTGATAAAGATGTAACAATGCTTACTTCATAACTTCCTTCTTATCTCCACTTCTTTGTTCGCTTCTCCCTTAGCTGCAGAGGTTTCTCCCCTCCCACTCTCTCGAAGTGGTCTGATTGATAAAGATGTATATATCAATACTTATCTTATAGCTTAACATTATCGCTTCTCGCTTCGCATATTGTTTCTTCCTCCTCTTCTCCACTTCTCTGTTCGCTTCTCGTTAGCTGCTGAGGTTTCTCCTCTCCCATTTTCTCGAAGTGGTTTGATTGATAAAGATGTAACAATGGTTATCTCATAATTTCCTCCCCTTCTCCACTTATCTGTTCGCTTCTTCCTTAGCTGCAGTTGTTTGATTGATAAAGATGTAACAATGCTTATCTCATAACTTCCTCCTCTACTCCACTTCTTTGTTCGCTTCTCTCTTAGCTCAGAGGTTTCTCCTTTCCCATTTTCTCTAAACTGTTTGATTGATAAAGATGTAACAATGCTTATCTCAAAGCTTAACATAAGGCTTCTCGCTTCGCATATTGTTTCTTCCTCCTCTTCTCCACTTCTCTGTTCGCTTCTTCCTTAGCTGCAGAGATTTCTCCTCCCTCCCTTTCTCTAAGTTGTTTGATTGATAAAGATGTAACAATGCTTAGCCAATAACTTATCACAGCGCTTCTCGCTTCACCTGCATTGCCTTCGTCTCTCTGCAGGCACCGCAAAATGCATCGACTGACAGTGTCGAGAGCTTCAATATATTTTCTTGAGCTCTTCAGCCAAGACTT